>JARHVA010000800.1:290000-657500 GCA_037957365.1 Torreya grandis
TATACATACATACATATACATATACATTATTTTATTTATATATAAAAATAATTATATGAAAAAAGATAAAGATAGATATATTATAATAATATAATGCCATTGAGAAAATATTAATAATAATATAATAGTAATGCATTGCATGATTTTATGTTTTATATTATCATTGAGAAAAAAATAATAATAATATAATAGTAATGCATCGCATGATTTTATGTTTTTATTATATATATATAATGAAATCCAATAGAAAGAAGAAGAAACAAAAAATAAATAAAAAGTATATTTCAAAATTAAAATAAAAAAAATTAAGAAGATATGGGGGCAGGGGGTAGGGGGCAGGTGGCGATGGTTGGGCTAACCATCCCCCCCAAACCTTAATAATAGGGGGAGAGGGGGTGACCGCCCTCACCTCCATTGTAGGGAGGCAAACAGCCTTACGATGGCCATAAAGTGTAAGCCATGAGCCGCAGGGCATCGGTTGTCCTAATTAAATAAAAATATATAAAAAGAAAAAAAAAATTATACTATTTTATTTTAAAAATGTATTTATATTTTTAAAAATATTTACAATATATATTATGTTTATATATATACATGGAATGTAAATTTTGATTTCAAATATGTGTGTGTTTATTTTCCTTTAAAAATAAACAAACAAACACACACACACATATATATATATTCCGATTTTACAAAAGAAATAAAAGAATAAAGAGATGAATAAATGATATATATAAATACACACATTGTATAATCTTCAATATTTAAAAGTTTTTTTTTCAAAGTAAATCTTCCAACAAAATTTAGCGCTTTTGAAAATACTTAGATCTTAGGGTTTAGGTCTTTTTAATCTAATGACTTTGAAATAACCCTCAAGTGGGACCACTTGTAAGTGGGAAAAAAGTCATTTGACTTTGAAATTTAAATTATAGATTATATAAATTTACTTTTAATGTATTTTTATAGAATTAATTAATTAGTTTTAATTTAAACTTTCTATTTAAGTTTAAAGTTAATTATTTTTCCATTAGAGTTAGAAAAAAGTATTAATTAAATATTTAAATTAAAAATGAAATGTATTTTTATTTATTTTCACATGTTAGTCATATTAAATCAATAATTAAATAAATTATTTTTCTTATTAACTTTTAAATGGTGTTATGTAATTCTTAGTGGTAAATAATATTTAGTTCATAATGGTAAATTGAATTAATTATATCTCCACCTAAATTTTAATAGGGTGCCTTTTAATTACATGGTTGAGAATGATAATTATTTATAGAGTATTTAAACTTTTTGTTGAAACAAGCTTAATTATCAAATTTATTAATTAGTCAATCAACTACACCTTAATAGTTGAAATAACATTTTGTAATATATTTCTTTTTTTTTTTTAGTAATTTAAATAATAATAACTAAGAGTTTATAAGATAATAAGGAACTATATGAAGTATTTTGAAATAATGTTTACGAATCGTCTAAAGAAATGTATTAAGTGACCATGGTTACGACGTTGAATTGATTATATTATTGTTTGGTGAAACAATATCGGTAAAGCAAACCCAATTTAACTTAGTGGCATATGGACTTAGTCTAGTTATACAAATAATATAGTCTTAGAAGGTTTTTTTTTTAAATTATTAGTATTTTTATGGGTTTTATTTAGGTGAAATTTTGGTCATTACAAAATAAGAAACATAAGGCAATATAACCTTAGAATCAGCCTTGCATCTTCATTGGATATCTTGAGGGTGTTAAGGGATAAAGGCTTCTGCATCCCACAACTCATGAGTTGTTCATTGAGAGAAATGTTTAATTTTAAGAGGGTCCTCAAGACTCTTCACATGACACTCCTCCCATTTCCTTAGATGCATTGGGATTTGATGATAGTTTTGATGATTCAGATTCACCTGAGTAGCTTCTTGATGATCCAAATTATTCTTATAGTTATGATGATGAGAGAAATGATGAGAAATACCTCCTCCCAAAATATCTTCAGAGGATGAGCAATCTCCTTTTAAATATATGAGCACTGGTCCTCTCTAGGCTAGACATACATTACAAAGTATTAGCCAATGGGTTAGAGATCCATCAGATAGGAGGTGAACCTATAGATAATTATAGAATGCCCCACACGATTTCATTATATGTGCTTCTGATCTGCAGTCATTTCATGATACATCAAACAATCCTAATTGGGATAAATCTATGGAAGAGGAATATGGTTGTTTATTGAGGAATAATGCTTGGGATTTAGTCCCTCTTCCTAAGGGATGAAAGCTTGTTTAATGTAGGTGGATTTAATAAACAAAATTTACAGCAGATGGGTTTGTAGACAAGTTCAAAGTACATTTGCTAGAAAATAGTTTTTTTAAGGTACCTAGTATTGACTATACCAAGATGTTCACCCTAGTTTCCAAAATGAACTCAATCTGACTCACGCTTGTCATTATCATAACACATCACTAGGATGTTCATTAGATGGATGTGAAGAGTGCCTTTCTTCACGGTTAACTCAAAGAAGAAATATGATTTGTAGAAGAATCCTTAGTTTTTAAACTTTAAAAATCAATCTATGGCCTCAAACAAGCTCCTTGATCTTAGTATTCCAAGATAGACTCCTTTCTTCTTTCAGTTGGGTTCACTAGATGTCGTTCTAATATGAATGTCTACATTTTATGGTAGGATAATTCATTATTGATTCTGGTTTTCTATGTGGATGACTATTGATCACATGGAGATTTTCATCCACCATCAATACAGTGGAAACTACTTTGTCTAATAGGTTCTCAATCACTGACTTGGACTTCTTGTACTACTTATTTAGGATTGTGATTTATTAATCTAATTCTGAGATCACTATTACACAATCCAAGTATGCTCTTGATTTACTTGTATAGTTTAACATGGATGAATGTAATCCAATTTTAAATCCTTTTCTACCTATTATAAATCTTGAGGCTTATTATCCATCTCATTTTTTTTATTACACACCTAAGTGACACCTAAGCAAGCTAACTAGATTATGTAGGTAAAAACACATAGTGAGAGAAATACTACATTAACACCCCCATTAAGCATATTTTAGGTGGGTAGAAGAATTATGTCCTAATACAAATCCCTAATGAGGTACCCATGTACATATAAAATAAAGAACTAATAATCCCCATAGAAGATGTTGAAGCTACATGTAGTAGAGCTCATAAAATGACCAAGTTTGATAATGAGATCCTCTTCCTGAAGACTGAAGAATATCCATTTGCATCAGATAATATTTCTTCCCTTTTCCATAAGAAGAACATGATAGGTGTACTAAAATTATACCCATTCTAAAATAAAAGATGAAGGCATCAGTATGAAGATCTCTGATATGATTCAAATCTGATATGTGAAATAGGTCTTGCAAGATCATGTACATGGATTGTATGTAATGCCATTGAAGTAGACCTATCAAAATAATGACATGGAACATTCACTAAGGGAATACACATGGTAAAAGTAGATCATTACTCAATAAATATTTATAATGAAGAAGTGACTATAGATGAAGCACATGGATCTACAGAATGAGTATCCATAAGAAGATATGAGTCATCGATGTTCATAGTAGGTGAACTCACACTATCAATGAAGATGATATGATCCTATGAAAAATAAGTATGTGATGTATCTAGAAGCTCAAAATCTTGAATAAGAACTGATGTAGATTCTACAAGAGGATAACTAAGGTTGAGCATAATCTCGTCCATTAATGGTAGATTGATAAAAGGAAGAACATTGTCCTTCAGGAATGTGTCATCACAAAAAATAGTAGGAAGAGAGAGTAAAATAGTCTCTGAATAGAAAATATAAAGATGAGGAGGAGTGATATAAATATCAATAAGATCTCTAAAAAGAGTATGAGTAATCCAAATATTGGAGGGACACTCTATGTGTTCCACATGGTGGTGTAGATCCTATGAAATGTGCATCAATAAGTGACCATAGACATAATCACAAGAATTGACCCGATCATTGGATTGAAAAGGTTCAATAGGGGTAGGAATCTATCTATATATAAATATAATAATGTCTTTCTCCATGAGTAAGTATTCCATGTACATTCGTGATGAAGCATAGTTGTTATTTTCAAGAAGAGCCACTAGAATAGAATCAACTATCCTCATCTAGCATCTCTCAAGGTAAGTTGACATGACCACAAGTAACCACACATGTTTAATGTGATGGACATCAAACTCAACCAAAAATGTGTCTAAGTGAGTAAATAGTGCAATAGTCACTAAATTCCCCTAGATATTGCATAATTAGCACTTTATAATTGACTGTATATATAATCAACACATTTAAGTGAATATACAATTAACACAATATAAAATCAACACAAGTATTCAAAATAGAAGAATAAATGAACCCCCCCTGAAACTACATATCTTCAAATATACAAGGCACAAAAATATTACCAATGCATAGAGATAAAAAAAAACTTGCACTTTAAAAAAATTGCTATAAAAAAAGAAGCAACATGATGAAAATTATATGCATTTGAAGTTCTAGATGACAAGGGAAATCTCCACTTTGAAAATTTTGAAAAATAATTTTACCTTTCAAAAATATATTTTTTGGTTTATATAAAAATTTACTCAACTTTTCATTGAAAAGTTAAGCCCCCTTAGTTTGGGTATTACAAAGGGATTAATTTCCATGTGACCAAGGGGATATGAGGTAAGATAAATGTTCTCCCCTTGATTGATTTGATTGATGAGAGAATGGAATCGCCCATAAAATAACTCTATTTGCCCCATGAATAGTGTTGCATCTTACTCAATTAAACTTAATTTATTCTCGCAAGTCACAATCCACACAAGGTGTTCATGGTCAGGAATAGTCATTGCATCATGACATGCATTAAAATAAGTATGACTAATAAATCCAAGTTGAAGCAAACTTGAACCAAGGTCACGTAAATCTAAGGAAGGGACAATGAAGCAAAATAGTAGGTCATAGGTGGGTCACAGGACTAAGTCAAACCACAAATTATAGGGAAAAGGTCATGAAATGATAGATAGGTCACATACCTAAGGAAAATCACAAATTAGAGGAAGAAATTTGTGAACTAGTAGCTCATAGGCATAAGGCAGACTAAATCAGTAGGTATAGTCAATAAAATAGTAGGTCAAACACTCACCAAATAAAGACTAAAATTTGCCAAAATGTTAAACTTGCACAAAAAAACTCCATATCTACAAAATCCTTATCTTCTTAAAAAATCAATAAGTACCCACTTTGTACTTTGTAAAACCCCAAAAAACTCTTTTTATTTGAGTAGTGAGTGGTATGGATTTGCGTGAAATGTAAATAATTACCTTCAAACCCTCTAAAATGCATAAATTAACCTATCATAAAACTAGGTTATGTTTATAGTTGATTCTAGGGTTTTGTCACCTTTTGAATCCAATGACATTGTCCATTTTTTGTTTGGAGACTCTAGATGTACATATCTACATGAATTTTCTAGAAATGCCACCAAACCCTTGAAAAACTAAAATCATCAAAAACACCAAGAAGGAGCTAAAACGCAAGTGACATCACAACAAAATCGATGGCATTCATCTACTAACACCACTCTAATACCATGTCAGAGTGGGCCAAAATTGAGGATCAACTAGATAGGATCGAATACATGAAGGTGAATCTGTATGGAGTAGTGAAACCATGAACACATGAGAGGAATAATCTCACAATGTGTAAAAAAATTCAAATGTAATAACATTCCTGGTTAGTTAGCCCAAAGTACATATGAAGGTTCATTAAATATGTGGAAGATAGACATCTCCTCACATCCTCATGAAAGTGGGATTATCTTCCCAAATGACCTTTACACACCTAAGTGACACCTAAGAAAGCTAATTATACCGTGTAGGTAAAACTATAGTGGGAAAAATCCTACACTAACAAGCAATTGTATGTACTCTTTTTATGCAAGCTTGATAAGAAAATCATCTCAAAGTGTAATGATTTCATTTCATTAGAGCAGTCTAATAAAATGACTCGAATAATATTTTTAATACCCAATCATAAAATAAAGTTCAACCTTTAATACAAATAACTTAGATTCATTATTCATAGATAATAATAGAATTCAATCAAATTAATAATAATTAAATGATTTGAATAAGTTCTTAATAGCTAGTAAATTGTTTAAGAACAAATATACAAACACCATCATTGGCTTAATAAGTTCCTTTAATATAATACATAAGTTTATACAAAAATATATATTACAACTAATATTTTAATGTATTTCCAAAATGCCTTTCCAACACAAAGGAGACATGGTCCAAGTTTACAACAATCCAATAGATGAATGAAAGATCAAAAATGGCTAAAACTCTTTTCCATATCAGAATGAGTCCAACCATATAGTGAGTCCCTACCCATCCCAACCATCAGTTAGAGATTGGATTAGATCATTCTACATCGATCCCACAATATAAAATTTTAAATCCATAATAAAATAAGAATGAGATCACAAGTTTAGGCTAGAGTTTCACAATAGGAAAAAACAAATACAAACATCAACTCAAAAATCGCATGCACTCAATGGTGTAAGCATTCATCAAGGTGGGTTTGATGTAAATAACCATCATCTCAAAAATAATAACACAAACAACCATTTGTCTTGACAACCACCAAAGAAGTAAACAATTTTTAAAATGATAAATACACATAATAACCAAAAGGAAACAATATAAATAAACACCATAAACTATACAGGTCTATTTTTACCATGAAAAAAAATCATTCAACTCATCTATATTGCATCCAAGGGTGAGATGGAGCACATTTGGGCTCCTCCAAAGTTGGTTATCCTCAACCACCATTCTATGGTAGTATGAAACCAAATGAAGGTCTTTTAGGAAGAATTATATCTACTTCCAAACCAACACTTGCTTTTCATTCAAAATAAAAACCCAAATTTGAACTTTACATAAAAATCTAAGTAAAAACGTACTTGTTCCACAAAATATATTAGGTCTACTATGTATCCATCCCACTTATTAATTTCCAAAGTTTGTTGTGTTCTTTCCTTCCAAACACAATCCCATTTAAGCTACTTTTCTCTCCATGTACTGAAGTTCCAACTGGGAAAGTAGTCGAGTCCCTCCAATTTCTAACTTTAGTCATGCCTTCAAAGAAATCAAGTTATGCCATGCTCACAATAATACATAAAAACTAAATGAGTTTCAAACCCTTGTTTCTCCCTTCCATGCAAAACCACTTGAATGCCAAACATGCATTGAGTGTATTCCAAGATTCTAGAACCCATAATTAATGATTAGGTATGAAGGTCAACAAGTCTAATAATATTTTAATAATGTTCCAACCAATGTCTAAAGTGACTTTGATTACCATGATCATGACGTACATCTAAAGTGACTTATTATTTTATGCCATGGTCAAGTCCCAATGACTTACACTTAAGACACCATGGCCTCATTTTAATGGCATCCAAAATGAAACAATGATACAAATATTGTACTTTAATATGAATTCATTTCAAGAATCTCATAAAATAGTTTACAGGTCAAAATGGCCTCAACATCCATTTTATGCCAGTAGTCTAAACCTCATAAAATGGTTGCCCATACTTTAGGGCTAGTTTGAGTCAGAATGTCACATGTTCTACTCTTCAATTGATGCCCATTTTCCTCATTAAAACAAAATAGAATAGACATACAAGATTACAATAACTAAAAATTGATTACAAACAATAATCAACTACTCAAGTAACTAACTAATTGAATATAGTAAATAAATACTAAAATATGGGTCTAAACATAAGAAATATATAAATGAGAAGTAGGGCACAAGACAAGGATATCATTCATATTTTACTATCTGCATGGACCTATATACCTTATGCTTGAATCCAAACAACATATTTTTATTTAAAACATAGTTCATATTGAGATAATACTTGTAGTCATGCAAAATAGCATCAACAATACTTATACAATATAACTCAAAATACTCTAATACAATAATTGAATATGATAAAATAGCATGTCTGAAACAATCATAATGTAAATGGAAACTGATGAAATTATCCCAAAGCTATTAATACATCATAAAATGCTCAAATAATAATAATTAAATTATTAAGTCTAAGTGGTCATGACAATGCATAACTCTTTATTTTGGGACAAGTGACTCACATGCTTCATATCTCACATCAAAAGGGCATATATTGTGGGTTTGTCTTAGAGATTCAAGCCATGGCAAATAAATACTTCATACTTTGGATTAGATTATGTGATGCAAATGAGATAGGTTGGCGTTTTACCCTGATTTGGATTTTACAACCCTAATTAAGATATAAACTTGATTTTATTTTAGATTATAATAAATAGTAATTAAATACTAATTTGAATGTAAAATACTAAATTGATTTGACAAAATGCATGTGATAAATATAAAAAATAATAAAGAGATCAAGATACTTAACTTTTTTGGTTCACTAACTAATTGTAACTAAAATTTGATAATAAAAAGGGGATAAAAGTAGGTGTGAGAATCATTAGGATCTGAAACTGGCTCTCTATATGCACAAGGTGACTAACATCAGATGGGGGTGAAATTGTTGACATTCATAACTATATAAAATGTTTCCATCCTTGGATACTTTAGATCTTTATGACTGTAAATTTAGTTGCACTTGATTTCATTATCTTTGTGTGTGCAATTTTGACGCCTGAATATGTGCGTAATTCTAGAAATTAGTCTTCTTCTCGTAAAAACATTGGGTCCACTTATGAAGGGTACAAACCTTAAAAATTGGGAAGTGTAATGGGTTAAGATAAATCCAATCACCCCCATTGATTATTGAACACTACTAATTCAAAGGGTACATAAATTATCTCACAAACTATCACTTATCTCACCCTTTGACTTGTCTCATGATGCACTTCTTCATTAATGGCTCATTTGTTAATTATCCATCTATTACTTTTAGGGTTTAATGGATTCATTTGAGGTCCTTGACACCATCAAAATTCTTATTAAAAACCTTTAATTCCCATTGATTCAATGTACATACCTTAAATAACATCTCAATTCACCTTTTCAAAACTCTGCATACCTTGGCTCACAAATTAGTAGCCTTTTTTATATAATTCTTGCATGTACAAAAATGTATGGTATAATTTTAACAAACAAAATACTAATGTAAGTACATTATATTTAGTACTATATTTTAGTGAAATTTTAGGTTCAAACTCAGATGGTAAAGTCCTTTTCTACCCCTCTTTAACCCACTGTTAGCCCTGTTTAGGCCTTACTTGCAACTTTTCATACACAATCTTGTATACACGTACAAACACGTACTCTCTCAGACTAAAAAATAAAAAATATTTTTGTATAAATTAAAATGTTTCATATCACAATTTTCTAGAAAATTTCACCAATGGGATTATTTTATACAAGCTTTTCCTTCTTGAACCCTAGAAATAGGGTTTACATGCTCTATGAGAGCCAAAGAGCATACAAATGGCCCATACGCTCTTCAAATATGGTTTTAAAAAACTTTTTAAGATTAAAGGTCTATTTTATCTCTCCACTCCTTATCAAATCATTAAAACTCCACACGCATGCCTCTATTCATCATTTCAAATAACTTCTTTCGTAATTTCTGCATACAAACACAGTGTGTAGGGTCAGTGAGGGACTAGTATTAAATTTTAAATGGTAATAAAAGGTTTCCAAAATTATCACAATGTTCATAAGGTTTTAACACAACTTTCACACCAATCTTAATTAGTGAAGGTCCTTTTCAAACATTTGTTTCAATAGGCTTTATACAAGACTGTGTGTAAATGTAGAACCACAGGGTCTGATTAACTTGTTAATTATCTACACTTAAAAATGAATGAAACCCTCACTAATAAATTAAATAATGTATAAGTAAAAACTTACCAATATTCATGGTACTCTTAGCAATATCTCACTAGTTTCTTCTTGCACAAACAATGTTTCCTTAGTCCTTAAAAGATAAGCTTATAACAAGGTATGCAAGTTTGTTTTTGAACCTCTCATCTATATCTAAGTAAAAAATAACATAGAATACAATGAGCTTCCAAACATAGTGGATTCACTTACCAATGATATCAAAATACCTCTTTTATTAAATTGTTCTACTCATTCACTGTCTACACATTCTTTATCATGGCATATACAAAAATAACAAGTCTGCCAACGGGATTTTTCTTCTAGTAATGAATTGTTCTTAAATATCATTGGGTTTTTTTATCATTTTCTTATTTTTAATCCACCCCATTCCTATCATACATTGATGATTCATTACACAATACAACCATCTCTTCAAAAAGACTCCCAAAACTCCCCTAACTGACTCTTAACTTCTTTGGTATGTTGAGAACATCCTAACCACTATCTTACTCACCAAAATGACTCATCATGTGAGTCATGTGGGTGTTTTTAACCCTTTATTTGAACCTAACCACCTTAAAAAAATTGGATACCTATTTGCACAATATGTATATCTCTTTCACAATACATGAAATTTGAAAATTTAAACAAAGGATTTTGGCAGGAAAATCCTTCCTAAGCCACAATTCAAATTCTAAGGACATCTTAAGACTCGTAATCAATATATAAGTACTAAAATGACTCCCTAATAACTCCAAACACAAAAAAGGACTAATATTTACAAGGAGGTAGTGATGCTCCTACATCATACTACTAAGGAGCAAAATGAAACTTTCCTAAAAAGTTATAAAAGATGTTGACTTTGAAGTCCTTTATAGCATCCTTATTTAATTTCATGTCCACCTAGATCCCAAAGTATATTTGAAACACTTAGGCCTTTTCGATGCTTGCTTATGTTGACTCTTATTTATTCCACTTATCTCTTGCTTCTTCCTTTGAGGTTATCTTGTTGTGATTTGATCTCCCACTTGATCATCTTCATCTTCTTCTTATACTCTTATAACCAACCTACACAAGGAACTCACAATTCAAACAAATTGTTACTTGTCCTCTTGGAAATCTCTCTCTTGATCATGCTTTATTTTTCTCTCTTTACTTGGTTTTGTTGGTTATGGGGGTACTACTATAACTAAGGCATCCTCTTCACTTTCTTTGGCCTCCATCATGTAACTCTCATTTACTACAACTACCTTCTCTTCATTTTCTACCTTATCACCATATAAAGCATTATCCAAAGTTGTTATCTCCCTCTCTAGTTGATCAACACTCTCATATGTAAACTAATAATCAGATTTATATAAGCCTTCAATGAGTCCCTCAAGGTGATCTTCTTCCTCTTGGTCATGTCCATCACATAGTTGGCTATAAATTTCATCTTGTTCACTTGGCTGCTCATTAAACCAAAGCTTATGCATCTCTATCTTCAGTTTCTTGCATAACAACCTCTTATTCTCTCTTTCTTCTCTCATGCCTTGCATTACTCATCTATTTACCAGTAGTTTGATTGGCCACTTGAGTGTATTCTTCTTCATGACCCATCAAAATTGTGGGTTCTCAACTTATCTCACTTTCTCTATCATAAGGTTCATTAAGGCTATCAGTTACTTTCTCTCATTTATCTTAATTTAGAAGTCTTCTTCTTCTTGCTTCCTTCTCAACTCTCTTTCTCTCTACTTTCTCAGTTGGTATTTTGTGTTAGGTAGTTATCCAATTATTCTCTTCACCATTTGTATTCTCTAAATCAAGTCTTTTTCACCTTATTCCATCCTTTATCCAATCTCTCTCCTTGGATCCAATGCTTTGATCATTAACTTTGCTCTCTCTTCTTGAGATTCTTTAGCTCTTATCTCTTTTTAAGCATCTCTTGGATTTTCAACCTACCTTGACCAACTACCTAAAATCTTATTTAGAAAAATTTTAAGCAACCTATACCATTCAACATCATTCTTGTAATGAACTTGATTAAATACATAATATGAAAAACAAAAATAAATATCTTGCTTTGTGTAAACCTGCTTCTCCTACTTCCCATTGATCTTTAGGCTCTGATACCAAAATGATGTAGAGGGTACATAACTTATCTCATAAAAAATCACTTATCTCACCCTTTGATTTGTCTCATGATGCACTTCTTCATTAATGGCTCATTAGTTCATTATCCATCTTGATTTTAGGGTTCAATGGATTATTTTAAGGTTCTTAACACCTTCAACATGCTTATTCCAAACCTTTAATTCCCCTTGATTCAATGTACATACCTTCAATAACATCCACATTTACCTTTCCAAAACTCTGCATACCTTGGCTCACAAGTTATTAGCCTTTTTTGTAGAATTCTAGCATGTATGAAAATGTACAATAGAGTTTTAAAAAATGAAAGACTATTTTAAGTACCTTCTATTTAGTAATATATTTTAGTGAAGTTTCAGGTTCAAACTAGGATGGTAAATTCCTTTTCTACCCCTCTTTAACCCATTTTAGCCCTGTTTAGGCCTTACATGCAACTTTTCATACACAATCTTGTATACATGTACAAACACATACTCTTTCAGACTAAAAACACAAAAATATTTTTTATATAAATGAAAATCTTTCATATCAAATTTTTTTTAGCAAATTTCACTGGTGGGATTATTTTATACAAGCTTTTCCTTCTCAAACCCTAGAAAGAGGGTTTACATGCTCTATGAGAGCCCAAGAGCATACAAATAGCCCATACACTCTTAAAATAGGGTTTCAAGAAACTTTGTAATATTCTAAAGGTTTATTTTATCTCTTCACTCCTTATAAAATCATTAAAACTCCAAAATCATGCCTCTATTCATCATTTTAAACAACTTCTTTGGCAATCCATGCATGCAAAAAGAGTGTGCAGGGTCATTGAGGGACTGTTATTAATTTTTAAGTGGTAATAAAAGGTTTCCAATGTTCTCAAAATGTTCATAAGGTTTTAACACAAATTTTACACCAATATTAAGTATTGAAGGTCTTTTTCAAACATCTACAACATTTGTTTCATTAGGCTTTATACAAGACTGTGTGTAAACTCAGAACCATAGGGTATGATGGACTTGTTAATTATCTACTCCTCAAAATGAATGAAACCTTCAATAATAACTTTAATAATGTATAAGTATATTATTACCAATATTTATGGTAATCTTACCAATCTCCCACCAGTTTCTTCTTGCACAAACAACATTTCCTCTATCCTTAAAACATAGGCTTATAACAGGGTATGCAAGTTTATTTTTGAACCTCTCATCTTTATATAAGAAAACAACAACACAAAACATAATGAGATTCCAAAAACATAGTGGATTCACTTACCAATGCTATCAAAATACCTCTTTCATTAAATTACTCTGTTCATTCACTATCTACACTTTCTTTATCATGGCATATACAGAAATAACAAGTTTGCCAACATGATTTTTCTTCTAGCAATGAATTATTCTTACATGTTCTTGGGTTTTTTTCTCATTCTATCATTTTTAATCCACCCCATTCCTCTCATAAATTAAATTATTCATTACACAAGACAACCACCTCTTCAAAAAGACTCCCAAAACTCCCCTAACTAACTCTTAACTTCTTTGGTACATTGAGAACTTTCTAACCACTATCTTACTCACCAAAATGACTCATGATGTGAGTCATGTGGGTGTTTTTAACCACTTGTTTTAACCTAACCACCTAAAAACAACTTGATACCTCTTGACACAAGATTTAGATCTCTTTCAAAATACATGAAATTTGAAAACTGAAATAGAGGATTTTGGCAAGGAAATCCTTCCTAAGCCACAATTTAAACTCTAAGGACATCCTAAGACTCCTAATCAACCTAAAAGGACTAAAATGACTCCATAATAACTCCAAACACAAAAATGGACCAATATTTATAAGGATTTAGTGATGCTCCTGCATCATACTACCGAGGAGCAAAATGAAACTTTCCAAGAAAGTTATAAAATATGTTGACTTTGAGGTCCTTTGTAGCATCCTTTGCCAAATTCATGTCCACCTAGATCCCAATGCCTATCTAAAACACTTAGGCCTTTTTATGATTACTTATGTTGGTTCTTCTTTGCTTCACTTCTCTTTTTCTTCTTTCTTTGAGGTTATCTTCTTGTGCTTGAAAACAATTTGTTGTTTGTCCTCTTGGCAATCTCTCTCTTGCTCATGCTTGATTGTTCTCTCTTTACTTGGTTATATTTTTTGTGGGGCTACTACTGTAACTAATGCCTCCTCTTCACTTTATTTATCCTCCATCATGTAACTCTCATCTTCTACAACTACCTTCTCTTCATTTTCTGCCTTGTCACCATACAAATCATTCTCCAAAGTTGTTATTTCCCTATCTAGCTACTCAACACACTCATATGTAAACTGATAATAATATTTCTCTAAGCCTTCAATGATACCCTAAAGGTTATCGTCTTCCTCTTGTTGTTGTCCATCACATACCTAGCTACAAATTTCATCTTGTTCACTTGGCTGCTCATTCAACTAGATCTTATGCATCTCTATTTTCAATTGCTTGCATAACAACCTCTTCTTCTCTCTTTATTCTCTCATGTATTTCATTATCCTTCTATTTACCAGTATCTTGATTGGCCACTTGAGTGTATTATTATTCATGACCCATCCGAAGTGTGGTCTCTCAACTTCTCTCACCTTATCTATCATAAGGTTCATCAAGGCTATCTATTGTTTTATCTCATTCATCTCCCTTTAGAAGTCTTATTCTTATTGATTCCTTCTCAAATATCTTTCTCTATGATTTCTCAACTATTCCTTTGTGTTAGGTAGTTCTCCAATCATTCTCTTCACCATCTGTATTCTCTCAAGCAAGTCTTTTGCACCTCACTCCATCCTTTATCCAAGCTCTCTCCTTGGATCTAGTTTTATGAGCATTTACTTTGCTCTCTCTTCTTGAGATTCCTTAGCTCCTTATCACTTTTTAAGCCTCTCTTGGATTTTAAACCTACCTTGACCAACTACCTTCAATATTATTTATAAACCTTTCAAGCAACCTATATCATTCTTGCAATGAAATTGATTAAATAGATATTATGAAAAACAAAAATAGATACCTTGATTTGTGAAAATATGCTTCTCCTACTTCCCACTATTTTCAATGTTTGATATCAAAATGATGTATAGGGTACATAACATATCTCACAAATAATCACTTATCTCACCCTTTGACTTCTCTCATGATGCACTTCTTCATTAATGGTTCATTACTGCATTATCCATCTATTGCTTCTAGGGTTCAATGGATTCATTTGAGGTTCTTGACACCTTCAACATACTTATTCCAAACCTTTAATTCCCCTTGATTCAATGTAAATACCTTAAAAAACATCTACATTCACCTTTTCAAAACTTTGCATACCTTAGCTCACATGTTAGTAGCCTTTTTTCACATAATTCTTCCATGTACGAAAATATACAGTAGAGTTTTGAGAAACAAAATACTAATTTAAGTACCTTCTATTTATTAATATAATTTAGTGAAGTTTAAAGTTCAAACTCAGATGGTAAAGTCCTTTTTTACCTTCTTTAACCCACTGTTAGCCTTGTTTAGGCCTTACAACTTTTCAAACAGTCTTGTATACATGGACAGACATGTACTCTTTCAAACCAAAAACTCAAAAATATTTTTGTATACATGGAAATATTTAATATCATAATTTTTTAGCAAATTTCACTAGTGGGATTATTTTATATAAGCTTTTCCTTCTCAAATCATAGAAATAGTGTTTATAGGCTTTGTGAGAGCCCAAGAGCATATAAATGGCCCATACACTCTTCAAACAGGGTTTCAAGAAACTTTATAAGATTCTAAAGGTTTGTTTTATATCTTAACTCCTTATCAAATCATTAAAAACTCACACCTTTGTTCATCATTTCAAATAACTTCTTTGGCAATCTGTGCATGCAGACACAATGTGTAGGGTTAGTGAGGGATTTTTATTAAGTTTTGAGTGGTAAGAAAAGGTTTCCAACATTCTCAAAATGTTAATAAGTTTTTAACACAACTTTACACCAATATTAAGTACCAACGGTCCTTCTCAAACATCTGAAACATTTGTTTCAATAGGCTTTATACAGATCTGTGTGTAAACTCAGAGCCATAGAGTTTTATGGATTTATTAATTATCTACTCCTCAAAATGAAATAAACCCTCATTAATAACTTCAAGAATGTATAAGCATAGATGTACCAATATTCATGGTATTCTTATCAATCTCCCATTAGTTTCTTCTTCCACAAACAATGTTTCCTCAGTCCTTAAAACATAGGCTTATATTAGGGTGTGCAAGTTTATTTTTGAACCTCTCATATTTTAATAAGAAAAAAACATAGAACACAATGAGCTTCCAAACACATAGTGGATTCACTTACAAATTCTATCAAAATACTGCTTTCATTAAAGTTCTTTGCTCATTCACTGTCTACACTTTCTTTATCATGGCATATACAAAAATAACAAATCCACCAACAGGATTTTTCTTCTAGAAATGAACTATTCTTACATATTCTTGGGGTTTTTTCTCATTTTCTCATTTTGAATCAAACCCATTCCTATCATAAATTAAATTATTCATTACACAAGACAACCACTTCTTCAAAAACTACTCCCTTAACTAACTCTTAACTTCTTTAGTGCATTGAGAACTTCCTAACCACTATCTTACTCACCAAAATGACTCATTATATGACTCATGTGGGTGTTTTTAACCACTTATTTGAACCTAAACACATAACAAAAACTTGAGACATCTTGACAACATATGTAGATCTCTTTCACAATACATGAAATTTGAAAATTCAAACAAAGGATTTTGGCTAGAAAATCCTCCCTAATCCACAATTTAAATTTTAAAGACATCCTAAGACTCCTAATCAACCTAGAAGGATTGCAATGACTCCCTAATGACTCCAAACTCAAAAAAAGACTAATATTTACAAGGAGGTAGCGATGCTCCTACATCATACTACTGAGGAGAAAAATTAAACATTCCCAAAAATTTATAAAATATGTTGACTTTAAGGTCCTTTGTAGCATCCTTCTCCAAGTTCATGTCCATGTGGATCCTAAGGCATATTTGAAACACTTAGGTATTTTTTATGCTTTCTAATGTTGGATCCTCTTTGATTCACTTCTCTCTTGATTCTTATTTTGAGTTTATATTCTTATGCTTTGACCTCCCACTTGATCATCTTCAACTTCTTCTTATGCTCTTGTAACCAACCTACACAAGGAACACACAAGTCAAGGAAAATAATCTACTGCTTGTCCTCTTAGAAATATCTTTATTGTTCATGCTTGCTTGTTCTCTCTTTGCTTAGTTTTGTTGCTTGTTGGAAACTACTGTAACTAAGGGCTCCTCTTTACTTTATCTGGCCTCCATCATGTAACACTCGTCTATTGCATCTAACTTCTCTTCATTCTTTTCCTTGTCACCATACAAAGCATTATCTAAAGCTATTATCTCCCTCTCTAGCTGCTCAACACTCTCATATGTAAACTGACAATCAGATTTTTTTAAGCCTTCAATGAGGCCCTCAAGGTGATCTTCTTCCTCTTTGTCATGTCCATCACATAACAAGTTTCAACTTTCATCTTGTTCACTTGGCTACTCATTCAACCAAAGCTTATGCATCTCTATCTTTAGTTGCTTGCATAGCAACCTCTTCTTATCTCTTTCTTCTTTCATGGTTTACATTCTCCTTCTCTTTACCAATAGTTTGATTAGCCATTTGAGTGGATTCTTCTTCATGACCCATCCAAATTGTGGGCTCTCAACTTCTCTCACTTTATCTATCATGAGGTTCATCAAGGCTATCTGTTGCTTTATCTTATTCATCTCTCTTTGGAAGTCTTATTCTTGTTGCTTCCTTCTCAACTCTATTTTTCTCTACTTTCATAGTTGGTACTTTATGTTAGGTATTTCTCCAATCATTATCTTCACCATCTATATTTTCTCAATCAAGTCTTTTGCACCTTACTTCATCCTTTATCCAAAATCTCTCCTTGGATCCAAATCTTTGAGCATTCAATTTACTCTCTCTTATTGAGTGTCTTTAGCTCCTTATCTCTTTTTAATCCTCTCTTGGATTTTCAACCTAGCTTGACCAACTACATACAATATTCTTTAGTAACCTTTCAATAAACCTATAACATTCTTCATCATTCTTGTAATGAACTTGATTAAATACATAATATGAAAAACAAAAATAGATACCTTGCTTTATACAAAACTACTACCCACTGATATTTAGGCTCTAATTCTAAAATGATGCAAAGGGTATATAACTTATCTCACAAACATCACTTATCTCACCCTTTGACTTGTCGCATGATGCAATTCTTCATTAATGGCTCATTGGTTGATTACCCATCTATTCCTTCTAGGGTTTAATGGATTCAATTCAGGTTCCTGAAACCTTCAACATAATTATTCCAAACCTTTAATGTCCCTTGATTCAATGTACATACCTTTAATAAAATCTACATTCACTTTTTCAAAACTCTGCATACCTTGGCTCACAAATTAGTAGCCTTTTTTTGTAAAATTTTGCATGTATAAAAATGTACAGTAGAGTTTTGAGAAACAAAAGACTAATTTAAGTACCCTCTATTTAGTAATATCTTTTATTGAAGTTTTAGCTTCAAAATTGGATGGTAAAGTCCTTTTCTACCCGTCTTTAACCCATGTTAGCCTTGTTTAGGCCTTACAACTTTTCATACACAATCTTGTATACACATACAGACATGTACTCTTTCAGACTAAAAATTCAAAAATATGTTTGTATAAATGGAAATATTTCATATCAAAAAATTTTAGAAAATTTCACTACTGGGATTATTTTATACAAGCTTTTTCTTCTCAAACCCTAAAAACAAGGTTTACAGGCTCTATGAGAGCGCAAGAGCATACAAAAGGCCCATACACTCTTAAAATAGGGTTTAAAGAAACTTTTTAAGATTAGAAAGGTCTATTTTATCTCTCCACTCCTTATCAAATCATTAAAAATCCACACTCATGCCTCTATTCATTATTTCAAACAACGTCTTTGGCAGTTTGTGCATGCAGACAAAGTCTACATGGTCAGTGAGGGACTGTTATTAATTTTTAAGTGGTAAAAAAAAGTTTCCAATGTTATCAAAATGTTTATAAGGTTTTAACACAAATATTAAGTATCTAAGGTCTTTCTCAAACATCTGTAACATTTGTTTCAATAGGCTTTATACAAGACTATGTGTAAACTGAAAACCACATGGTCCGATGGACTTGTTAATTATCTACTCCTTAAAATGAATGAAACGCTCACTAATAACTTCAAGAATGTATAAGTATAAACTTACCAATATTCATGGTACTCTTAGTAATGTCCCACCAGCTTCTTCTTACACAAACAATGTTTCCTCAGTCCTTAAAACATAGGCTTATAACAAGGTATGCAAGTTTATTTTTGAACCTCTCATCTTTATATAAGAAAGCAATCACATAAAACATAATCAACTTCCAAAAACATAGTGGATTCACTTACCAATGCTATTAGAATACCTCTTTCATTAAAGTGCTCTGCTCATTCATTGTCTACACTTTTTTTTATCATGGCATATATAGAGATAACAAGTCTATCAACATGCTTTTTATTCTAGTAATGGACTGTTCTTACATATTCTTGGGGTTTTTTCTCATTTTCTCATTTTTCTCATTTTGAATCCACACTATTAATCTCATACATTGAATGACTCGTTATAAAAGATAACCACCTCTTCAAATAGACTCCCAAAATACCCCTAACTAACTCTTAACTTCTTTGGTACGTTGAGAACTTCCTAACCACTATCTTACTCACCAAAATGACTCATGATGTGAGTCATGTGGGTGTTTTTAACCACTTATTTGAACCTAACAACATAACAACAACTTGATACCTCTTGACACAAGATGTAGATCTCATTCACAATATATGAAATTTGAAAATTCAAACAAAGGATTTTGGTGGGAAAATACTTCCTACACCACAATTCAAATTATAAGGACATCCTAAGACTCCTATCAACCTAGAAGGATTAAAATAACTCCATAATGACTCCAAACACAAGAAAGGACTAATATTTACAAGGAGGTAGTGATTATCCTACATCATACTACCAAGGATAAAAATGAAACTTTCTCAGAAAGTTATAAAAGATGTTGACTTTGAGGTCCTTTGCAGCATCTTTCTCCAAGTTCATGTCCACCTAGATCCTAAGGCCTATTTGAAACACTTAGGCCTTTTTGATTCTTACTTGTGTTGGCTCCTATTTTATTCACTTCTCTCTTGCTTCCTCCTTTGAGGTTATCTTCTTATGCTTTGACCTCATGCTTGATCATCTTCAGCTTCTTATTATGCTCCTATAACCAACCTACACAAGGAACACACAAGTCAATAAAAATAATCTATTGCTTGTCCTCTTGGAAATATCTCTCTTGTTCATACTTACTTGTTCTCTCTTTTCTTCATTATGTTACTTGTGGGAGTACTATTATAACTAAGGCCTCCTTTTTAATCTCTTTTGCCTCCATCATGTAACTCTCAACCATTGCAACTACCTTCTCTTCATTCTCTCCCTTATCACCATGCAAAGCATTCTCCAAAGTTGTTATCTACCTTTCTAGTTGTTTAACACTCTCATGTGTAAATTGACATTTAGATTTCTCTAAGCCTTCAATGAGGCCCTCAAGGTGATCTTCTTCCTCTTATTCAGGTCCATCACATAGCTAGCTTTAACTTTCATCTTATTCACTTGGCTCCTCATTCAACCAAAGTTTATGCATCTCTATCTTCAGTTGCTTGCATAACAACCTCTTCTTCTCTCTTTCTTCTCTCATGGCTTGCATTCTCCTTCTCTTTACCATTAGTTTGATTGGCCACTTGAGTGGATTTTTATTCATAACCCATCCAAACTTTGGGCTCTCAACTTCTCTCACTTTATCTATCATGAGGTTCACTAAGGCTATTTGTTGCTTTATCTCATTCATCTCCTTTTGAAAGTATTCTTATTGTTGCTTCCTTCTCAACTCTATTTCTCTCTACTTTCTTAGTTGGTCCTTTGTGTTACGTAGTTATCCAATCATTCTCTTCACCATCTATATTCTCTCAAGTCAGTCTTTTACACCTTGCTCTATCCTTTATCCAAGTTCTCTCTTTGGATCCAATTCTTTGAAAATTCACTTCGTTCTCTCATTTTTATATTTTTTAGCTCCTTATCTATTTTTAAGCCTCTATTGGCTTTTCAACCTACCTTGACTAACTACTTGAAATATTATTTAGCAACCTTTCAAGCAACCTATAGCATTTTTCGTCATTTTTGTAATGAACTTGATTAAATACATAATATGAAAAATAAAAATAGATACCTTGCTTTATACAAACCTACTTCTCCTACTTCCCACTGATCTTTAGGATTTTATACCAAAATGATGCAGAGGGTACATAAATTATCTCACAAACAATCACTTATCTCACCTTTTGACTTGTCTCATGATGCACTTCTTCATTAATGGCTCATTGGTTCATTATCCATCTATTGTTTCTAGGGTTAAATGGATTCATTTGAGGTTCTTGACAAATTCAACATGCTTATTCCAAACCTTTAATTCCACTAGATTAAGTGTACATACCTTTAATAACATCTGCATTCACCTTTTCAAAACTTTGCATATCTTGGCTCACAAGTTAGTAGCCTTTTTTTAATAATTTTGGCATGTACAGAAATGTATGGCAAAGTTTTGACAAACAAAAGATTAATTTGAGTACCCTCTATTTATTACTATATTTAATTGAATTTTTAGGTGCAAACTCATATGGTAAAGTCCTTTTATACCCTCTTTAACCAATTATTAGCCATGTTTAGGCCTTACTTGCAACTTTTCATACACAGTCTTATATACACATACAGACACATAATCTTTCAGACTAAAAGCTCAAAAATATTTTAATATACATGGAAATCTTTCAGATCACAAGTTTTAGAAAATTTGACCAAAGGGATTATTTTATACAAGCTTTTCTTTCTCAAACCCTATAATTAGGGTTTACATGCTATGTAAGACCCTGAGAGCATATAAGTGGCCCATACACTCTTTAAATAGGGTTTCAAGAAACTTTGTAAGATTTTAGAGTCTATTTTATCTCTCCAATCATTATAAAATCATTAAAACTCCACATTCATACCTCTATTCATTATTTTAAACAACTTCTTTGGCAATATGTGTATGTAGACACAGTGTGCAGGGCCAGTGAGGGACTACTATCAAGTTTTAAGTGGTAAAAAAAGGTTTCCAATATTCTCAAAATATTCATAAGGTTGTAACACAAATTTTACACCAATATTAATTACTAAAGTCCTTTCTCAAATATCTGCAACAATTGTTTCAATAGGCTTTATATAGGACTGTGTGTAAACTCAGAACCATAGGGTCTGATGGACTTGTTAATTATCTACTCCTTAAAATAAATGAAACCCTTAGTAATAAATTCAAGAGTGTATAAGTACAAACTTACCAATATTCATGGTACTCTTAACAATCTCCCACCAATTTCTTCTTACACAAACAACATTTCCTCAGTCCTTAAAACATAGGCTTATAACAGGGTATGTAAGTTTGTTTTTGAACCTCTCATCTTTATATAAGAAAACAACAACATAGAACACAACGAGAGTCCAAAAACATAGTGGATTCACTTACCAATGCTATTATAATTCCTATTTCATTAAATTTCTCTAATTATTCATTGTCTACACTTTCTTTATCATGGCATATATAAAAATAACAAGTCTGCCAACATGATTTTTCTTCTAGCAATCAACTGTTCTTACATATTCTTGGGGTTTTTTTCTCATTTTCTCATTTTGAATCCCATTCCTATCATAAATTGAATGATTCATTACACAAGACAAACACCACTTCAAAAATACTCCCTAACTAACTCTTAACTTCTTTGGTATGTTGAGAACTTCTTAACCACTATCTTACTCACCAAAATGACTCATGATGTGAATCATGTGGGTGGTTTTAACCACTTATTTGAACCTAACCACCTAAAAACAACTTGATACCTCTCACCATAAAATTCAGATCTCTTTCACAATACATGAAATTTGAAAATTCAGACAAAGGATTTTAGTAGGAAAATCCTTCCTAAGCAACAATTCAAATTCTAAGGACACCCTGACTCCTAATCAAACTAGAAGACTACAATGACTTCCTAATGACTCCAAAAAAAAAAAAGGACTAATATTTACAATGAGGTAGTGATCCTCCTACATCATACTATTGAGAATAAAAATGAAACTTTCCTAGAAGGTTATAAAAGATGTTGACTTTGAGATCCTTTGCAGCATCTTTCTCCAAGTTCATGTCCACCGGGATCCCAAGGCCTATTTGAAACACTTAGACATTTTTTATGCTTGATTATGGTGGATCCTCTTTGATTAAATTCTCTCTTGAGTATTCTTTTGAGGTTATCTTCTTGTTCTTTGACCTCCCACTTGATCATCTTCAGCTTCTTCTTATGCTCCTGCAACCAACCTACACAAGGAGAACACAAGTCAATGAAAATAATCTACTATGTGTCCTCTTGGCAATCTCTCTCTTACTAATGCTTTATTTTTCTCTCTTTGCTTGGTTTTTTTCTTGTGAGGTTACTAATGTAACTACGGCCTCCTCTTCACTTTCTTTGGCTTGCTTCATGTAACTCTTATCTACTGCAACTACCTTATCTTCATTCGCTGCCTTGTCTCCATACAAAGCATTCTCCAAAGTTGTTATCTCCCTCTCTAGTTGCTCAACACTCTCATATGTAAATTGCAAATAATATTTATTTAAGCCTTCAATGAGGCCTTAAAGGTGATCTTATTCTTCTTGGTCATTTCCATCACATAACTGGATGCAACTTCCATCTTATTCACTTGGCCACTCATTTAACCAAAGATTATGCATATTTATCTTCAATTGCTTGCATAGAAACCTCTTATTCTATCTTTTTTGTCTCATGGATTTAATTCTCCTTCTCTTTACCATTAGTTTCATAGGCCACTTGAGTGGCTTCATTTTCATGACCCATCCAAAGTGTGGGATCTCAAATTCTCTAACTATCTCTAACATGAGGTTCAACAAGGTTACTTGTTGTTTTATATCATTCATATCCCTTTGGAAGTCATCTTATTGTTGTTTCCTTCTCAACTCTCTTTCTCTCTACTTTCTCATTTGGCCCTTTATGTTATGTATTTCTCTAATCATTCTCTTCACCATCTATATTCTCTCAATCAAATCTTTTACACCTTGCTCTATCCTTTATCCAAGTTCTCTCTTTGGATATAATTCTTTAAGCATTCACTTTGCTCTCTCTTATTGATCTTCTTTAGATCCTTATCTCTTTTTAAGCCTCTCTTGGATTATCAACCTACCTTGACCAACTACCTAAAATATTCTTTGGCAACCTTTCAAGTAACCTATAACATTCTTCATCATTCTTGTAATGAACTTGATTGAATACATAATATGAAAAACAAAAATAGATACCTTGTTATGTGCAAACCTGATTCTCCTACTTCCCACTAATATTCAAGATCTGATACCAAAATGATATAGAGGGTACATAACTTATGTCACAAACAATCACTTATCTCACCCTTTGACATGTCTCATGATGCACTTCTTCATTAATGGCTCATTGGTTCATTATCCATCTATTGCTTCTAGGGTTTAATGGATTCATTTGAGATTTTTGACACCTTCAACATGATTATTAAAAACCTTTAATTCCCCTTGATTCAATTTACATACCTTCAATAACATCCACATTCACCTTTTCAAAACTCTGCATACCTTGGCTCACAAATTAGTAGCCATTTTTTAAGAATTATTGCATGTACAAAAATGTACAATAGAGTTTTGAGAAATAAAAGACTATTTTAAGTACCCTCTATTTATTATTATATTTCAATAAAGTTTTAGGTTCAAACTTTGATGGTAAATTCCTTTTATACCCCTCTTTAATCCATTGTTAGCCCTATTTAGGCCTTACTTGCAACTTTTCATACACAGTCTTGTATACACATACGAACACATACTATTTCAGACTAAAAACTCAAAAATATTTTTGTATACATGGAAATATTTCATATCACAATTTCTTAGCAAATTTTACTAGTGTAATTATTTCATACAAGCTTTTCCTTCTCAAACCCTAAAAATAGGGTTTACAGGCTCTACGAGAGCCAAAGAGCATACAAATGGCCCATATACTCTTAAAATAGAATTTAAAGAAACTTTGGAATATTATAAAAGTGTGTTTTATCTCTCCACTCCTTATTAAATAATTAAAACTCCACACTCATGCCTCTGTTCATCATTTCAAACAACTTATTTGGTAATCTATGCATGTAGACTGCAGGGTCAGTGAGGGATTGTTATTAAGTTTTAAGTGGTAAGAAAAGGTTTACAACATTATAATAATGTTCATAGGGTTTCAAAAAAAAATTACATAAATCTTAAGTACTAAAGGTGCTTCTCAAACATCTACAACATTTTTTTCAATAGGCTTTATACAGGACTGTGTGTAAACTCAAAACCATAGGGTTTGATGGACTTGTTAATTATCTACTCCTAAAAATGAATGAAACCCTCAATAATAACTTTATTAATGTATAAGTATAAACTTACCAATATTCATGGTACTCTTATTAATCTCCCACCAGTTTCTTATTTCACAAATAAAGTTTCCTTAGTCCTTAAAACATAGGCTTATAACAAGGTATGCAAGTTTATTTTTGAACCTCTCATCTTTCTATAAAAACAAACAACACATAACACAATGAGATTCCAAACACATGATGTATTCACTTAAAAATTCTATAAAAATATATCTTTCATTAAAGTGCTTTGATCATTCACTGTCTACACTTTATTTACCATGGCATATATAGAAATTACAAGTCTACCAATAGGATTAATCTTCTAGTAATGAATTGTGTATACACATAATATTTTCAAATTTTATCAATTAATAATTCTTTACATCTTACAAGAACCCATCAAGACTAAATTTCTCTAAGTGCAGATGTTAAAGGTTGCACTAGGAAAGGGGTGGGAAGACCATTAGTTCTTCACAGGATTGTTGTCCCTTATTGTCACTTATTACCAATCTAACCAACTCCTAAAACCATTCCCTAAGCTATTACTCCTCCTTTGCACACTCCTCCAATCTTTTCCACTGTCCATCCCTCTTTTCCTCACCTTAAGTCCCTTCTATTAGTTGGCTATGCTAGGTTGACTGGTTCAACCCTGTACAATTTTGGGATATTTTCACTTAGGAATTAGGTTAGCCTTTGGTCGAACTAGTGAATAATTGTCTGAAATTAGGCTAGGTCAACTAGGTCGACCCTGTCGGCCAAGATTTTTGGAAGGTTTTAGTGTCAAATCCACCTATAAATATAAGATGATTTTATCATTATTTCAATATGCAATCAATATTTATTATTTGCTCGTGTTTCTTTACAATCTGCTCTTCCACCATTCTACTCGAGGAGTCTTAGCTTAGGGTTTTGAATTTGAGAATATAGTTTTGTGGATAAGTCTTGGATGATTTAGCCTTTCTTAGTGATCCTTACAAACCAAAACAACCTCTTTCAAAGCCCAATTGGCCAAGGGAGATATTGAGTCTCGATGGGTTCACATTCAAGTAAGTATTCTCTAACTTTGCTCCTCTTTTTAGTACATAGAGGTATCATAAGTATTGGCTTTGAATAATATTACTCTTCATATTCCATGTATTAGGGTCTTACTCATACATAACTTAATTGATATTTTCCTATACATGTTTTCATTGTTTACTAACCCCTCATATTGTGCCACAAGCTTTGGTGAGCACTAGATTAGATTTACTTTACTTATTATTAATATAGGTGAAATATTAAAACTCATGACCCCTTTAAGGTTATTTCATTATTGAGCTTGTCTGGAGGCTTTGGAACCCTCTCTAGTATAGTGTATTATGGTAAGAGAACCCCTAATCAAGTCTAGCAGATCCCCATATTGGTCATGTTTCTACTTAATAAATGTATCCCCAATCAAAAGTGTATGGTATGATCTATCTTCTTCGAGTTAGGATTGATTTATGGACATGATGAATTTTTGATTACATATATTTTGGTGAACCCAATGTGAATCTAACCCTTGTAGGATTTGTTTCACTTCATCATTTTATCATTTTATTTTTCAAATATTTGTGATGTTGGGTCAACTGTATCAACATAGTACTAACTTATGTGTACATGTTTGACACATAGTCACATCAAAATGACTTTGTTTTATTTGTGCAGGTTTTCTAAAATTTTAGTTTAGACTACTAGGTCGACCCATTCAACCCTACACATTTTCACAAATTAGATTCAAAATACCAAGTTGACCCAGTCGACTTATATATTTTAGGTACTCAACAACAGGTTTCTACAAAGCTTGGTCGACCCAGTTGACACAATTAGAAATATTTTCAAGCATTTAACAAGGTTCTTCAACAACAATCTCACTTCTTTTCATCTTCCAACCTAGTAAGGTTCCTTTCTATCCTTCTCTTTTATTTATAGCATTTCTTTATAATCCTATTTTTCATAGTTTGCAGTCTTTAAAACTGCCCCTATATAATCAACTAGGTTGACCCTATCGACATAGTTCTATATTCTATCTAAAAATATACGTCAACTCTGTTGACGTAGTTCACTTTAAAACTTTTATGATTTTTCAGTACAAGGGTGACCCTATCAACCCTATTTTGTATTCTTTTCATACACTATCAAAAAAATTGACACTATATTATGTTTCAAAATTGGAATTAACCCTTATATGCTAGTAATTAGCTCACACTTTCATTTTTTGTTGCTTACATGCTTAAAATAAATCACATAGTATAATTAGGTGGTTTTAAATATACCATTTAGTTTCACTATTTTCTCTTTGATGCACACACTACCAAATCACAAAATCTTAAAAAGCATTTTAATAATTGTCTATCCAAGGTCTACCTACTTGGATTTTATCACCAAGGGGGAACCTAACTTGGTTTTCTGGCCAAGTATAAACACATGGTTAATGGTATATTTTGGCTAAGCACCTAACACCCTTATCACTATGGTGTGTGAAGTGAGGGGGTAGGCCCCAATACTAAGCCTATACCATTGCCAATACATATCCCTTTGAGCCCAAACATCTTGAAACTATCCTTAGATTGCTTTCTAGTTCCTTTATTAACACCAACTTCTTATCACATTTAAATTATATTCTAATAATCTAACAACATTCAGGTTAAACACTTAGTTATATTTTACTTTCCAAGTTGATTACTTATTTTTTGCTAAATTGTATGTTGTATTGTAAAAACTTGCATTAGCTAGCGTTGGTGCAAGGTTTTGTGTTATGTGCCTCAATTAGATCAACCTCATTGATCCAATTGATTGTGTGTTTACCTTCATTTTGTACTTTCCTAAGTACTTTAAAAATTATTCTTATTTTAGTACATAGTCATTTCTATTGACATAGTCTCTGACGGACTATTTATTTTCCCTGCTTGTTACGCTAGGTTGACCTTGTGAACTTTTTTAGCCTCTGCTTTTTGTGTTAGGTCAACCCAATCAACTATGTATAGTTTTTTATACCCTATTCTCTATGCTAGGTCAACCCAGTTGACTCTATATAGTTTTTAGCCTTCCTTGTTTATCATTTTTAGCATTCTTTTCATTTATCTCAAGTCATCATGAAGTCTCCTATTAGAATCTTCTTAGATAGCTTGAATCCATATATATATTATATGGTATATTTATTTCTTCCTCTTTTTTCATCCAAAGATCACCATCACTCTTAGGTCACCTCTTGCCCTCCTTCATCCATCACTTGTAACATGGTGAAAATCACACCTCAAGATGAAGTTGATGGGTCTGATCCTTTCTATACTTACCAAGACACTTATCATCTTTAAATCTTCAAACTAATGTGGGAGTAATTGACACAAGTTTAATAAATAATCCTTATTCTAATAACCCTTTCCCTAATACAAATTAGGGGAGTACTCCTACCAACACCAACCCACCTCCTGATACAACTCAACTTCTTGCCCAAGTTATTCAATAAATGAACACAATGCAAAACTCTAACACCAACCAAATGATGTAACTTCAACATTATTTGATTAATATGGATAATCAACCTCTGGCTATCCATCCTCAAGATAATCCCAATTACATTCCTCCACCTCTTAGAGATGCCTTATTTAATGTTATTACTCAACCCATAATGAATAACAACATGCTTCAAACTATTCAAAATGAGCCTTTGGCTCCCTTCATTGTGTTCATTAATATTGGTAACATATCTCTAACTATCAAGTATGATGGGACTAAAGGCCCTACCTCATTTCTAAAATCCTTTGGAAACCTTTACAACAAGTGGATCCAAACTAATACCTTCGTCATAACTAAAATCTTAGTCAAAACCTTTACTGGTGATGTATTATAATGGTACAACCAATTACCCCAACATTATATTTGGAAGCTTGAATATTTGGTTAGTCCTTTACTTAAAGAGTTTTAACACAATGATCTTCTTTGAAATTGTCTTAGCCACTTCATCAATGCTAAGCAATCTCCCACTGAATTAGCTCATCACTTTATCAAACAATGGAAATCATTGTCCCAATAAGTTGACCATAACATGACTGATGATAAATTATTCAAACTCTTTATAACTGTTTTAACTCATTCTCTTCAATATAACGTTTGAACCTTTGCTCCCCAAACACTTAATTAAGCTCTTGACCAAGCTAAACGTCAAGACTTTCTCATGAAGCAATTCGAACCTGATCCTAAAATTCTAAAAGGATATTTTCAAAAATCTACCAATACTATCACTAGTAATACTCTACCAACTAAACCAAGAGTTGCCAAAGATGACATCCTTTCAAATTCTCACACACCACTTTTTGTGTAGCAAATGAAACAACTTTTACCACCCTCTAAACCTTTTACCTATCCTAACAATCCTCCTAAGTGGTATGACCCTAATCAATTTTTCTAGTTACATACTTATATTGGTCATTCCCATGAATCTTGTAGAGGGATCACTAAATTTTATATCTCCTATATGCTTGGTAATTCATTTAATCATGAAGCCATGATCAACCTCCATCATCAAGAGTACACTGCTACTTCTCAAAAATGATAGGCTTCTAAAGCTTCTACCTAAAATAACCAAAAATATTTTTTTTTAAATCAATAAAATACCAAGAATGTTTGTGCCATTGATGTTAATTATGACCAATATTATAACAATTCTCAATATGTTAACACTACTAAGGTTGATTGTCATTGCAAACCAGCTCACAAAGATCTTTCTACCAAACCTAAGATGTCGTATTTAGAAGAACAACTTCTCAAAGACACTACAACTAATAATCTAGATTCAGAAGCCCATGAGGAACCACTTCCTCCTTTTGAACCTCCAACCATATATGTTCCTTAAAAATCTTCTTTACCTCCTAAAACTCATGTTGGTTCTTCTAAATCTCATTAGAACTATCTTGAAGAACTTAACTCTATGCCTTGTAAAATTCCACTTATGGATTTGGTTCGTACTTCTCCCTATCATCATAAGTTCCTTATGCAACAACTCTAAGAAATTAAAGATCCATATTCTATAGATGAAGAACCACTTTCTATTGAATCTCAACCTACCAATGCCAATACCATTGAAACTATGTGTCCTTCTTCCAAACCTTTTATTGAATGTCTTGAAGAGGACATGATCAATGATGAAATTCTTTTTCATGTTGATGATCCACCACTTTTTATTAAAATAGCCATTAACACCACCCTTATCCATAAATTTCTAGTTGATGAAGGCTCTGGTATTATGTGACATCTTTGTTGCTTATCCAAAAACTCAGTTATAACAAGGATCATTTCAAGAAAATACATGTTACCTACCATGGTTTTGATAAGACAAATCAAAATCCACTTGGTTGTATTTAGATTCCATTAGCCATTGGACCTAAGACCATTTGAACTAAGCTTATGGTCCTTGACTTACCTTTATCTTATTATACATTCCTTGGTCACCCTTGGACTCATAGAATGAGGTCCATTGTTTCTTTTGGTAGCTAATGCATTAAATTATTACACAATGGGAAATGATACAAGCATGAAACCATTCCTAACTCATGAAGTATTCAACTTCCTAATCCCAAATCTCAGTATCATATTCCTACCATTCCTAAGATCAATATTTTTCCTTCATCTAAGTTCATCAACATTTACAAGTCACTCTTATAGATTTCAATGATGATGAACCTAATGATTTTTAATATACTTGCAATAGCACCAAGCTACTTCCATACATTTTGTAGTGGCTTCCTCCTTTATTACCTAGGGATCATACTATTCCTCTTATTAATGAGATTACTGATTTTTTCCTCCATGCAATGCTCAGGAGACTTCTTTACTTGAAGATGCATTCACTTGTAATGATTTTGGAGTGGCCAAATTATTTCAAGATATTCTCATCATGTTTCCTCATACATTCAATAATATAGGGATTTTACCTTTGAAAACTCTTCCTGATTCTCAAGCATGTACAATTTCTCCAACATATGATGATAATTACATATTGGCCCAAGCTCGATCTGAAGACTTGGATGTCTAGCATTATTATAAAACCTTAGCCTAAATTCATGCTTTTAATCAGGATATCCATACTATTTTTATGGATTGTGACTTAGATTCCAAGGGTCATGTACCTCCTACCAATTCTCCTCTTATTGATACTCCTTGGGTGGTAGAGAAAATTATACCTTCTAAATCTCTAGTAATTCCAACATCTTCTTTACCACCTTTGGATCCAATCATTACCTCTAATCCTTCTCCGATCACCAGAACTAAGGACACTCCAATCTTTCTTGATCCATCTACTCTCCTACTTCTGAGATTATACTAGATGCCAAGGCAACCAATGTTCATCAAATACATTCTGAGTATGATCACCATGTTCATCAAATTTTAGATCTCAAAGTAGATGTTGAGTATTAAGGTCTTCTTCCTACCTTACCTAGTGACAAAACTATTCTTGAAATACTTCATGCCTGAGAACCTCAACTTCATTGGAACATCATAAACTTGGGAATTTTAAAACTAAACCCCCTTGTTTTAACAACTTCATTTCTAGCATTGATCCTAAATCTAATCCTATTTTTGCCTTACCTAATATACCATACCACTTTCAAGATGGCAATGCCATGCTTATCAAAGAAACCACTCATATTGAATATGGTACTCCATCTTGTCCTCGACCAAATATAGTTTCTCACGAACTCTTACCTATTGAACATGATAATTTTATCTTATTATTTGATAATTACCATGTATTTTTTACTTGGTCCTATGATGACATGTTTGGTATTAACCCTAGCTTTATGGTGTATAACATCATTACTTAACTTGATGCCAAACTTTTCCATCAAAAGCAAAGGAAATTTTCACCCAAGGTTTCTACCTTATGTCATAAGGAAATCATCAAATTACTTAATACTAAATTTATCAAACCAATGGACTATTTTGAATGGATTTCTAACATTGTTCTTGTTCAAAAAGAGGTCACTATGGTCATTTAAATTTATATTGATTTATGCAATCTTAACCTCACTTATCCTAAGGATAACTTCCATTTACCTTCGATAGATTCCATAATTAATTCCATAGCCAATTACAAAATGTTATCTCTTATGGATGGTTTCTTGAGTTATAATCAGATTCACATGACCCCCAAGGACCAACATAAGACCACTTTCACCATGAAATGGGGCACCTATTACTATGTCAAAATTCCCTTCAGTCTCAAAAATGATGGAGCCACTTATCAATGAGAAATGGCTCACATATTTCATGATATTATCCACAAAATTGTTGAAACCTATGTGGATGACCTCATTGATAAATAAAAAAGTTGTATAACTCATCTCTAAGATCTTGTTATCATCTTTGACTGTCTTCTCAAATACTAGGTCAGACTAAATCCTTACAAATGTGTCTTTGGTGTCACATATGGAAAATTGTTAGGAATCCTAGTCTCTCTTCTTAGCATCAATGTTGAACCTACTAATATTAGTGTTATCATCAATGTGCCCATTCCTCATTCCATTCCTGACATTCATACTTAGTCAAACTTAGGGAAATTAGATGATTCATCCCCAAAATGGCTTATTGTATCCAATCTGTCAATTCTCTTACTAAGAAAGGTAATGCCTTATAATGGACAAACCCTTGTCAAAAATATTTGATAACATGAAAGAGTCATTTATTCATCCAGCTACACTTCATCCTCCTTCCAATTATCGACCCTTGATTCTATATACTTCTTCCACACCTATATCAGTTGGGGCAATGCTTGCCCAACAAGATGATACTGGAAGAGAGGATGACATTTATTACATTATCTGAGGACTCATTAATTATGAGAAACATTATACCAAAGTTGAATGTGATTGCCTCTCTATCTATTTCATAGCTAAAAAGCTTCGCCATTACATGCTTTACCAGACTACTTATGTCATCATTCTTTTTTACCCACTTCATCACTTCTTATCCAAAGCCTTTCTTATTAGAGATAGAATTATAAATGGATGGTCCTCTTTATGTAAATTTATCTTCATATCATCGATCAAAAAGCTATCATAAGACAAGTCATAGCTGATCAACTTACCACAACTCCCATTCTAGCTACTTCTCCCCTTTAAGATAGTCTTCTAAATGATAATATTCTCTACATTAAAGGTCTTAATCAAGCTATTTTTATTAAATATCATTTTCATAACTTTACCACTAATCTTGAAGAAAATAATCTTGATGAATCCTCAATTCCCTTTGATACTAATAAACCCAAAGTAGTTATCGAAGAGCTTCCTAAAATTAATGTAGACTTACATGAGAATATATGGACCCTTCACTTTGATGGTGCTAAATGACTTCAATGAGTTGGGGCAGGTTGCATTCTTACAAGTCTTCTTGGAAAAATCATACCCTTAGATTTTTGCTTCACCTTTGATATCATGAATAATATTACCAAATATGAAGCTCTAATCTTAGGCATGAGAGATGCTCTTGATTTACACATTCAATACCTACTTGCTTTAGGTTATTTTTAGCTTATTTACTACCAATTCAATGGTGATTACCAATGTAAAATCAAAAATCTGATTACCTATCATCAAATTTTAACCACTCTTGCTAAGGATTTCATCTCTTTCACTATTGAGCTTATTCCTCATGATCAAAATTCCATTATTGATTCCCTAGTTTCTTTAGATTCTCTCTTTCATCCACACCAAGTTCTTTCGAATCCCACTTTTCTTATACAAATAATAAAATATCCATCTTCAACTCAACCACTAGATTCACTTATCTACCACATTGAGGTCGTTACCATTCAACAAAGCCCATGGTATAAAGACATTATTTAATTTTTGGAACATCAAACTTATTCTCCTAACTTAGATTCTCATTAAAATATGTGTATTTATAAACAAGATTTCAAATATGTATTTCAACATAACACCTTTTATTATCATAATACTAAAGGTACCTTGCTTCGTTGTGTTATGCAATATGAGGTCCCTCCTCTTCTTAAACAAGCACATGGGGGAATTTGTGGTGGCCACTATAGCAAACATGCTACAACCCACAAATGCCTATGCATGGGTTACTTTTTGCATACTCTTGAAAAAGATGCAATCAAATTCAATAAAAAAGTGTACTCCTTGCCAATTTTATGATGATCTAATTCATTCACCTCCAGCTGAGCTTCAAACTGTCAAATCTCCTTGGCCATTCTCAATGTGGGGATTAGATCTCATTGATAAATTACCTCACTCCCAAGATGGTCATGTTTTCATCATCAATGATACCAAATATTTTACCAAATGGGTTAAATCCATGCCCCTTGTTAATGTTACTAGTAACACCATTGCCAAATTTATTCTTAATCAAATCATTTTTTTCTTTTATGTTTCCCATACCATCATTTTAGATAATGGTGGTAATTTAAAAAATAAATATGTTAAATAGCTTTGTCCTAAATTCAAGATCAATAAAAAAATTTATACACCTTATCATTCATAATGAAATGGCCAAGCTAAGGCTACTAAAAAAATTCTCCAAATAAAAATTTATGAAACTCGCATGGATTGGCACATTCATCTCTATCTTGCTCTTTGGGCCTATCGAACTAGCATATATACTGCCACTAGGGCAATGCCATTCTCTCTAATTTATAGTTTTGAATCAGTCCTTCTTTTGGAATTTGAGCTTTCTTCTCTCTGTATATCTCTTTATGGTATCATTCCTAATGAAGAATTATGTAATGCTCACTTTCATGCTCTTGATCTCCTTGATGAACACCATCTTTTTGCCTTGCAACATAACTACCAATACAAGGCTCATATTGCCAAATAACATAACAAACATGTTTAAGTTTGCATATTTAATATTGGTAATCTTGTCCTAAAATTAGACTACACCCATGATAAAGAAGGCAAATACACCCAAAAATGGTGGGCCCCTATTTAGTCAAAGATATTCTTGGTCTAAGTACCTATCGCTTTCAAACTAATGAAGGCCATGTTTTCAAAGAGCCCACCAATGCATAATTTCTCAAAAATTACTTTACCTAAACATTTCCTTATTTTCATACTTTCTATCTACATCTATCTAACACTTTTTATAGGTTATTGACATGAGTCTCTCCCTCTATAGAAGTTCTCTCTTATTACAAGCCTTTAGTCCTTCATATTGGTCTTTTGATTTTCCCCTTCTTTTTATGAGTTGCATTATAAAACCATGGATAGGACCTAGTCTTCCTCATGTTATACCATAGTCTTCTTTATTTTCATATTCTTTTTACACACTTTTTGGCATCCCTTGTATTTTTCTTTTGTGATTTGTAGTGTAAGACCATAGATAGGACCTGGCCTTCCTTAAAAATACCATCTTCTTCTCTTTATTTTTCACATGATTTTTGTCACCCTCATGGGTTTCTCTTTTATGAGTTATAGTGTAATACCATGGATAGGACGTGGTCCTCCTCATAAAATTACTATCTTTTCCATTCCTTTTCTAGTATATGTTTTTTTTCCTTGTTTTCCACTTTAGATTTTGCTTCTTTTGATAAATGGAATTTGCATAACAATCTATGTTAACATGTTTTCCTCCATTTCCCTTATTCTTATAATAATTAATCACACTTTTAGTCATTGTATCCCCTTTTTGCCCTTTGTCACATTTTTTTTTATTTGAAGAGATTTAAATTGTTCCATGTGTCCTTCCTCTTGATTTCTTGTCCTTTCACTCCACATTGGATAAAACAAGGTCAAATTCAAGATAACACTTTTATTTCACTTAGATTTATGAGACTCTTAAACCCCATACTCTTCAAAGTTCTCTCTCTTAGCAACCAAGTCCCAAGTATTCAAATGAAAGTCATCTTTAGTACCCATGTTTGGTTTTCCAAATCCATGGTGAGGAGGAATAGAAAAATCCATCAATAAAGTTAAAATCCAAATCATTTGAAATGAAATAAAATGATATACAAAAGGCAACATACATAATTCAAAATTCAAAATCACACAAAAAGACATGATTCTAAGTACATCTCCTATCTTTAATTGAAGCTCAAACTCCATAATTGGCCTCACATAGAGCAGAGTTCCATTGGGGTATAATAGGCCAGTAGATTGGAATAGGAGAATTTAACAAACTTTATGGTGCTACCTACTTTCTCATGCATGTACCCAATCTTCATAGTAGACCAATGGCTCTATAAGGGGTCTTGAGAAATGGGGAACCTGTTGTGGGAAGGTAGATCCATTTTAATTTTCATTCATATAACCTTTATGGGATGATCTATATACTTTATTTGTTGACCTAAGACTTGTGTGGCTAAGATAAGTTATTTAGAGTCCTTAATATCAAAATTTCTCTTTTTTTGATAAACCTAATTTGAGTGTCTTGACTTTGATAAAGAGTTCCTCTACCTTGGTTTTTCTTTCGTTCTCTCCTCTACCCATTTCATTTCCCCCCTTGACAAGAAAATTGTGATTCTAAATATATTTTCCCTTCTTCTTCACATCTTTAAAACATGCTAGCACTACTTTTTTTTAGTTTTATCTATCCTTAAAGCAAAACAACATGTTTGAGTAACTATGGATTACTTTCTTTATACCATAAAAATACATTCTTAAACTTGTTTTGCTTCCTTTTACCATTTATCATTTGTTGTACTACCCTTCTATTATAGACACTTGATTTTGTACCTTTTTCCACTGTTGAGTGAGGTATGCTTGTTACTTTTCCTTCATCAATGTTGTTTTCCCTTTTATGCACCTTTTTCCATTATTGAGTGAGATAAGGATTGTTACTCCTCACTCATCAATGTTATTTTACCATTTTGTTTTTCACTTGTACATCTTTGTTTAAGTAAGGATTTTTACTATTTTTACATTTGATGTTTGATTACCATCATTTTTGACATGTATCCTTGGTTTGACTTGGTGAGTTTGCCTTTCTTACTTGAGGTTTACTTGTTTGAGTTTTTTGGTTTTTAGTAGCCTTGGATTTTGGTTATCTAATTTACTCTTATTTTTTTGAATTGGTTATTTGGTCTAACATAGCAGTTATCACCCCATCTTGCCAAATTTACAAGTATGTCCTATCCACATAGCACCAATTATCATAGCTTTCCTACATTTGTTTGTTTTTGCTTTTTAGTTTTGTATTCTTGGGTTTATCAAAAGTAGTCTATGTGCCCTCCATAATCAAAACTAACTATTAAGCATGAAATATAATGAGAGGGGGGTGAATCAGTATATTATATATCTTTTATTTAATCTAATTTATTTTTTTTAACCACTCAATCATACATTCAAGAAATGCAATAAAATTGAAATAATAATTTACACCACACGAGAGAGAGAGAGAGAGAGAGAGAGAGAGACAAGAGTTTTATGTAGAAACCCAAAGTGGGAAAAACCATGGAGAACAATCTCAATTATATGAATGAGCACCAACTCAAAGTACAAAGTTTGCAAGTACCAACTTGTAGGAGCACCAACCCCTTTGTCGAGCACCAACATAGTAACTATTTGTGAGCACCAACCCATAGGAGCACCAACCCCTCTTGTGTATAAAACACAACTATCTCTCAATATTGCTTACTCAGAAAATGATAGAACTCTACAATATCTCCTATTTTTCTCTCTTAGAAAACAAATACAAACCATGCACTCTCTTGCATATTACAAATGGCTTCTCAAACCTTTATTTATAGCTTTCCAAATGACCTTTGGCCTTCACCCTTTGTGACCCTTCAATCCTCATAGAAAATGGCACCAAACTTGCATGACCCTTTGTATCTTTGCATTTGAAAAGTCATATGGTGACCCTTCATAAGCAAAAGCATCAATTTCTCTTTTGTCTTTATCTTAGTGACTTTTCATATTCCTTAAAGTGTCCCTTCATGGAAAAATGTGCCATACCTCTTTTGTCTTCACATGGTGACTCTTGGAATTCCTCAAGGTGACTCTTCATGAAAAAATGCATCCCATTCCTCTTTCGTATTTTACCCCATGACTCTTTGACTTATTCATGGGCCCTTTTTTGACTTATATCTAACCAAAAATATATTCATTTATATTAAATAAATATTAAAACACGTTAGCCAAGATATCAATATTAAAAACACCATTAAATGCAATGGGGCCTTTATCACCAATAATGCTAGACTTTTGACATCAATGACAATATTTTCAATAATCTCCCCCTTTATCATTGATGGCAACCTCAAACTAAAATTGCCACATCCTAAAACCTACACATACTACCATCTAAAATGCATACAGTAACTCCCCCTTACTGTAGCAACCTGTATCTATTCCCTGTACCTATTTTTGCACCTATACATGTACCTATTATTCTCCCCCTTTGACATCAATGGCAAAGGGCCTACCTGGAGCTAACACTTAGCTCCCCCTCAACTAATGTTCAACCTCAATGGCAAGAAGTAAAATAAATTACTCTCAACTTCTCTCGTAGATACTCAAATGTGTCTTTTGGTAGTGTCTTTGTGAAAATATTTGCAATCTATTTTGTAATACTGATATATTCCATCTTAATCTGTTGATCTACAACCTGCTCTCTCAAAAAGTGATATCTAATTGGAATATGTTTTGTTCTTGAATGCATCACTATATTCTTCAAAATATTTATAGCACTTGTGTTATCACAAAAAATAGAAATAAGTTCATAATAATTTGCCTTGATATCTTCCAAAGTTTGCTTCATCCAAAGCACTTGAGTAAAACATAATACTACTACAATATATTCTACTTCAGCTATAGAAAGTGATACTAAATTTTGCTTCTTGCTTAGTTATGATACTAAGCTATCACCAAGGAAGAAATCTCCTTCACTTGTACTCTTTCTATCATCTAAGCACCCTACCCAATCTAAATCTGTATAAACAACCAAAGTGAAATCTCTACCTGTGGGATACCATAATCTATAATCCAATGTCCCCTTGATATATCTAAATATTATCTTCACCAACTAAATATGACTATTTTTTGGAGATGATTGATATCTTGCAACCATATCTACTGCATGCATGATGTCTGGCCTTAATGTTGTCAAATATAAAAGACTATCAATCATAGATCTATACAAATATTAATCTATAACAGGTGAATCTTCATCCTTGTTCACCTTATTTTCTATAAACATTGGTGTGCTAACTAATGCACAATCCTCAAAACCAAATTTCTTCAACATTTTCTTGGCATATTTACTTTGAGATATGAAAATTCCTTTATTTGAGTGAAATATTTACAATCCTAAGAAAAATAAAAATTCTCCAAGCATAGACATCTCAAGTTCTTTTTGCATATTATCTAAAAATTATTTTGTCATCTTTTTAATATTTCATCCAAAAATCATATCATAACATATACCACAACAATCAATTGATGCTCACCTTCTATTTTGATGTAGAAATTACTATCAACAAATCCTCTCTTGAAACCTTGATCTTGCAAGTACTTATCAAGTCTTGCATACCAAGCTCTGGGAGCTTATTTCAATCCATACAATGCTTTCTTCAATCTGCATATATAGCTACTAATATTTGAGAGAATAAATCCCTCAGGCTGCTTAATGTAGACCTCTTCTTCTATATTTCCATTCAGGAAGGCAGATTTGACATCCATCTGAAACACTTTGAAATTTTTAAACACTACATATGCAAGAAATATTCTAATAGCTTATAACCTTGCCACTAGTTGAAAATTTTCTTCAAAATTTATTCCCTCAATCTTAGCATATCCTTTACATACTAATTTTGCTTTATTTCTGGTCACTTCTCCATTTTCATTCAACTTATTTCTATAAAACCATTTTGTTCCTATCACATTTGGTCTAGGTACTAATTTCCAAGTATCATTATTTTCTATCTAATTTAATTCTTCATCCATAGCCTTAACCCAATGCTTATCATGTCTAGCTTCTAAAAAAGTTCTAGGCTAAATTTTGGATAACAAAGAAAAATTAACTTGCTCAAATTCACTTACCATCATTCTTCTGGTGTGAATTCCTTCATTTATGTCCCTGATGATGTCACTTTCATTATGATTTATCTGAACATATTTGGATGGAGTTTTGGTGCCCTTTTTCTCCTTCTCATCTTCATCTGATTCTTTAAAACCTTCATCTTCAATGATTTCAGGAATGTCTATTGGATCACTGATTCTTTGTGTTCCATCTTCTTCTATCTTGACACTTGCACTTTAAATAATTTTCTTAGTTCTTTCGTTATAACATTTATAAGCTTTATTTTTGCAAGAATAACCAAGAAATATACCTTCATCTACTCTAGATTCAAACTTATCAAGTTTTTCATCTCTTCTCTTTATGAAGCATCAGCTGCCGAAAACTCTAATATAATCAACTGTTGATGGTTTGTCTTTCCATAACTCATAAGAAGTCTTGTCACTATTGACTCTCAATAATGTTTTATTCTAAATATGCACTATTATAGAAACTATCTCTCTCCAATATTTATCTGCTATCTTGGATTCATTTAGTATTGTCTTCACCATCTCCTGAACTATTCTATTTTTCCATCCAACTATTCCATTTTACTATGGAGTTTTTAGCTGCTGAATAATGTCTCTTTATTCCATGGTCTTCACAAAACTCAATAAATTGATCTGACATGAATTCTTCTCCTCAAAATAATCTTAAACACTTAATCTTTAAACTAGTTTCATTCTCAACTAATGCTTTAAATACTTTGAAATGTCTAAAAGCTTTTGATTTTTTTTTAAAAACATTACCCAAGTCATATGTAAAAAATCATCAATAAAAAACATAAAATACTTATCACCTTGAGTACTTTGAGTTCTCATAGGTCCACATAGATCAGTGTGAACAAGCTTTAGCATCGGAGCAGTCAAGTACTCTTTAGTTTTGAACCACCTTCTAGCCTGCTTTCCATGCTGACAAGGTTCACAAAGCATGTCAGATGGCTTTATAATATTTTAAAAAATTATGACTACTTGATTCTTGCTTATGTTGACAAGATTATCAAAATTTATGTGCCCCATTCTCTTGTGTCATAGCCAAATTTCTTCAATCTGACTCAAACAACATCTTTGACCTTTAATGTCTGATAGCATATACAAATTATTGCCTATTCTCTGAGCATCTGCAACCAATATATCTGAATTTTTTCTTCTAATTTTACAACCTTTTGCATAAAAATTTAGTGTGTACCCCTGATCACACATTTGACTTACACTCAAAATATTATGTTTAAGACCTTCTACATATAAAACATTTTTAGTTTTAGTTCTACCATTATTCAAACTTAGTGTACCTTTTCTAGTAATTCTGGCAGTAGTATTGTCTCCAAATTTTACTGTGCCACCATTAATATTTTTTAAGGTTATGAACTTGCTCTTATCTCATGTCATGTGTCTCAAACATCCATTGTCAATGAACCATGGCTTTTCTTCATTTCTTGCATACAAAGCAGTCTGCACCAACATAGATTTTTTAGGTTATTTCCTTTGCCATGAACCTGTCTGAACTTTCTGCTCGATGAATGGAGCCTTGAAAATCTTGTCCTTCTTGACTGACTTGAACACACTTCTAATGTATCTTGCTATGTGTCCAAATTTATTATACTTATAACATATTATGGCCTCTTCATTAAAGCTTGATAGAGGAGCAAAAGAGTTGTGGCTTCTGCTTGACTCTGCATGACTTTCCTTCTTCTTATTTATGAAACTGTTAGCTCTTTTTCAACATTCTAATTTCTTATGACCATATCCACTATAATAAAAATAATAACCATAAAAATAGGACCTTTTTGTGTATCTATGACCTGATTGCCTTTTGTAGCTCTGTTTGCTCCAGCCTTCTTTGTTTAAGATGTCCTTTATATTCTTAACTTCTTTCCTTTTTATTTCTTCTTTTGTAAAAGCTTCAGCATAGCTCTTTCTTTTTTCCTTGTTTGTGAGAGTAGTGACTTCCTCTTTATCTTTTTCAAATCCAATACCTATCTTATCTAACATTGATCTTTGATTTTCTAATATCTTATTCAACATATTAGTGTTATTCTTAAATTTTGAATCATTGGCTGCTCTATTATTGATTGCTTTATTTGTTTTCTCAAGATCTAATTTTAAAGAAGCAATTTCAATAACATACCTTTCACATTCTTTACTTACTATTTTCAATTATGCCATTAGATCTTCCATTTTTTGACTTCTTTAAAGTGTACTTGTATATCTTCAATTATTTCTTTTGACTCTTTTTCATTTTTCTTGATCTGAAGCTTTAATCTGCGATTCTTCTTTTCAGAGATTTTAACTCTTCTAAGGCACAAATGAGTTCTCCTTCCAGATTCATTTCATCTTCATCATGTTCTTCTTCTTGATCATTTGTACTTTTACTTGTGGAGGCATCTTTATGTTTGGCCATGAATAGAATCTCTTCTTCTTCTAAGTCATTGACTCCACTATCTTTGGCTGAGCTAAGATCTTTAGAATATAAAATCTTCTTCTCGAATCCCTTATTGAATTTACCTTTAAAATTCTTCTTGTATGTAGAATTTCCTTTTTTATTATAATCATTACCCTTATTTGGGCATTTAGCTAAAAAATGTCTAATCTTTCTAAAATTAAAACATTTAAAAGGTAATTTTCCTTGATATTTACCTGTGCCCTTTTTCGAATTGTGAATGAAAAGAGCTTCGTTGTCATCTTCATCATCACTAGAACTATCACTTGATTCTTAAATTTTAGTCTTCTCTTTCTTTGATGTCTTGAAAGTTGATTCTCTCTTTGAAGGTTTATCTTATTCAGTCCGCATCTCATATGTCATAAGAATACCATGAAGTTCATCCATCTTTAGCTTGGCTAAATTCTTTATCTCTTCAATTTCCAAAACTTTTACATCATATCTCAATAGTAGAGATCTCAAAACCTTTTAAACCACAGTTGACTCTTCTAAATTTTCTTCAAGACCTTGAATATTTGATCAACCCACAAGAGATAACTTGCTATATTTTCTTCTTCTTCCATCTTCAAACTCTTAAATTATCTTCTAAAAATATGAAACTTAGCTTGTTGAACCTTTCCATCACCTTTGTAAATATTCACAAGTTTTACCCAAGTTTCATGAGCAGACTTACATTTCATAACTTTAACAAATTCTAATTCACATAAAATAGCATTTAAAGCTTTAGCATTATTTCTACTTGCCTTCTTTTCTACCGGAGTAGTTACAAGTGTCTGTGGCTCTTCATATTCTTCTACCACTACTTGTCATATGTCGAATCCAAGGGCCATCAAATAAGTCTTCATCCTTATGCTCCAAAAAACATAATTTTTTTCATCAAACAAAGGTGCCTTATTTGTATAAAATTCTTCATGTGATCTAGCCATCATGCTTTCCTGATCTTCCTTCAAACTATAAAACTTTTTCAAAAGGAACCTGCTTTGATACTAATTGTTAAGCATGAAATATACTGAGAGAGGGGGTGAATCAATATATTATATATCTTTTATTTAATCTAATTTCTTTTCTTTAACCACTCAATCATACATTCAAGATATATAATAAAAATAAAATAATAATTTGCACCACACAAGAGAGAGAGAGACACCATATTTTTGCATAGAAACCCAAAGTGGGAAAACCATGAAGAATAATCTTAAGTATATAAATGAGCACCAACTCAAAATACAAAGTTCACAAGCACCAACTTGTAGGAGCACTAACCTCTTACAAAGATTCATGAGCACCAACCCATAGGAGCACCAACCCCTCTTGTGTATAAAACACAACTATCTCTTAATGTTGTTTACTTAATAAATGATAGAACTCTACAATATCTATTTTTTTCTCTCTTCAAAAATAAATACAAACCATGCACTCTCTTGTATATTACAAATGGATTCTCAAGCCTTTATTTATAGCTTTCCAAATGACCTTTGGCCTTCACCCTTTGTGACCCTTCAATCCTCATGGAAAATGGCACCAAACTTGCATGACCCTTCGTATCCTTGCATTTGAAAAGTCATATGGTGACCCTTCATAATCAAAATCATCATTTCCTCTTTTGTCTTTATCTTGGTGACTTTTCAAATTCCTCAAACTGTCCCTTCATGGAAAAATATGCCATACCTCTTTTGTCTTCACATGATGACTCTTAGAATTCCTCAAGGTGACTCTTCATGAGAAAATACGTCCCATTCCTTCTTTGTCTTTTACCTCGTGACTCTTTGACTTCTCCATGGGCCCCCTTTTGACTTATATGCAATCAAAAATATATTCATTAATATTAAATAAATATTAACACACATTATCCAAGATATGAATATTAAAAACACCATTAAATGCAATGGGCCTTTATCACCAATAATGCTAGACTTTTGACATCAATGACAATATTTCCAACACTAACAATACAATAGAAAATCATTCAGTGATAAAGGTAAGTCAAGGTATGCATCACATTTAATTTTTAGTCATTTAATTTTTATTTATTTCCCTTTCAGTCTTTTACTTTTAGTTATTTTATGCTTTAAAATGCTACAACTTTTTTTTGCATCAACATTACGTGTTCTTTATCAGAGCACCATCCCCTATTACACCTTATTAACATGTGATGAGCTTTGAGTAGGGCATATATATACACATAATATTTTCAAAATTTATCAAATAATGATGCTTTACATCTTGTAGGAACCCATTGTGACTCAATCTCTCTAAGTTCACACCTTAAAGGGTACATCAAGAAAAGGGTGGGAAGACCATTGGTGCTTCATAGGTTTGTTGTCCCTTAGTATCACTTATTACCAATCCAACTAGCTCCTAAAACCATTTTCTAAGCTATTATTCCTCCTTTGCACACTCCTCTAGTCTTTCCCACTTTTCATCCCTCTTTTCCTCACCTTAACTTCCTTTTATCAGTCAATTGTGCTAGGTCGACTAGGTTGACCCTATATATTTTTGGGATATTTTCACTTAGAAATTAGGTTAGCCTTTGGCTAACCTAGCTTAATACCTAGTGGATAATTATCTAAAATTATGTTAGGTTGACTAGGTCGATCCTGTCAGCTAGGATTTTTGGAAGTGTTTAGGGTCAAATCCACCTATAAATATAAGATCATTTCATCATTATTTCTTTATGCAATCAAGAGTTATTATTCACTTGAATTTCTTTACAATATGTTCTCCCACTATTCTACTTGAAGAGTCTTAGCTTAAGGTTTCTACTTAGAAAATCTAGTCTTGTGGATAAATCTTGGATGCTTTGGCCTTTCTTAGTGATCCTTACAAACCATAAAAACCTCTTGTAATGTCCCATTGGCTAAAGGAGAGATTGAGTCTCAACAAGATCACATTCAAGTAATTATTTTCTAATTTTGCTCCTCTCTTTAGTACATAGAAGTAGCATAAGTATTGGCTTCAAATAATATTGCTCTTCATATTTCATGTATTAGGGTCTTACCTATACATAGCTTAATTAAGATTCTCCTATACATGTTTTTATTGTTTACTAACCCATCATATTGTGCCACAAGCTTTGGTAAGCACTAGATTAGATTTATTTTGCTTGTTATTAGTATAGGTGAAATATTAAAAATCAAGACCCCGTTTAGGGTTATTGCATGATTTTACTTGTCTCAAAGCTTTGGAACCCTATCTAGCATAGTGTATTGTAGTAAGAGAACCCCTCATCAGGCCTAGTAGATCCCCATATTAGTCACATTCTTGCTTAACAAATGTATCTCCAATCAAAAGTGTATGGTATGATCTATCTTCTCTAAGTTATGATTGATTTATAGACATGATGCATTTCTGATTGCATACAAAATGTTCTTACATTTTCTTGGGATTTTTTCTCATTTTATCATTTTGAATCCACCCTATTCTTATCATGCATTGAATAATTCATTACACAATATAACCACCTCTTCAAAATTCTCCCAAAACTCCCCTAACTAACTCTTAACTTATTTGGTATGTTGAGTACTTCCTAACTACTATCTTACTCACCAAAATGACTCATCATGTGAGTCATGTGGGTGTTGTTAACCACTTATTTGAACCTAACCACCTAACAATAACTTGAGACCTCTTGACACAAGATGTAGATCTCTTTCACAATACATGAAATTTGAAAATTCAAACAAAGGATTTTGGTGGGAAAATCCTTCCTAAGCCACAATTCAAATACTAATGACATTTTAAGACTCCTAATCAACCTATAAGGACTAAAATGACTCCCTAATGACTCTAAACATAAGAAAAGACTAATATTTACAAGGAGGTAGTGATGCTCCTACATCATACTACCGAGGAGAAAAATGAAACTTTCATATAAAGTTATAAAAGATGTTGAATTTGAGGTCCTTTGCAGCATCCTTCTCTAAGTTCATGTCACCTGAATCCTGAGACCTATTTGAAACACTTAAGCCTTTTTTATGCATGCTTATGTTGGCTCCTCTTTGCTTCACTTCTCTCTTACTTCTTCCTTTGAGGTTGTATTATTGTGCTTTGACCTCTCACTTGATCATCTTTAGCTTCTTCTTATGCTCTTGCAACCAAACTACACAAAGAACACATAAGTCAATGAAAAGAATTTGTTGTTGTCCTCTTGACAAGCTATCTATTGCTCATACTTTCTTGTTCTATTTTTGTTTGGTTATATTTCTTGTGGGGGTAATATTATAACTAAGGCCTTCTTTTCACCTTATTTTGCCTCCATCATATAACTCTCATCTAATATAGCTACACTCTCTTCATTATCTGCCTTGTCACCATATAAAACATTCTCCAAAGTTGATATCTCCCTCTCTAGTTGCTCAACACTCTCATATGTAAACTGATAATCATATTTCTCTAAGCCTTCAATGAAGCTCTCAAGGTGAGCTTCTTCCTATTGGTCATGTTCATCACATATCTAGCTACAACTTTCATTTTGTTCACTAGGCTGCTCTTTCAACCAAAGCTTATGGATCTCTATCTTCAGTTGCTTGCATAACAATCTCTTCTTCTCTCTTTCTTCTCTCATGGCTTGCATTCTCTTTATCTTTACCAAAATTTTGATTGGCTACTTGAGTGGATTCTTCTTCATGAAGCATCCAAAGTGTGGGATCTCAACTTCTCTAACTTTCTCTATCATGAGGTTCATCAAGGCTATCTATTGTTTTATCTCATTCATCTCCCTTTGGAAGTCTTCTTCTTGTTGATTACTTATCAACTATTTTTCTCTCTACTTTCTCAACTGGTCCTTTATGTTATGTATTTCTCCAATCATTCTCTTCACCATTTTTATATACCTTCAATAACATCTACATTCACCTTTTCAAAACTTTGCATACCTTGGCTCACAAGTTATTAACCTTTTTTTGTGGAATTCTTGCATGTATGGAAAAGTACAAAAGAGTTTTTAGAAACAAAAGACTAATTTAAGTACCCTCTATTTATTACTATCTTTCAATGAAGTTTTAGGTTCAAAATTGAATGGTAAATTCCTTTTCTACACCTCTTTAACCTATTATTAGCCTTGTTTAGGCCTTGTAACTTTTCATATACAGTCTTGTATACATGTATGGACATGTACTCTTTCAGACTAAAAACTCAAAAATATTTTTGTATACATGGAAATATTTCATATCACAACTTTTTATAAAATTTCACCAATGGGATTATTTTATACAAGCTTTTCCTTCTCAAACCCTATAAACAGGGTTTACATGCTCTATGAGAGCCCAAGAGCATACAAATAGCCCATACACTCTTCAAAAAGGGTTTCAAAAAACTTTGTAAGATTTTAAAGGTCTATTTTATCTCTCCACTCTTTATCAAATCATTAAAACTCCACACTCATGCTTGTCTTCATCATTTCAAACAACTTCTTTTATAATATATGCATGTACACACATTGTGTAGGGTTAATGAGGGACTGTTATTAAGTTTTAAGTGGTAAAAAAAATTGGCATTGTTCTCATAATTATCATAAGGTTTTAACACAAATTTTACACCAATATTAAGTATCGAAGGTCCTTCTCAAACATCTACAACATTTGTTTCAATAGGCTTTATACAAGACTCTGTGTAAACTCAGAACCACATGGTCTGATGGACTTGTTAATTATCTATTCCTCAAAATGAATGAAACCCTCACTAATAAATTGAAGAATGTATAAGTATAGACTTACCAATATTCATGGTACTCTTAGCAATCTCCCACCAGTTTATTCTTACACAAATAATGTTTCCTCAGTCCTTAAAACATAGGCTTATAATAGGGTATGCAAGTTTGTTGTTGAACCTCTCATCTTTATATAATAAAACAACAACATAGAACACAATGAGATTCCAAACACATATTGGATTCACTTACCAATGTTATAAAATTAATTCTTTCATTAAAGTGCTCTGCTCATTCACTATCTACACTTTATCATGGCATATACATAAATAACAAGTCTGCCAATAGGATATTTCTTCTATAAATGAATTGTTCTTACATATTCTTGGGGTTTTTTCTCATTTTATCATTTTTAATCCACCCCATTACCCTCATACATTGAATTATTAATTACACAAGGCAACCACCTCTTCAAAAAGACTCCCAAAACCTCCCTAACTAACTCTTAACTTCTTTGGTACATTGAGAACTTCCTAACCACTATCTTACTCACTAAAATCACTCATCATGTGAGTCATGTGGGTGTTTTTAACCCCTTATTTAAACCTAAAAACAACTTGAGACATCTTGACACAAGATGCAGATCTCTTTCACAATACATGAAATTTGAAAATTCAAACAAAGTATTTTGGTGGGAAAATCCTTCTGAAGCCACAATTCAAGTTCTAAGGATATCCTAAGACTCGTAATCAACCTATAAGGATTGCAGTGACTCCCTAATGACTCCAAACACAAAAATGGACTAATATTTATAAGGAGGTAGTGATGCTTCTGCATTAACTACCTACATATACAATACTACAAATAGGGATGTCAAGCCACACGTAGTTCTTTCCCTTAATGTGAATGTGCAATTGTGCTCCTTCTCTATATGAATGCACTAGAATTTGGCTTTTGATACATGAAAATATTCACTCTTGATGACTGATATTAGTGATTTATTTGTAATTTTCCTAGAATAAGGCAACTTTTCTTAACATGTAGTAGTGTATAGATGTTTGACAAATATGTGCTAAGTGAGTGCCAGGCATGTGTTTAATTTGTATTTATATGAGTCTGTTAGGGTAATTTTTCATGCCACTGATACACTAGGAAAATGGGTCAACTAATAGGAATGATTTGAGTTTAAAAAATGGTCATTGTTGGGTGAGGTATGATAACATCACCATTAGGACATTTTTGTCGATAAAACTATTCGAGCCAAACATTATTGTTTAAGAGATAGGAATTCATATTTGATGATCTAGAAATTTATGAGTAGGATATTTAGATGGTCTAAAATAGACTAAGAGGTTCCTATAAGTGAATTATAAAAAAATGGTAGGGTTAGACATGGATGTGAGAGAATGGTGAATAAGATGCATATATGTCTGCACAAGTTGTGCATGCTAAAGGTAGGTTGAAAGTTACATTGCCAAGTGTATAACACCGTATTTCAATATCTATAGTTAGATAAATTAAGATATATGTGAGGCATATGTCAAGCATTCTACATGATTATGAGGAATAAGTGACATATTTTATGATATTATGAGTCAAATTGAGTAGATTATCAAATTGATTATGTCATTCTATAGTACTTTGAGATATATATGGATTATATTTGGGGCATGAATGTTGTTCATGTAAAAAAAATTCTATTTTTTATATTGATTAATTATGGTACTACATAATCACTTTTGATTTAAAATCCATTTGTAATGGTTGATTTAAAGTTTGAATTTACATATAGGCATATTTCAGGGTTCTACCTATACATACAAACTTATCTTAGGGTTTCACCTTTGCATTTAAACTTATGTAAGGGTTATATGAAAAATTATGATGATATTTAGAGTAGTGAAATTGAGGTTTATATGGCACTCAACATCTAAAACCTCTCTTTCTCCAATGGTGGTTGAGGCATTAACATTCCTCAACACATGGTTTCAATGGTTGCATTTCCTTGGGGCATAGTCACCACTCCATGACATCCTCCATAAAAATTTAATCTTAGTTCACATAACCTTAAATATATTAATTCATTGAACTTTTAGTTTCAAATAATTCAATGATCTATACTATATTAAGATTTATATCATAAATGGACATTGATCTATACATGTTTCCTTGTAGGTTTTACATGGATAAAATGGAAGTGCAGTCAATCACAAGTACTAGATTCATTATTTTATAATTTTAATTAATAAGCGTAAAGGGGGATAATTTTTAAACACTAAAATTTTGTATTAGACACTTGGGAACATCAAGTTTAGCAACTGTGACATACTTGGACTTTGCGTACACTTTTGAATCTTGTGCAAACTTTACCATATTCATATAGCCACATATTATCTTGATAACCCAATTTACCATCCCAAATTACCAATACACATATTTAGGATCACTCTAGTATGTGTAAGAACCTTCTAGAATCCCAAATAAATTGTCACCATATCTTAGATCATTGATTTTCACTCATAGGAAAATACCAATAATAGTTAGACAATTTAGTTTGTTGCAAGCATCTATCTCAATCAATAATGTCTAGGAACACCCAAAAATTACTTTTCAAGATGATAAGCCTCCATGAGGTCAGCCCAGATACATTTCATGGGTCGGTCATAAAAGGAAATATCAAAGAGTCATCTATAAATAAAAATTAAGCTTAGGGTCATACTCACTACTTATCAATCACATTTATAAATCAATTAGCACTCTCTTGCGACATTATCACAAAGGCTCACACATCTAAAAATCATTCAAAGTAAAAAACTTAAATTAACATCTAAGTACAAACATAGGTCAAGTTTACATGGTGTCAAGTGTCAAAAGTGAAACATTGCATTGCATTCTAACATGATCACAATGATGCACACACACACACCTAGGTGGTATAACTAATGCATTTTGAGGATTATTAGGAGTATTAAAATTAATAAATAATTAGAAACTTAGTAGGGAGTGGCTGGCATTGTCCAACCCAACTTACTTACCCCTTTTTCAAAGGTAATATCGTGTTGAAAGTGTGGTTAGGATTTCAAATCAAGGAGAAGTAAAACATGGATCAACACATAATACTGAAGGCAAGAACACACACAAGATATATATATATATATATAGGTGCATGCATAATGGTCTAAGGTGACATATACTTGCATAGTTAATTAGGATAATTATGATAGATCCTAGATAGTATCATCTACCACAATAGTTTGAGTTTTGTTGATAGTGTTCATGTATGGTTTCAGCTCCTACTTCTTGATTTGAGCTATTATAGAGTACATAAAAATTCATTTCAAGGCAAATGATAAACATGATGAGTTTCAAAAAAAAATTAAGCTAAGTGTTTCTATCCTCCATTGTTTTGTTGATTCTAAATATAGTAAGTGCATATCAATATACCCTGTTACCTTCATATTTATATGATTATTGATCTATTTTAAATAATTTGAATATTCATAGTTTTATCTTATTATATAATATTATTCACAAAATAAGTAAAACACTATTTTATTTCAATTTTTAAAATTTGAACATCAAGATGAAGTGGTTATGGTTAAAGGAGACATTAGTTATCTAAAAACACCAACTCAAGAAGAAGTTGTATGTAAAGAAGCACCAAAATAATTATTAAGATGTATACCTCAAATAAGAGTGAATAGAGTTCAAGTGCATAAGTATATCCCACCAAGGGTATATTTGTCACATGTTATGTCTCTATAACAACCACATGATCATATAGAAAATAAATGCATGCGAGACATTACATATGTGAATGGTAACTCAATGAGAAATATAAAATGAGAATATAATAACGATGATGATTTGTTATCTTTAGATGTGTTAGAGCCTCATCACCCTGAGTGTATTGATGATGATCCTAGTGATTCATATTATATATCTTATGACAACTATCATGGATCCTTTAGTATTAATCGTTAGCTTTGCTAACTAATCCCTTGTGATTAAAAGTGAAACTATTTATGTGATTCATTATATTAATTTTGATTTTATGACCTTATATGTGCTTCATTATAGATTTATTTACTTTTTTAGTGATTGATATAAGTATTAATTATGTGTGATATATTTATGTTATGAATTATAGTGTATGATTCTAAGAAAATTTCCCTATGTTTTATCAAATTATTTTAAAAAGACTAAATATTATGATTATGTTAGAATGCACACTTCATGTTGATGTCTTATTCCTAAATATAGAGGTGTTACTTCATTAATTTTCACATATGCTATTTATATGATTATCAAGGTAGATGTAGGTCTTTCTGCCAATTTATGTGTTCATTATTGTGGTTTTATTTTTTGCGCAAGGGAAAATCACATGTTCACTTAGATGTAACTCTGCGCAACTATGGGGAATCTTCTTATCCCATTTTAGGTTTGTTTATTTTATTATTTATACGCCACCAAGATTTTACTTGATCTAGTGATTTATGTCTATGATATATATTCTCTATGGTTTAATATATATTATATGTTGAATTTGTCCTCATATGCTTGATATTCTCATGTGCCTAATATGTATTCATATGATTGATGTGTTTTGACATGCATGGTGTGTGTTCAGCTACATCATGTGTTATCATAGTTTGATATGCTTTTTATACACATGTTTTAAATGAATATTTGTGTCTAATCACTTATTTAACTTGATTGAATTGTGCTTGGTTTGTCTTCAATGTGTTTAGTGTGATTACAAAGTGACTTATTTGTCCCCATGCCTTATGTGTCTTCTATGAGCTATGTATGAATTTTTTGTGCCTTAAATGTGTTTGGTATGACTCTAGTATTTGATATGTTTGCTTACTTTTTGGTCATATATGTGACAAGTCTCCTATTATGATTATCATAATTAGGTGTTTAGTGTTTTTTTTATGGTGCCATGATATGTAATATACACATTTCTCTTACTACTTTCCTCTGTTTCCATGATTCCTATCATGCACCTATGGGGGTAACATCTTATACCCATGATATCACATTGTTTATATCTTGAGATCACATAGGGTATATTATTTGTGTTATACTATTTATCTTGTATCCCATACTGGGCATATTTTTATCGCACTCATGTTGATGATATCATATGCCCATATAAGGCAACTTAGTCATAACGTACATGCTTCAATAGTTATATCTTGTTGTATAATACATAAATGATTTCTTCTCTTATCTTACACACAATACATTTAATCTCTTTACTTTAAGATGTGTTCTTCATAGGTTCATACCAAATCTCAAAAGGGGTCATATACCTCACTCATAGAATTCATATACATGTTATTGTGGAATGTGTACTACCATATTTAGGAAGAGAGATTTGGAGAATCATGACTGATAGGGCACCTAACTTCAATTTATAAGTATTCTTATTTTTTTTAATATGGAGGCTAATATTTGATAAGGATTTATAACTACAAATCACATTGATATCACATTAGTTTTATTTAGGATTATACTCAAGATTGTATTCAACTTCATTTCAATATTACATGAAGGGCAATTTATGCCACAAATTGTGTCAATTTCACATCATTTTTCTTCATTTAGTTTTCCATACATGACACTAACCTAGTGCAAAGTTGACACTAATGTTATTGCCATGTATGCACCAATAAAAAAATTAATTACCAAAAAATCAATTTCCCTATTTGCATAATATAAAAATAAGGCATGCCCTAAACTCATTTTACCCTTGCTACAATAGTTTAAAATTTCAGTGGAAAATAAGAATTTTGAAATTCAAAAGGAAAGATATCAAATTGAGTTTTGGACAATAAGTTAAGGAATTTATTTGTGTCATGTGATTTTTCCAGGAATAGTTTTTTTTCCAATGCTTACAAGTTTGGGTAGGTAAAAAAAATATACATTTTTTGTGTAAACTATAAGTTATTTATACAATTGGTCTCTTGTATTATAGATAGTATGTCATCATCAAGTAGGTGACATAATCATTGTATATACAAATATATTATTTTGTATTTAGGTTTAATTCACAAATTAAAAAAATCTTCATTAGTGAGAATACTTATGGCATATTAGTTTGTATGCAATCATAATATTGAATAAATAAATTCAATTTTGTCTTAATAGTTATTTCATTTTTTTCATGGTTACAAAAAAAAAATCCATTTTATGTATAAGGAAAGTCATCACAACCTTGTCATCAAGGTATGGGCAGGAATAAAAGAAACAAAAGAGGAGGAGGACACATTGACAGATCACCTATTTCATTAGAATTTAGTTTCTTTGAATTAAATGATTTTTTTATTATGTTATTTTCAAATTAAGCCATCATGATGTTGATGTAAAAGGATATTATGCTAATATTAAGTTAATATACATACACATGATACTTTTTATTTAGATAATGACTCTATTATTTAACTTCAGCCTTGACCAACAAAAAAAGCAAACTACATCTTCCCTAAGTGCCATTCTAAAGATGAACTGCATCCTAATAACATCATGAGGATAATAAACATCTCCTTAAAACAATTTATTTAAAATAAATGTTGAAAATCTAGAAGAAACATAAACATTTTTCATATAATTCATACTAAAGATGTTCCATTAGTAGAAGAAGGTGTTGGATTTCAAAATATGGTAGACCATTTATTTTACAATGATCATAATGATCAAGATCATTATGATGATGATTTTTATTATGAATATCACCTATTTATTTTCTCAAACTCTTTTGTTTATGCCAGGACACTATAAAACATCAATGATAAGTGTTATATTATTTGTAGTTGACTTAAAAGTAAGATTTGGCCAGTCAAACACCGGTGTCAATACTTTATTTAGGTTAGATGATAGTTCCCTAACTATATATTATTTTTTATATATATTCTATTTGTATTATATATGATTTATCCTAATTTGGTTTTAGAAAACCTAATATGATAAAAACTAGTAGAATAATTTAGAGTATTAAATATGACATTCAATCATATATTAGAATGTAAAATATTGAAACTAATTACAACGATTTGACAAGTGGAATATACTAAATATAGTAAGTAAAAAAAGTAATGAGTACTTAGTTTTTCTAGTTGACTATATAATTATGATTATATTTTGGTGGTGAATAAAAGACTAAAGTAGGCATGTAAATAATTTGGTGTAGGAATTATGTTTATGTCTATGCTAGGTCAATTATGTCAAGTCTATATTAGTATCAATTATTTATACTAAACCTATGTTGGTCAATAGTGACCTATGTTGAAAATAGGGTATGTGACCATACAATCACCTTAACCTAGCTCTAAAACCTTAATATATGTAATGGTGTTCTTTGATGATGTGCACAACTTGAAAAATCATCTTCCTTCACTTTGAAACCCTAAGTGTGCTTGTGAGGAATAGAAGCCTAAAAAATAATAAAATGTAATGGGTTGAGATAACCCCAATCACCCTCATTTTATGATTGAATATTGTCTACATATACAATATTCTGAGGAAGGAAATCAAGCTACACATAGTTATTCCACCTAATGTTATTATTTAATTGTGATCCTTTATTATATGTGTGTTTCTAATTATTTGTCTTTGATACTTGTCAATACTTGAATTTAATTAGATTTGATATGCTTCAGACTTGGCTTGTGACTACTCTTAGTGACTAATTTATAATTTTGAAAGAATAAAGTATATTCACTCAATGTGAAATAATGATTAGATGTGTACCATATAAGTGTCAAATACACTATCAACTAAGGCCTTGATTTGTAAATATGTGAATCCAATCGGGTAATTTATCATGCCACCAACAAGATAGGTATATGGGTTGAATGCAACAAATAATTTTATTTTAAAAGGAAGGTATTGTTGGGAGAGGGTTGGTACCATTTGACTCAAGTCAATATTGACTGATAATACTAACCTAATTTAACATTATGGATTTGTGTACAAGTGGACTAAAATAAAGGTCTAAAGATGTTTGTGTAGGATAATAATTAGGTTTTAAAATAGACAATGAGAATCATGTATGTGTGTAACATCAGAATGAAATGATCAAACTCATAAGGTAGTATGTAGGTGTGATATAATGGCATGTTAGGACCTTATTTGCATGTGCAAGTCAAGCATGGTAAATACTTATCAAGCTCACCATTGTCAAGTACTTAATACCATATTTAAATATCTAAAAATTCCTCCTTTTATTATAGTAATAAAAAATTTATAGTAAAAGTAATATATATATATATATATATAAGAGTGTGTATATCATACTTTGTCTTGAGTGTGTACAACATAGTTTATCTTTGGTAGGAATCTCCAATTGTGTACATCACTCAATAATAAATCCTGAAACCAACATGTAGTAATCAATGTCCATAGATTGAAAATTTAAATCTAAAATTATTTTTTTAAACATATAAAGAGAGATGGAGTACACCTATGTGTTGACAAAAATCATGTTTCCATTTTGATTTTTTAAAGATGATGCTTCCTTATTGAAACATTGGGAAAAATTGTGCTTCCTTGTTGAAACATATGGAGAATTAGGGTGAATGTGCCCCAGATTTATGTGACTATGTATCCCCTTGGATTAGGAAGACAACACATCCCAACCCTCATAAATGTAGGGAGAAGTATATGATATACTAACCCAAATATCTACTCATAAAATAAAGGTAAACCCCATGATGGGTTCGCTAAAAGACAAACTAAATCAACCACTACATATGGCTTATATATTCAATTGTAGAATTTCTCTCCAATTCACTCAAGTTCAATCCATGCAAAAAAATGCATGAGTGAAAGAGAATGAACATTGTTCATGCCCCCATCATTACCACAATTGTGATTATATAGTTTCACTCAATTTCCTTCATTATTTAATAAATGCAGATGAAAAGAGAATTAGCAATGTTCATGCCCCAATCATAACCTCGAATTTGATAAGTGTAAAGTGGAATGACAACTATTTATCAGTCAAATGTAAACTATGTTATTTATTTATGTTATTGAACTAATATCATGCCTCATGAATTCAAAAGTGTGTATATATGTATGAACTTGTATCATGCCCCATAAATAAGTACCAATATATATATATATACATATACATATATATATATATATACATATATATACATATATATATACATATATATACATATATATATACATATATATACATATATATATATATATATATATACATATATATATATATATATATACATATATATATATATATATATATGCTAAATCTAAGAACATGTATTTCAAATGTATGTGCATGTGAAAACATGTAGATAATATATATATATATATATATATATATGCTAAATCTAAGAACATGTATTTCAAATGTATGTGCATGTGAAAACATGTAGATAATATATATATATATATATATATATATATATGCTAAATCTAAGAACATGTATTTCAAATGTATGTGCATGTGAAAACATGTAGATAATATATATATATATATATATATATATATATATATATATATATATATAATGCATCTATATGCTAAATCTAAGAACATGTATTTCAAATGTATGTGCATGTGAAAACATGTAGATAATGTTCCTATGAATTATGTACATATGCCCATGCATATGAATCTAAGTGTGTATGATCTGTACCCAAGTCTATGTAAAGTGAGAGTATATGCCCTCTTAATTTGTACTGATGTGCTAATATTTTTAATGTGATTAAACCATCTAATATCAAAACCATTATGAATCTCTAAAATCTATACTATGATATGATCAATATTTATGGAAGTTTATGTCTTTATGACAAACCCACTGTAATGCCCCCCGCCCACCTTTTAAGATGAAGAATGTGTCTTGTATGTTACTCATCTCAAAGTAAGAGTTAATTATATCATGCCATATGTAAAGATAACATCATTTATAATCATGTGATCATTTGGAGAGGATGTCATCATAGTAATGTATATGTCAATCAAGGCATGTATGTAACATATGTAATGCAAATTATATAAACATCATGTCTAGATAGATGTGTAAATGAAGCACACATTAGAAGGATAATTGAATAATACTATGTAGTAATAGTGCATGATATGTATCATGAGACCCCTCAATGTTAGTAAACTCAACAAGCGTAACAAGCTCAAGTGTTAGTGTCAAACATAAGACCAAGGGTTACATACAAGGGACATAAATATGTCATAATAAACAAAGTTGAGGGCCACACACAAGGGACATCTGATGTCATAAACAAAGGGACATAGAGATGTTGCATCGAATAAGACCAAAGGAAATAAATATGTCACAAATAAGAGACATAGAGCTATCAAATCAAACAAGGCCAATTGAATAAGCAAAGACTAGTCTACACCATCCATATGTATCAATCTCACATCATAGTTTAATAGAATATCTATGTCACATTGTGTAATATGTGAGTAAATAGCAAGACATGTGTAAACAATCCAAATATCTCAAAATGGTAGAAGGTTATATAAAGATATAATTTGTAATAGTGAAACCCATGGAATAAGATTCCCCTAGTATTGACATGGCCACTGGGTAGAGGAAAGTTGAACATCTATATGTCCATGTGTAACTTGTATGTCCTACACCATACTCATGTATCGTGAAATGCATATGGGTGTGAAAATAATATGATATATACCAAGCATGTGATAATAAACATGTGTAAATAGTGTAATCTAGGAATCATGTCATGCTTATGTCCTAATTTTGTTTTCTAAATATTTTCAATGTTTTTATATATTTTTTCATGATTTGTTTGCATTTTTTTTGTAATTTTAAAATATGTGAAATTTGAAAATTAAGTTCAAGCGGCAATGGTTTCAAAAATAAAATAATGAGAGTAATATGAACAATCCACAATATGTGTCAAGGCATAGTATGCGCTAGATATGATAGCATGGCTATGTGGAGGAAATGAAAGCAAACAACATGCCTCCACTATATATGTGAATCACAAACATGAAGGTCAATAGTGTATGTGGAGATAGGGCTCCAATCCATGCAATGGGAAAGAATCAATGTATGCTCTTTTAATATGTAGATATAAGTGCATGTGATCATTTAGGATTAGTGGAAGCCATAACATGTATACGTAGCCAATAGGTAAGAGTGAGCAATTAGAAATTCCACAAGGTTGTGCACTAGACTTATTGTAGGAAATATGTCATGGATGTCTAAACTAGGATAACAATCAAGGGGCAAGGGATAAGCAAAAATAAATACGAGTGATGTAATAATGGTCTATGTAAGGGAATATGATTACATGCATGTCAAAATAGAAGTATAAAATGGATGATAAAAATGAGAGGCTATGTATAATATTATGTATAGCAATCAAATAAAAGAGCTCATGTGGAGGTTGTGTATCTAGTGGTATGAAGTTATAATTTTATTGGTGAAGTATCTCATATGTATTTGATGTAGTTATTTATTTATTTGAATACAAATATGAATCTATACATTGATAATATGTGGTGTGATACTCCTTGTCATTATCATATTTAAACCAATGATACCTATGTTGAGTGTTTCTAGTAATTGTGATAGGTTATGAATTTTGATTATCGTTCAGTTATAATCTTGACTCTTCTAGAGAGTGTTAATCTCAATAATATCATTTTAATAAAGATCTTGTGTGTTCTGTCTTAATTTGAACCATTTGTTTGTAGGATGTCCTGCTATCTGATGATAGTCACAGTATGTATTATTATAATGATTCCCTAGTGTAAGTTTATTTGGGTTAAACTCTTGTGGAGGATGAAGAGTGATAGGTCTCATTCAGGTAGTTTACATAACACTATATTAGAAGGTGATGTAAATATGGAAAATTGCCTCTTTGGTGGAACTACCAATTGAAGTTGATTTGTAGGTTGTGATACTACATTAAATGTTATCTTTACTTCATTTTTATGATTTGTCTCAATAGGAAAAGTAAATAGTAGTGGTAAAGCATAATGATTGAAAGGATCATTATTTATTTGATATGTATATACATTAAATCATGTGTAAATGTAACACACATATGCAATGTAGATGGTATTGACTTCATAGTATGCATCCAAGGTTGGCCCAAAAGTAGGTTGTAATGTGTATCATGATGTGTGACTTGAAATATTGAATGCACCCTCTTTGGTCCTATTGTCACATCCATTTAAATTGTGTCAGTGGTGGTTAGGATTCCATATGTGTGTCTTCATTTTGGAAAATGTCCAAAAACATAGACTGAAACCTATCATCATCATCCATATACTCTTGCATAAATTATTGCATTGGTAACTTGAGATTAATATGAAAATTGATTGTATCATGTCTACTAACATAAAAGGTGAAGCTTTAAGGGCTTGTTTATGTCTGGTCCTATATACCCATAATGCATACCTCAGTAATATGTGTCATTCTTGTGGTTTTTTCTCTACAGATTTATTTATGGAATCAATAAAATTATTATTGGTAGACTCAACAACTCCATTTCCTTGTGGATAATAATTCAAAGAAAACTTGAAAGTGATCTAATTGTTATATGCCCATTTAGTGAATTATATTGATTGAAAAGTAGGATCATTATCACATACAATGGAAACCAGTGTTCTAAACCTAGTCAGAATATTACCTTCAAGGAATTTGATTACATATTATGCTTTTTAGTTATTTGTAACAACAAATTCAATCCATTTAGTGTGATAATATTTTGATGTCAATACAAAATTGTGTCCAACTAATGAATTAGGATTAATGACACCTATAAAATCTAGACCCCATTGTATAAAATGGTTTATTTCAACCATAGATTGTAGAGGCATAATTGCATGCATATATTTTCCTAAATATTTTACATTGATGGTAAATTATGACATGAGTGTGTGCATCCTTGAAAATAGTAGGCCAATAGTATGTCATCCTTAGAATTTTGTGGGTTGTGGCGTTACTGAAAGAATGTCCACTTCCTATCTTTTGATAAAAATTATTAATGATGTCTTCAATTTATTATTTTTAAACACACCTAAAATAGATACATTCATATATTTTTTGATATAACACTCCTTATTTTATATATAATGTACTGATTTAAGCCTAAGCACTCTTATTTATTCTATGTTGAGTTCAGGGAGACATGTGTTAATAACTAAGTAATGAATAATTTTGTTGTACCAATCATCACTTGCTATTTGAGATTAATAAAATTACATGACATAAATGCATGGATCAATTTATTTTATCAACTAAGTGATTTATTATCCTCATACCATTTTAATAGGTCTGATTATTAAATTAAAATATTGTAGTTTAGCCACCTATTTACCTCTTCACTCACCTAATTCATTACGTCTAAGTGCAAGCTTGATAGCTACATATATGGAAATGACATATATATTTTTATGTAGAATATAATGGCTAAATTTATTTGAAATTTTAACCAAGGCATAAATTTTCTTTTTGATCATAGAGTATTTTAATTCTACATCTTTCATATTGGTGCTCATGAAGGCTATGGGATATTCATTGTCTTCAACCTTTTGAGTAAGTATTTCTGTTATAGCATGCTCAAATGCAAATGAATATAGAAAGAAATCTTTTGAAAAATCTAGGCTCATCAAGACTGGGGATTGAGTGATAAAAATTTTGATGTCTTGAAATTTTTTATTTGCTTCAGTTTCCCATTATACCTTGGCATCCTACTTCAACTTACACTCAATGGTTTCAGTCTTTGGAAATCCATAAACAAATTTTTGAACAACCAAAGAAAGATTTGAGTTCTTTTTATTGTTAGGATATGAAATTATTGAAATAGCTTAAACTCTTTTAGGGTCAATAGAAATACCTTATTTAGTGATAATATGATCTAGTATCTTACCATCTATGACTCCAAAAACACTCTTTGGGATTCACTGAGATTATATAACTTCTATATCTATTGAAAACTTTATAAAAGTGGGCAACATGATTTGTAATATATTTGGAAATAATAGTTAGGTCATCTATATAGATGGTGGCATGATTACCAATGAGTCCTTGGAACATAAAGTCCACGGCTCATTAAAAATCAATACTTGCATTGATTATTCCGAAAGGCATTAACATTCCCCATTTGGTGGTGAAAGTAATTTTCATTCAATCATAATTTTATATTAACACTTGGTTATAGCCTAAAATACATCCAAAAAAGACATCATTTTAGACCCGTTAACTATATGAGTAACCTCATCTAGAGAGGGCAATGGATAATTATCCTTTTATGAATCTTTATTGAGGTTTATAAAATATACACAGTCTGATTTCACCATTTTTCTTTCACATAGAAACTAGATTTATAATATAAGTAGAGTGTCTAATTAGAAATATGATTTTAACATCTATTAATTTATAAACTTCCCTCTGAATAAGGGGTTCTAAAATGGGATTAATTATTCTTTGCCTTTCTCTAAAAGGTTTGTGTCCCTCTTTAAGTCGTATAGTATGTGTTATGACTTTGGGATAAAAAAATATTTAAATCCTCATAGAACCAGGCAATCACATTCTTATATTATGTTAAAAGTCTTTTAAGTTCTTACAGTTCTTATTCAAAACAACCCAATCTAATATTTACATGCTGAGGATGTTCATATATTCCTAAGTTTACCTTGGAAATTTTGGATTCACTTATTTTGGACTATTTTTATTTCTCATCTTGGCAATCCATGTCAAAAACTCTTTCTAATGACACCATTTATTTAGGTGTTCTATTTTATTTCATTTATATGATACCATCCTTCCCAACTCCTTATTTTTTCATTGCATCAAATTACTTTTCAATGATAATATAGGATTCAAAGGCACAAGATCTATTCATGAACTATATAATCTGTTAGTCATAATAAAGAACAAATAAATTATCCACATTATCAAGGATTGAATGACATGAAGCTAATTCTACAAAAAAAATTCTATAATTTAAAATATTAAAGTGGGGCCAAATTTGTAGTAGAAGAAGCTAGAGAATATGTAGTTTAATTTTTTTCTCTTGGGATTGATTATATGTTAAACACTTCAAATGATTATATTAAATCCTAGGCTTTATACTTATATTTATATTGAATCTTGACTTGGTTGATTACTAGTTCTGAGTATGCAAACATAAAAAAGATGTTTCACATTATGTTTTAGGTAAAATTGTAATCTTGGGATCAAGGATTCATACTCTGCATAGTTATTGGTGCATGGAAACTATAGTCTATAAGAAACAAGGTATTATTTCCCATAAAGATCAATTAGGGTTATTCCTACACAAAAACCTTGTTTGGATTGAGCACCATCAAAATACAAAGTCCATAAATGTGAAAGAACCTTCAAATTCTTGCTCATCATTCACATGCTTAGTAGTGAAAGCATCAACCCCATTGTGTGATGAGATAAAATATACCTTTTCATTTTTTACATTATATTCCATGATTACATATTTCATATTTGGTTTTATATCAACTCTAATATGATTGGTTTCTCCTTTCCAAGGTAGTCACACATGCAAAAAAAGTTTATTGCCATGTAACCATTCAATGTCTTTGACTAATCATGACTTATGAGTAAACTATAAGCCTTAGGAATGTCAACTGTGAGAATGTCAATTTATTGTTAGACATGTGGCTTATAAGCAATATGCATAGGGACATATATCAATTTCCCAATTACTTGGATAAAAGATTTGTCTAATTGAAGCACTTATCTCTTAAATTTGTTTAGGTAAGATTAATTTATTGCATATTCTAGTGTGCATCATATTAGTTGAAGATTTTGAATCAGCTAAACAATTATGCACATTATTTACAAAAATTTTGACAGTTAGTAAAAAAGGAAGGACATTTGGCTTGTATTTATAAATGACCATATTGGTATGTGTATCCTTTGAATTTTTAGAAGATGGTTTACTGGTTAGAGCCTTAAATAAAAGTTCTCATTATTTTGTAATCTAATATAACTCATGGAGGGTGATATTTGTTTTGATCTTATTCATGTCCTCAAATATATTGTATCTAATCTTATTACATGGATTAACATGATGGTACTAATCATTTCCTTTTGGGGAAGGTGGTTTATTATTGGCCTTTGGATCAAGAGGAATAATTACATTGTTGTTTGGTAGCATGGAAGTGGTGATAGCTTGTTTATTCTTGTTTCTCATGATATATTTATTTATTTTGAATATTTGAAAGACATAAATCTCATCTATGTTGTCTTTTGGATCATTCTCATCCTCAATTAGACTAGGAAATCAAAGGTTTCAAACACCATTATATTACTAAAAGAGTTGGGTGTACTAGATATGGTGGATAGTTTATGATGATTTAGAACAATCTCATATCCCTTCATATAATTTTGGAAGATTTCAAAGGCAATACAAAATTATATGCAATTTAACTCACCATATTGTGAAGTAATGTGAATCCTACACTAGCTGGGCAAAGCTACCTCAATATGTTTATCTCAAGAAGATTATTGGGCAAAGGTTTTGGATTATTTTTTGGCCTATTAAATGGTATGTTCTATCTCTCAAATGTTAAATTCTTGTTGTTCATATCCCCTACTATGTTCCCAAAGTGTTTCTGCATATTAATAAACTCATTGTAGATTATGATTACAATAGGGTTAGTTCATTCAAAACAAAAAAAATGATGAACACAACACCTCAAGCATAATACCTTGGATTGTGAAAGGTCTAAGAGAAATCAAAAAATATAAAAACATAAGTAAACGTTATACCTTTCACATAGATTCCTTCTCCAAGCTTGATACGGGTTTGTTTGTGCCTATATTGTAGAGCTAGGAGTATTTGTCAATGTAATTTTGTGATTTTTGATTTCATATCCCATTTTATATGAGTGGTTGGGTTGAATCAAAGTGAAAAATTATTGAATATTTTTTAATATTTATGAATTATAAGTCCATAAAAAATCTTGTTATGCCTAGAGGGGTTACCCTCTATTTATAACCTAATTAAATCGATTATATCCATTAGATCAAGAACGAGATAAGTGGTTATAATTTAATTTAATTTATAGTGATTAATCCTATAAATATTTTGGAAATAGGTTGCATTAATGAGGAATGGCTTCCAAATTCTAAATTTTTGTTGATATTTCTTACATTCATGATAGTGCTTGCTAACTTTTTGAGTAATGTCATGATGATGTAACAAATCCTTATATTTATTGAATTTTTTATTCAAAAAATTAGATATTTATCCAATGTTATAGATTTTATACTTAGACATTTGATTTGATTTGATTAGTTAAGTAATTTTGATTAGCTTTTGTGCAATATTGAGACTTGAATAATTGCGCCATTTAATTTGCCAAAAATGCCATTTATAAAATAACTATTTGGTTTAGAGAGAATAGACAAAGTTGACTATTGGTTATAGTGCATTACCTTAATCAGGGATACCTCAACATTTTTTAGAGTGTGTACAATAATTATGTGGGAAAATTTGGTTGTTTTGATGATTTATGTATTATTTCAAGAAATCAACTTTGATTGTAATTTTGATATGAAAGTGATGAGAAATGAGTGTCTACATTTTGTCCCTATTTGAGAAGGTGTTATGAGACACAAGTGAAAAAAAAATTAAATAATGAAAAAGTCATTAAAAATGATTAGGTAGTTATTGAAGAATGATGTGCTCATGTTTTTGGTGATTCTATGAAAAATGGGCCTACACCAATGCCCCAGATGTTGCTTGGGACTTGTAGGATGCACCCTTAAGGGAGTGGTTTAAAAAATAATTTTGATGAAAGATATCTTAAAAATAATAAAATGGGACACTTCGTGGCCAAAAAGGCTAAGAAATGAAGTAATTAGAATAAAATGGGAATAAAAATGGACCACAGAACCATTTACAAGCCTCTGGGGAAGAAAAAGAATGTAATGGCAAGCTAGGGGGTATAAATTCAAATTTGGAGCTATATATTGGGGGTGAAAATGACTCATTTTCACCCCCTCTTTATAATTTTATTTGGATTTGAATAAGATACTTACCAATAAAATAATGTTCATCCCAATGCCAAAGGCATCCTAGTGAACAAGTGCAAGAGTACCAATGACTAGTAGGGAGTTAGGCATTGGTAAGCACCTTTATTTTTGTGAAAATTGACATTTAATGCATTTATTATGCATTAGAAATAGGAATTTAATGATATCAATGTTTTTTAAATGGGGATATTATATATGCAAATAATGATATTACTAATAAAATGATGATATCACTATTCAAAATGATGGTATTGTGATAAAATTAATGATATCATAGAAAAACTAGAAGTGTTAATACAATGATAATGCCTATTCGAAGAGGAAACACATAAATGGTGAAAATGTAATGAAAACTATAAAATCACCTTGATCAATGGTGATATCACCCTGACAAACAACAAGATCACCAAAATGGGAAAAAGGTCAAGAAATGACAAGGCCTAAAGAAATGATGAGATTACCCTACTAAATAAAAATATCGTTAAAATGGTTTAAAGAATGGAAATGGGGATAATGCTCTGTGGAATGGTGGGATCACTCTAGTAAATGATGATAACACCCTAAAAATGAGAGGATCTCTAATAATATAATAAAATGTCTAAGTGGGAAAAAGGGGCTAGAATTGGAAGTAATAGTTGGTCTGAATGTGAATGATAAAGATTTGGTTTTAGATAGGTAAAATGATTTACTTATGATATGAGGTTATTATCCACTTGTCTTAGATAAATTTGTGTTCAACATAGTGTGTTAACTTATTTATGATTGGTAGGAGTGGGTGTCTATGTTGATCACTCACAAGTGATGGTCACACATCTTACGGAGGCCTAGTATATAGAAAAAAGAGTTATTGGCCTTTTTAGAGGTAGTCAAATTGAGGTATATCACATATATGCCCTTGATTTGGGTAGATAGGGCCCTTCTATCAGTATCATTCAAGCACTAACACTCGAATACTAACACATTTAATTTACCTACAAGGAGGTGATGGTGACCCTGGAGGATGTATGACATATACTTTAGATTCTCATTTAGGGGTATACAATTCATTAGATGCACATTGGTGATTAACCATGCTAAAAGATTTTATTGGTGTCACTAATGTCATCACATTTGAGGGAGTGGTTGATATCGATTCATTGAAAGTTTTGGCCTTCCTGACAGATGGAGCACAACCTTTAATTGATAGGGAAGTAGTGATCTTGATGTCCATTATCAGTGGCATATTGTTGCCTAATAAGAATGGACACTATTTTCATATTGGCTTGATTGGTGTTATCTGAGATATGATAGACACTACCACATGATTTACATGGGTCCTAATAGTATTGGCCTAACTTTATAAAGACCTACACATGATGGCTTATCAATGAGGGGAGAGTATTTAACCTTGCACATTGTTCCAGATCTAGTCATGGGAGCACATTATTATAGATTAGCCAGTGGGTGATCGACAATAATAGTAGCTTAAGGAATCACTAGTGTAGGGTTAGTATGTGATAGTAGGGGACATCAGGGCCACAAAGGAGACATATACTACTATAGACATGCCATCAATGATATGGTGGATGCAGACTTCATCTAGCACCCATACATGTATATTCATTTTAGATCGATCAAGGATGCAATGGTAACCCAATATATGACAAACCCATGCTATATTAAAAGGTGCCATGAATTCATAATTGAGCAATATAGACCTAGCTACATATAAAAATATTTTAAGACACAACAGGATGTGCTTGAGGGGTTTCACTATTTTTCTCATGTCACATGAGTGATTAGTGAGTGTCCCCCCTTATTATGAGAGTGGCAATAGTAGCTATATTTTTGATAATATAGCTAATGGCCAGGAGATATGATGGAGGGGTGGTAGATGTAATAGTCATACAGGCTTATGTGGCATGGTGGACATAGTTCAAACCTATATGTCTTATTATATCAAGACCTTAAGGAGGTGATCAGTCAATGTTAAGATAGAGATAACATAGATAGGTGAGGCTAATGCCTCAATAGGTTTAGGGATAGGGAATGAGGCTAGTTCAAATTACCATTACTATATAAGTAACATTGTGATAGGTACCTTTACATTAGATGCATTTATAATAAGTGCCATTACAGTAGGTTATGCCTATGATTTTAGATTTAGGCTCGAAGGGAATTGGCAGTGATACTAAGAGCAACAATACTAGTGAATCCTTTAAGTAGTATGTTGATATGGGAGAAGGCCCTAGTCCAAATATGGGGGGGAGGATATAGATGATCAGGATAAATAGGTGACACTTGTTATTACAATAGGATAAAGACATGTATTAGGCCAGATACAACCTTATCATGACTTGATAGGGATTACATCCAAAGTCATAGAGATATTTGGGATAGAGGGGGATGTGGTAGATTTATGAAGGTGATTGGTAGAAAAGTAAGGTAAGAGCACTAGGTTGCAGGGCCTGATTATCGAGTGCAACACCAAGATTGTCACTCTGAGGGGGCAAGTTACCTCAATGATATCCATACAAATACAACTCACTTTGAGATATACAGATTTGGCCATGACCATTAATGAGAGGGATATAGCTTGGACCAAGTGAGATCAGTCTCAAAGAGATGCATAGAGGTACCAAGTAAATAAAAACATGCACAATAATTTTAAAATAAATTATGATAGCATTATCTTCCATTTGCATATGGAATAGTTTAGATTCAAATACTAACAACTCAAGATCAAGATATGAAAAATCAAGACCTAAGTGTAAAGTATAATGCAATAAACAAATACAAATTAGAAAATTATATACAAATGTGAACAACTTAAGATAAATATATGGATAATCAAGATTTGAGTGTAACACATAATGCACCCAAAAAATTGAATAAAATAAAAGCAATACAACTAATTAAATAAACAAACAAGTAAGAAAATAAATGAAATGAACAAACCAAAAGCATAATGAAAAGTAGTAAACAAACAAGTGACCAATGTTATGTGAATGTGAATGTGAATGTGAAATTAAGATGTTACTCTACATGGTCTACGTATAAGTCTAGGGAGTGCCAGATAGCACGACAAATTAGATGAAAAAAGGGAGAATAAAAGAATAAGGAAAGGGTGGCTGAGCTGACTTCACTTTGCCCATGCAACTAAATGCTTCCTACATAGTTTGTGTAGATTGTCAAGCCAAATATAGTTCTCCTAGGAAGGGAAAGAATCAAATTGATGACAATAAGTAGAATAAAACTAATTAAAGAGGAAAAGAGGAATGAATAAAAAAATGATGAGAGTGTGAGATAAGAATAACTCATAAAATGATGAGAGTGTGAGATAATAATAACTCATAAAATGGTGATAACATAAATGATAATATCGGGAAAAATAAAAATGGGAATGATAGTGGTCAAACTATCCTGGGCTACCCCATGTAGCCAAACGTGGACTACATAGTCCATGTGGACCTCAAGCTAATGTAGTTATTCTAGAAATGGGAGTGTAATGAATAGATTAAAGTGATCATCTTAAGATGAAAGACACCCACCCAAGCTGAAGCAAACACCTAAAGAAATGGGTCAATTAAATATTTGTTTGAATGATCATAATTGATTGAATTTGATAGAGAAGTCATGATTTGGAGAGTAGGGTTTATGCTATGAGATTTTCAATGCAAAGGGAAAGGCCTACCTACATGATACTCAAATAGTCCCACTCAAAAAAAACCAATCAATAAATCCACTAGCCAATAAGATGACAAATTGAGAAAAGGTTTTCTAGTTTTATATCTCTTTTTGGGATTTTCTAATTTTTGGACCTTTTTAGATTTTTTTGAAATTTTTGAATGTTTTTTTAAGGATATTCTGGAGTAAGATATATGCAAGAGTATTTCTCAAGTATAATGTGTAGGGGAATATAAACAAATCTAAACTGAACCATCTAGCAAAGGAAAATAACCTTGGATAGGGGCTCAAACAATAGCTAAACTAACTGCAATAGGGCAAGCCCAAAAAATGGTGAGAGCATGGAGTGCACTATGAAACATGACTCACAACACTAGTCTCAAAATCTTGAATTGCTATAACATTAGTATTTCAAACATGGAGGTGATATGCATTGAACTACTCAAGGTGAGTGAACCAGAGGTTAGATTTCAGACACTAAGGCTACTTCTTACACTTAAATATAGACAAATGCACTTGAATACACTTCATGTGACCTATTAGAGTGAGAATTACTTACATCAAACATGGAAGAGTTGAGAGAAACCAAGGATAGATGCTAATCACTTGACCTTTCACTATACACCACTTCACACACATAGACAAGATAGATTATGAACTCAAAACCAGATTGAAAATCTTTATTTCAAAGGAAAAATATAGTATCAAACTAGTAGGGCTTCACCATACCAAGTGTGGATCTTTTACAAAAGCCAAAATGGCTTGCATCTATATATCATGTGAGAAGAGAGAGAAAAAGATAAGTTCAAGGGTCATAATAACAAGTGTCAAGTTGTGAGAGCCATTTACATTATAGGATAATAGAGTGGAGAACATACCATGAAGGTTTTATTAGACAAATGTAAATTTGAAATATGAAAACTCCTCAAACTGGCATAGAGACCCTTCAACTACCTTATTAAAATTGCCTTCATGATGAGGCTTCTCTTGATTACTCAAAACAAGACTAGGAAGACTTGACACATATGCACTATCTTAAGGGGGTTGGAAACAAGGTGTGAAAATCATCAGATGCTTCCCTAGCTACTAACCTTCTTCATGACACTTGTACTCACCATCACCAGTCATTCATTAGTTTTTTAGGCCTCATTCTTCACATTTATCATCTAATTGGACTTTAATTTCTCAATAAAATCCATGGAAGAGGTGTTAGAACACATGTTCAAGGTCACTTTGCTTTCCAATCCATGAACTAGACTTTAAAAAGATCTAAAATTGGACTTATCATATTCTCACTAGGTAATCACTTGTTATCTTCAATCTTTGTCCAAGACTGCCTATAATGAATGGGGTAGCAGAGATGTTTCCATGATTTTATATGGAGAGATATGGATATAGGGAGTTATAATAAGTCTCTATAGACTCCACAAATTATTCTCATTCTTCAAATCTCCTCTGTACCTATAGAATATTCAAAAACCTACAAAAAACCTTGTTTTTACCTTGTCCTTACAAGTAGGGTACAAACTAATTAGATGGAAATAAGATAGGTACATTTGCATACATTATCAAATCATTTTCATGGCCAAATGACCTCTTATGGATTCATCTCAAGTGATATTTCCTTCATCGGGTCTTAGATAAGGGTTTCAGGAGGGTTTTGAGTTGTTTCGACTGTTAAGGATTGTACATAAAACCCTGATGTCTAACCTCCAAAAAAATTCCACAAATATTTATTATATGACCCTCCCCAACTACCCCTAATTGTTTTAAGTCCCATGCTTGGTGTTCGTATAGATGTCGGCATTTTAAAATTGTCTATCCAGTTTTTTAGTACATTTTGGGTACCCCTGTCATGGTTTTAGGCCAAAAGTGACCCCTTTGAGTGGTTTCCTACAAACTAATGGCTTAAATAAACCTTATGTTATCCCCTTAATGTCTTCACATGGCTTGGAAGGTTCAAGTGGTCATAGAAAAGGAATTGAGAATAATTAGGCATTAGGCCTAATTGTATGTGATTGCCCATGACCACCTCTGAGTGGTCTCTATGGACTGTGAGTGTTTATTCATGTTTTTTAATGTCCAAATCACATATATACATCATTATTAAATTAATTTAAGACACTTTACTCACCTTTCCATTATCCACACACCAAACCTATATGGTGGTCTTGACTAGGAGTGTCCTTTGTTTGAGATAAAACATAAGGCACTTCCCCTATTTATCTAGCCAAATTAAGGCCATGAGATTATTAAATAGGTCTTGAAGACCCTATATGAAAAATCCCATGGTTATATCACTCCTTTAGGGTTCTCAATACTTCAAATCTCTTAGACTGGCTTATATGACAAATGTTTATCTATAGGGTCTAGAAACTTAGGTTGAGTGACAAGTTAGGACTTGACTTTGCTCTCTTTTCCTTCCTCCAAGAACATATGAAGTTATCTCTACCACTTTGAGAGTTTTATAAGCATTATTTTTTCATCATACGTCTCTACTAACCTCTTTATCTCACATCTTTTCCATTTGCCTTGGCTAGTCCAAAAATTGTGTGGACCGTGTCACCTATAGGTGACAATTAGGGAAAAGTTATGAGACACCTATAAGTGCTCATTTATGTTTAAGTAATTCATTACTTCCTCTTGATCCTTATGATATCATTTCATTACTTTCAAATTTATTTGACATCTATTCTTGTAAGGTTTTTTCCTTGTCTCTCACTATCAACACTGTGGTCTGCAATCAAGTTTGCTCTATTTAGGAAACCATGGGGTTCCTGTAGGTGTTCATTAAGGTCTGAATACTACTATTTTCTCTCTTGGTTCCATCTTGAAGTCACTAAGACTCTTATATAGTTTTTTGGACTTCTCTTATGCCTAGGGACCATATAGACATTCCACTATAGGTCACTATTATGTTGTAGGATCATTTTAGCTTAAAATAGTATAGATCTCATTGAATGTCTACAATGAGAATTTGCTTAAATTAGAAACCTACCTACATCACCTTCTCTTGACCAAGTAACCAATTTATTTTTTCAATGCATTACCCCTATGTTTGGACTACATGTTGGAAACTATCAGGCCTATCCAGACCTCAAGACATTCTACTATGGAAGGATCAAGTGTATGAGCAAAATGTGATTCAAAGAAATTAAGGTATAACTTCTTAAATACAACTTTCTTAACTTGCAAAACTTGAACTCAACTATGCATGCATGAAATGACCTCACCATTGTCACAATGTCCTTCTCAATGCTCTTAAACTTGTTTGAAAATGTCAAGTGAGTTCAAACATCTTTATTTCAACATTGCTCAAACCTTTATTAGAGTTGCCTGTAGGTGAACATCAGATTCAAGACTGTGTGTTGAGTTGAATTGGTTCTCACAACCAATTTATGACCTCTAAAATAGATCAATATTATTGCCTTCAGCTAGGGAGACTTCTCAAAACTTTAAAACCTCCTCTGTTCTTCAACATGATTAGTCAAGGCTTCTTCTCACCTGACTGTAGGTGGATGTTACAGGAAGGTTGATTATGTGCAATGCTTTTAACTATGTTAGTATTTGAGACAAATACCTTCATGAAGAATGTGATTATACTTACTCTCATATGTTAAACTCAATCATTCCATCTTGGTCCTGAAGCCACTTACATGAGAATAACTCTACAACAGGTAAAATATTGGTTTACAACTTCAATGGTGTCCTCAACTAGCAAATTGAGATAGTCTTGCTCATCATGTTACCTTCACACATGTAATCAAGACTGAAAACATTGTGAGGAGTAATTTCATGATTTTCAAGATCACATACACAACTTGAATTTCATAGAACAATGCAAACAAAGGAGAAAAGATGAGGTGTTGGGGATGTGTAGGTAGAAAAGAGTCATCAACCTTCTTATCAATGGTTTATGAAGTATAGTATACCAAATCTATAACTATTTTAATGGATTGGAAGTACATATAAAGTACTACCACCCACCAAGTACACTTGTTCTAACTCAACTCCTCCTAGTTGTACCAAACTGAAACCAGTTGACCATTTGACCTTGTTATTGAGAGTGATAGGAAAAATAGAATGATTTTGATCAATTTATGTCTCTAAAATCTTATAAAGCATGAAAGTGAGTTCAATAAAATGAATAGGCATTGTTTAAGTAGCCACATATGCCACAATAATTGCACAAGCCATACAACTACCCAAAACCACATGAAACTGCCACTTTTCCCACTGATCTTCTTGTTCTGACATTACACCTAATTTTGTTACTTTTAAAATATCTCCTCTGACATATTATAACATATGGTATGTTTAATATTCTTTTGGAACACTTGTCCTTCTATAAAAACCATACCATTTCCTTAAATGACTCAAAATGTGACCCCTAGATGACACACAACAAACTATACAAAGATGACAAACCTAAAGCACACATACTTGACCTCATTAAGGACCATGCTACACATTTTACACCCTAGTATACCCCTATAACAAGTTTGACTATATACGGGGTTGACCTAAATTGACTTATGGTCAAATTAGTCAATATTTTGTTGATTTCCTAGGGTTAGCAAGCCAATTATACCAAAGACCAGTACCCTTATCCTATTAATTGGGATATGGAGTCACCTATGCATTGTATGGACACTAAATTTCCTCTAAAATAACACCAAAACACACCAAATAATAGAAAACAAAAACATAACACAATATACTAAGCAAACACACTTGTGTTCTCAAGAACACTTAGGGAAAACACACACAACATAAGCAAAGCAAACCTATCCTAGTATGTACAAGACCTCATACACTTGAGGTGAAGGAAAATCCACCATTTTTCAACTTGTAAACACCTAAAATTAGCCACCAATGGCTTAACTTTAGACTAATTATTACCAACCTTTGCAAATTAAACCTAAGAATCACTAAACGTCTCAAATTTGGCTTCATAAAATATAATTTGGCTCATAACCCAATTAAATGGGGCAAATGCACACATCCATTAATTCAAACCTTGAAAAATGCTAAAAATCCTAAATAGAATTAATTAAAATTTTAAACCAAATCAAATGCCTAATTGAATTAACCATGAGCAATTAATGAATTATCAAAAAGGAAATTCAAAAATCAAAGAATATCCTAGGAATTCATAATTACCCATTTGTGAGTTGTCAAATATATTAAAATATCTCAACATGCCTATTTATTGTTAATCATAACCATTTGACACCTTTTAACTCTATTGGGGTTAATTAACTCACTAAGGTTAGATTTAAACCCATTCCTAGCTCTAACTACACTCTAACTCACCTTGGATTGGGGTTAGTTTCTAAACCTATAAATACAAGCATTTGCCTCTCATTTATGAGAGCTTGGACATAGTAATGTTATAATATTGGTTTTATGACAAGATTTAAATCTATAAAGTTATAATGCCAAAATCACAAGCCAAGCCACTTTGAGCAACATCAAGCCAAATCCAAACCAACCACTGTGCCAATGAGAGAAGGAGATAGCCAAGCTCCATTGCCACAAACTTCTTGAGCACAAGCCAAGCAAACTAAATGAACACATCATTTAGAGCATTCAAGGAATTGATAAGGAAGTTTGTAAGTTATTTTCATTTATTATTTTTTCATTAAGCTCCCTCTATGATCTAGGCATGGAGGTGTTAAGCTTAGTGTGTTTTTCATTTCATTTGTTTTCTATGAAAACTAACACTTGATCTAACCTCCCCTTAATTTTCAAATTCCTAGCATCATAAATAGCATGCCCAGTGGGACATGAAGCATCTCACGTATCAATGAGGTGAAGATGCAACTCAAAAATTGACAAAAAAATGCTTCAATATCATCAAAATTATAGTTTTGTATTTGTTTTTACCATATTCTTAATTCTTGAATTAACTCAGATCTACACAGAGACCAACATCGATCAGGCTTAACCAGTATTGGTTCCACATGACCATCATTATTTTATCCCAACCGATCTTGATTCTATGTAACCATCATCAATCTATTTGTAGGGCAAAACATGGCTTACAAAGATTGCATTTTGAATATTTTCAATATTCCCTTTTGTGATTTTTTGGTTTCAATAGCATTTAAACTCTTTAGCTAACCTTTGTATTAAAGGTTTTGAGGAATTTTTATCTGGTTTTGAGCTAACCTAACATTTTTTACTTCACTTTGGTCTTGCCTTTAGGTTCATAGGTGACTAACATTGGTCTTAGTTGACCAATATCAATCTTTTACTGTCATCATCAGTTCTTTTTGAGACCGATCGACATTGATTGCTTTAAAACCAGCATCAGTCAGTTCTAACCAGCCATAATCATTATAATTTTTGAATAAAAACTCGAGAGATACTTTTTCAAAGTTCATTTCCTCACCATTGAAAGTGCATCAAAGTAGAAGGAGACTATCTAACCATTGCAGGTCCAAGGCATGATTAAAACATAAAATTACAAGTTTAAATGGTTTTAACATTTCAGTTTGGGTACTTAAAAGGAATTAACTAAGTCATTCACACTTCGTTTTGGTGCTAAAATAAACTTTTTAAATCTTGAACATTTGATCTTTGGTGCGTAAAAGGAATTAGAATTGCTAATATTTTTTTAAAACACTTCATTTTCGGTGCCTAAAAAGAATGCCCAAGTCTTGAACACTTAAATTTTGGTGTTTAAAAACAAACTTAGGCTAAATCTTGAACATTTGGGTTTTGGGATTAAAATTAACATACATTGTTTTTGCTTAAGTTATCTTGTGCAATTCTTTTCAATTTTTTTTCACTTAAGCCAAGGGGCTAAGTAAAGAACTTTGACACATATTTCAATTCAATGCCTAAAATCAACACTTACTTCAATCACAATTCATTGAAAATGTTTGTTTGAACTTGTTTGTTTATTTTCACAAAAATAATAGTGCATGTATGATCTCCCCCCATCCCTTATAGCGAACTTGGGTGAAAAAAGGTGCCTTTTCATTACATTTGTGCCTTGTCCAAGGCATGAAAATAAAGTTATCTAGGATCTCCACAAAACCTACATGGTTTGGGTGATATAAAAATAACCCTAAAGTATTTCTATGTATTCATTTATTTTCATGCAATTTGCCTTGTGAAGGGGAGGTCATTGCCTCTCATAAGTTCTCTAGGGAAGTATTGACTCGAGGCTTCATCTCCCAATAGTGTTTCAACCCCACTCCATGGTGGGGTATACAAATTAGGGTACGCATATTGCAAGAGCTAGGGGATTGAGCGGCTAACCTCTCCTTTCATAACGAAGGCTTGAGTTAGGTTTAGTCAACTAGGGGATTCCACTAAGTAGTCCACAGATGGAATCATCATGTAAAGGAATAGACCATTGCATGATAAGTTGATCATATGAAATCAATTAATGTGATGCTTCTCTTATGTTAGCCATACTTAAGATCAATTTAGATGGTCATAAATTATAAGTTTTAGTCAACCTCACTTGCCATACCTTGATATGATCTAGGATGATATACTTAGTTGTATTTAGTCTTTTCCTTTAATACTTGGTATTTTGTGTCTAAAACTTTGTTGTCTATACCACATCATAAACAAGATTGTTTGTCTATACTATTCCATTATTTGAGGAGGTGTTATGTCATTCATTTGACATCATGCTTTTGACTTAGACTTTTGTGTCAAAAATGTGATGTGTGTCACTTGATTGAGATGGGTGACATTACGCTACCCAAATCATTTCAAGTTTTGATCCTTAGAAGTCTTTGAAATAAAACATTGTTTATACCTTTTGAGAGCACTAACACCATTACGTTGCTCAAATTATTTCAATAGACTTGTCTTGTCTTGTGTACAAGTTTCATATTTTAAACCAAACAATGTGTCTTGTGGGATATTTGTTTTAGTGCAGTCATATTGTTCAAATTTGCCTAGCTTGTAGGTCATTAAATCCTAAGATTTTCTTGATTTGCATTTTTAATTAAATTTTACAAGTTCAGATCCAAATATAAATTGATTCTATTTAGGCTTCATCTCATAGGGTATGATACACAAATCTTTCTCTTTTGGGTTGCATAACTTAGGTTAATTTTTTACCCAAATTTTGAAAACTATATTGTTCATAATTTTATTTATGAGAATTAGTCTATCTATAGGTGCTTTTCGTTTAGTACCTTATACCTATTCGATCACATTTATGTCTAGAATCAAGGGCCTTGTTTATGCCAAAGTGTTCCAAGTCAGTTAGATTAAAATCATCCCTTTGTTTTAAATCTAAATTTTGATGTTGCATTTGGACAAGAGTATTTACACATGCCTTGTTTGAGCCTAGATTTTGACATCACATTTGGCCAAAAGACCTAGAAACTTTTGCCTTTCCTAGTTTAGACCTATTTAGAACATCTTTGGACCTAGAGTTTGGCATCTTATTTGTAGTTCATTTTACTTAACCTTGTCTATGTGAAGCATTTAATGTTAGACATTTGATGTTACACTATTTTTACTAGATCTTAGTATAGACCTTTTAGAGATATAGCTCCATCCTTTTGACCAAGTTAGACCTAGTTTGAACCTTTTGTCTTTTCAGACATAGCTTTTCAGAGTTTTTAGAACTCTAACCTCTCTTGTCACAAAGTATTTGCCATTGATTTGACCATGTCTCATTATACATGTAGTTGAGCCATGTATAATCCAAGATATGGAAATGTTGTCACACAAGAGGACTTTGTTCAAGACCCTTATGAAGAAGATGTTGTTTGGGAGATAGATTCTTATCCACCTTATAATGCTCAATCAAGGGAACAAAGTCAAGATCTTTAGGCTAATTATTTGGTTAGCATACCTTCCTACATGGAGCAAGACGCAGAACAAATAACCCAATATTTGTCTGACATACCTCTATTGTAAAATAAGCCCAATAGTAACCTTATTATGTTACAATTTCATCATCATATGATCCTAATAGAGTCACAGAGGTAGGGCATGAAAACATGCCAAGTCTAGTAAGAGGGCTTTACAACATGTCTTATAATGAATAGGCCTCTTCTAATAACCCTAATGTTATAATGTCAATGCCATATCAAGATCCATCTATGCTTGTCACATAAATGGGCCTCATGGAGGACCACTTCATTCAAATGTAGATAACATACTAGACATATCAAAACCTAGCACGTAACTTTAATAATATGACCATGTTAAACGCACCTCTTATTAAATTAGTTCCTTTAACAAGAGTCTTACTTGAGTTGACAGGTCAAGAAAATCAAGGTTTAAACCCAGTTATACAAAACACTTCAGGAAAAAACATGTTCACTACCCCAACTATTGATGAAGTGTCTTTTGTTTCTATGCAAAATAGTGAACTAAACATAGTGAATAATATGCAAGTAACATCCAATTTAAACCAAAGTGGTGTTAGTGCATAAACAAATAGTCAACAATAAAATGTGACTTTAAATAATATCATGAGTGTTTTACAAACTCAAGGAGTAGAAGTTTATACTTCCCAACCTCAACCCACTACCTCTAATCCTCAACTAGCTACTTCTTCAAGCACACAACATCAAGGATTAAGTAGCCAGCCAACGACCAGTGCCACACCACAAAAAAATGTGATGAATCTTAATTCACCCCAATAGGTGATGAGTAACATTCCACAATAATAGGCACCATCCAACACATCCATGCAACATAGGCAAAACATATCTCCACCTCAACAAGGGCAACCAATGTTCCACCTCACCAGGTACCAATCAACATACATCTTCAATCACAGACTAACATGTTGATCCAAAACCAAATGATGTCTAACCAATAGCATAATAATATTGGTTGATGGCAGATGTTGAATCTCTAATATGCATCTACTTCTCAATAGAGATTCATGCAACCTAGAGGTTCCAATGTTCCTCAAGTACCTACTAGGCAACAATTGCCTTTCATGCAAAATGTGCCACAAGTTTAATGGTAGGGCCTTATTTCACAAATCCCCCTCAATCAGTAAGGTAAGACTAGTCGAGAACATGTCCCTATTCAACCTCAATATGCATAATATAGCCATATTCCTCCATCTCATCTATAGTATTCCCAACACCAGGCCTATATACCTAATCCTAACCAAAATATCAAACTGTAGTATGTGCAATTTCAATAATTACACCCTAATATTCACATGTATATTCCTGGTCCATTCCCTAAAAAATGTCTATATCATAACCCAATCAAAGTAATCCAATTTTGGCCACCTAGCCTCCACCTCAAGCCAATGATCCCACTAGTTTCCTTACACAAGAGATACAATAAATGAAGGATACAATTGCCCTCATCCAAGTGGGGAAATAGACTAAAAAGTTTGAGTTGGAGATATGTGTTCTTACCCCTTCAACATGGAGTACTTGTAGATACCATTTCCTCTAGGGTATGAGCCACCAAAGTTTGACAAATACAAGGGGAAAGGTGACCCTAATGCCCATTTGATGGATTTCTTTGTTGCATGTCAACCAATGGACTATAACGACATATACCTATTATTGTTGTTTCCATAGAGCCTAGCAGGGCAAGCATTGGAATGGTTCTTGAAGTTACCCAAGAATTAAATATCTAATTTTGATGATCTTTTAGACAACTTTGTACAACACTTTTCTTACAATCTTGAGCATGAGATTTCATTGGTAGATTTAACACAAGCTAAATAAAGCTGGTAAAAGCTTCACAAACTATTTGTAGTGATGTAGAGCCCTTGTAAGTTGATTTACCCATAGTCTACTAGATAAATAACTAACCAATGTGTTTATCAAAAATCTACACAATGACATATCTTACAATTTGGAGTTACAATGTGCACATACTTTTAAAGAGATCATTGACAAAGTTTTGTTGATTAAAAGAGACCTCATTAATAAAGGGATCATTAAGCTTACCTCATTACATTAGATCCTGAATCAAAACTAGAATAATGGCTAGAACCAAAACCAAGTCCAAGCATAAGGTCACATCAAAACTAGGCCAATAACTCTGATAAACCCAAGCAATTCAATCACAACAAGAATGTTGTAGAGAACTGAGTAATAGAGTCGCAACATGTTCAAATAGTGAAAATACCATTTTCATAGCCTATGTCACATATACACATAACTCCTAACCAATAACATCTTCATCAAACATAATAAGCATAACACGCGCAACAACCTATACCAGTGTAACAAATGAAATAAACACAATAACCTATACTTTTGCAAAACCCTCCTCTAAGGAGAAATGTACCTATTGATTGTGTCTTTAGCAACCTTGGAGAGCCCATTGAATCTATAAACTAGCCATAACTAATCTAATTAATTGGCCTATTCTAAAGTGTTATCCTAAGGGTGCTACCTATCCTAACTAGTATAGGCTAAATGAATTCTACAAATATCATTAGGTCAATGTCCATAATTTGTAGCATTGTGTACAAATCAAACATGTGATCAAGAATATGTTAAAAAATGGATAAATCACATTAGATTATGGAGCTTCTACATCTAATCAGAACCTCAACATTTATCAAAATCCTTTTCCCCAACATAACAACCAAAAAAATAGTGACTAGTACAATAACAATAACAATAGTATCAACAACCAAGGTCGAACTAATAGACCCAACAAAATTAGCAACAGAACCAACAATGTAAATAAAATGGATAGAACCAAGGCTAGAACGATGCCAACAACCAATAGACCTATCATGTAGTTGTACATGATTACAACATGGTTGTAGGCCATATTGCAAGAGGTCATGTTAACACCATTTCCATCATCCAAGACAAAGTACCAATCAAACAAGAACGTTGCTAATCATACCTAATCAACCAACCTATGCCATTAATCCTTCCTTAACTTAGGATCACATACATGTAAACTAGAAAGCAGAGATTCCCATTGTTGGACCTTATATCGATAAATTTTCATTAGCTTATGACCACACCCAAGTGTACTAGCAACCAAGACTTATCTTATTCGGTCCCCTTCTACCATCATTTTTTAGCAACAATGGTCATGTACCTAATCCTGATTGTGCAATCATAACTCAGAGATCAAGGATTACCATACCAAGGCCACAATCATTTACCACTTCACCCATCATACAACGACCTATTCTAGCTAGGAACAAACCATTTAACATTATGTAAAAAAAGACATATGACATTGTGGAATAATTGTAAAAGATGCCTGCACAAATCTCCATTTTAGATTTGTTGCATACATCTACTATCCATAAAAACATATTGACAGAGTTCTTTGGCCAATCCAAAGTTCCCAATGACATATCCCCTAATAAATTTTAAGTTTTGGTTGGACACCTAGCTCCAAGCCAACAATTAACCTTTAACCAAAGTGATATGTCATCCCTTGGCCCATTGCATAATAATCCATTACACATTGAAGTTTACAATACATGGCACAAAGTGAAGCATGTCATCATAGAGAATGGATTGGGCCTAAATATTGTGTCTCTAAATCTCATCAAGCTTCTTGGGTACAAGACAATAGATCTCTAAGCAAAAACAATCACCATCAAAGCCTACAACAATCAAGAATGAGAATCATAAGTCACCATTAGCTTTCTAGTTATCATTGGGCCTTTGACCCATAATTTACTGTGCCATGTGTTAGATCTCAATTTGTCCTATAATATACTTTTAGGAAGACCTTAGATACAAGAAATTCATGTAATCCCATCGACATTGCACTAGTGTATCAAGTTATCCCATTCAAGAATGGAGGTTACTATTCTAGAAGATTTGCATCCGTACGAGCATTGTAAGCATTTAGAGGCTGAGTTCAAAATATATAACTACCATTTCAACATGAATCTAGTTGCCAAAAAGTACAAGGGAAAAGCAATACTTTTTGATTCACCAGAGGCCAACTGCATTGACCCTAAAACTCTTGATTTACTTTCCCACATGCCACCTCCTAAAATGTCTAATCATTATACCATCTCAACTAATATCCTAGGAGAATATTTGACCCATGACACCTTTCACATTATAAAGCTTCCATAGAACCCCAAGTCCTTTGGAAGATCAAAATTTAAACCACTCATACAATGGTAAAGAAAGGGCAAAGGCTCTTTGCATAGTCCATCACCTGTCACTTTCATACTGGCCTCTAGCCAAGAATAGGATCCTCTTAAAGGTGATGAATCATGGTTGTATAATGAAAAATTGGTTGATTGTTACAAAAATTCCAAATACCCCATTCCTAATCGGATCATGGAGAACTAAAACTTTGAAGGAGGCATTAGGCCAAATCAACAAGGAACACTTCAGCCAATTTTTATGACTAGGTACAAAGGAACCTATAGACTTAGATTTAAATTTCCTTGGGGTGACTCCACATATCTTATTTGACTTCCATCACCAATGACTAGTGATGATGATGTTGACAGCAAAGCAAAGTCTGATTATATCCCTTTCAATGACCTAGCCCATAATAATTTGTTTGATAATAATTCCATTTTTACCCTTCAACCAGTGATTCACCATAAACCACTTCCATTATATTATCCCCAACTGATAGACTAGGACCAATAAGAATCCAACATGTCAGTTGATGAATTCCAAAATGATGAGGCCTTCTACAATTTTCTAGGCCGTAGGGACAATGTTTCGTTGGGAGACCACAAACAAGGGTTCTCAATCAAGTTAGATGTTGAAGCCTATTTTGGAAAATGGATGAACACTTTTAGCCAAAAATAAATAAATAAAACATTGAGGTCCCAAAGTGAAAGCCTCTTTGAGGCACTTTTAGGCAAGGAAAATAGTAAAGATAAAGGCCAGTCTAGTGGTGAAAACATGTTTCAGGTTACATTAGATGAGGGTGTTTAACCTTCTTTAAACATAGACCAGGAGACCACCAATAATGAACTTGTCTATGGGTCCAAATCAGTCTTAAAGAACAAGAGGCTTTTGATTGAATCATTCAGGATACCACTGATGATGAGCTTATCTGAGTCTGAGTTTAGTATTGAAGAACAATAGGTGTTTGATCGCATCATCCAAGAGTTTTCACATGTCTTTGTCATGTGACCATCCCTACCATTGGGGGATTATAATTTATCATTCCTAGGAGAACTTGAGGAACCAATCCTAACAAAGGACTCTACTATTACAAAATAGTTCAAATCTTTGTCCACTATTCTTGAAGATGGTTTGATGCTTCTAGTGGAAGACACAATAGAGGTTAATATCAAGACTCTTGATGACATGAAATGGATCAAATTAGGTGTGTCTCTCACTAATGAGGAATGAGAAGTCCTTATAGCCCTTTTGAGGGAATTTGTTGATATATTTGTGTAGGCCTACTCTGACATACCTGGTTTGGACCCCACCTTGGTTATTTACTACTTTGTGGTACATCTTGATTCCAAACTAGTTAAATAAAAATTGAGCAAGATGCATCCTCGCATTGTTATATTAGTCAAGAAAGAGTTGGAAAATCTCTTGGAAGCAAGATGTATTAGGCCCATTGACTATTCTGAATGGATTTCTAATGTTGTACCTATCAACAAAAAACTAGAAGGAATCAGAATCTACACTAATTTTAGGGACATTAACAAAACTTGCCCTAACAATGACTTTCCTCTGCCAAATATTGACATGATTTTTGAATCCACAATGGGTTATGAGATGCTTTCACTAATAGACAAATTCTTAGGCTACAATCATATTTGAATCACACTAGAAGACCAACACAAAATAGTGTTTACCACTCCATGAGAAACATTTTTTTATCAGGTTATGTCATTTGGTCTCAAAAATGCAAGGGTCACTCATCAAAGAGCCATGACCATCATATTTCATGATATGATGCATGGCATTATCAAAGAGTATGTCGACAACATATTAGGTAAATTAAAGACCAAAGTCGATCATCTTATAGTATTGAGGAGGATATTTGGGCAACTACGTGAATACAAAGTCAGGATCAACCCTGAGAAATGTGTTTTTGGAGTTACTTGAGGCAAATTGCTTGGATTCATTGTGTCTCGCTAAGGCATTGAAATTGACCTAGCCAAAGTACAAGCCATAACAGTGATGTCACCACCAACCAATTTGAAGTAGCTCCATAATTTTTAGGGCAAGATCCAATCCATTAGATGTTTCATATCTCAATTAGTTGACAAGTGCCACCTATTTATACACCTACTGAAGAATGGTGTAACATTTCTTTGGCATGATGATTGCTAGAAAGTTTTACAATAGTTAAAGGACTATCTTGCCAATCCACAAGTTTTATTACTTCCTATGCTGGGAAAACCATTCCTCCTATATCTATTAGTGATAGATAAAGCCCTGGGGGCACTTACATCTCAACCAGATGATAATGAAAAGGAACATGCCATGTACTATCTAAGCTATACACTAGTCACATATGAACACAATTATACACCTATTAAAAAAGCTTGTTTAGTTATGGTCTTCATAGCTTAGAAACTATGCCTTTACATGTTAAATAATAAGACAATAGTAATTTCAAAAGTAGATCCACTCAAGTTTATACTATCTAAAACATCATTACAAGGCTGTATGGCCAAATGGATCATGTTTCTCAATGATTTTAAGATAGAATATGTTAACCAAAAATCCATCAAGGGGAAAATTCTCACATATCAACTTGTTCAAGCACCCCTTGTAGACACATAGCCATTAACATTCCAATTTCTTGATGAATCCATTATGACCATCATTAAAACACCTCTTGAGAAGCATCACTAGAAGCTATATTTTGATGGATAATTCACAACACATGAATCAGGGTTAGGGATTTTGTTTATCACTCCATAGGGGGATCTAATCCCTAAGTCATTCAGAATTAATTGTCCTTGTACCAATAACATGGCTGAATATGAAGCACTTGTTATAGGGATTTGATAGGTGGTACAATGGAACATACATCATCTAAAGGTTTATGGTGTTTCTCAGTTAATCATCAATCAAGTTATAGATTATTTTTAGACCAAAGATGACACATTGGTACCATATAAGGCCATGGTTGACACTCTCAAGCAGTAGATTATCGAAATCTAATTTAAGCATATACCAATAGATAACAAATGAATAGTAGATGCCATGGCTACCATTGGATATTTGATTTGACATAGATATTTTCAAAGAATACCAATTTCTTGTTAAAAATTTGCTCGTGCCATCTCATGAACCTTCAACTATCGTAATGATATGTGATATTATTAGTCCTAGCTCTACTTGGTATTTAGACCTTTATACCTATCTTCATGACCATATTATTCCACCAGACTTATCTCGTAAACACTCCAAAGCCTTCATCCACAATGCCCAACATTATACATTACTCAGACCAACCCTATATCACCATAGTTTTGATGAAAGTCTACTTTATTGTTTAACTTTGATAGAATCTATATTAGTGTTAGGTGAAGTTTATGAAGGGGTATGTGGACCCCACACCAGTGGGGAAGTCTTATCCAAAAATATCTTACGTATTAGGTACTTTTGGACACTAATGGATGCAAATGTAGTTGCATATGTAAAAAGATGCGATAAATGTCAATGGCATACGAATATGATTTATGCCCCAACCAAGACTTTGAAACCAATGTTAACACCATGGCCATTTGATACATGGGGTCTTGAACTCATTGGGAATATAAACCCCACCTCATCCGATGGCCATAAACACATCCTTACCACCATAGAATACTTCACTAAGTGGGTTGAAGCTATACCCCTCACTTATTTGGTTTGAAAGCGAATTTCCAAATTCATCTTTAATCATCACATTTGTCATTACGATATCCCTTACAAAATTATATCTAATAATGGAGGATCATTCATGAATAAAGATGTCAAATCATTATGTGTCAAATACAAGATCAAACAACATTTCTCCATTACATATTACCCTCAAGGTAACGACCAAGCAAAAGCATCTAACAAAACCATTGTCAATGTCCTTAAAAATATTGTCAATGATACCGATGTGATTGGCACCTCCAGATATTTCACACCCTCTAGGCATATCATACCAACCACCACACCCTCACAAGTGCCACTTCATACTCACTTATTTATGGTACTAAGGCCATTCTTCCCATTGACATCAAGTTACCTTCATTATGCATCTCTTTGAAGTATGTCTTGGATGACGAAGACTCTTGAGTAGCTCACCTATAAGAGATGGAATTACTTGATGAAAAATGCATAGATGCAGTAAATAACCTATAGGCATATCATAATTGACTCTGTGATTACTACAATTGGTGCATGAAACATAAAGAATTTGAGCTTGGTGATCTTGTTCTTAAAGAAAACAAAAAGAATGTAATGGTTGAGAAGAAGCATAAAGGCAAATTCAAACCCAACTGGGTAGGTCCTTTCATCATTATTGTAGACCATGGTGTTGGAGCATACATGCCCTCTACATGAAACAAGGATTAACTTGATGAGCTAATGAATATTATACACCTCAAGTGTTACTTCGCTTGAGTGATTTGGTGTATTGACTATGAATATCATTTCAAGTTGTACCATATTATCAACATTCTTATTTGTATTATACCATTATATCATTCTATCACTTTGTCATTCTATCATTCCATTCTACCATACCTTTTCTATCGACCAAGCATGTTTTGACCCTCCATACCTAGCTTGTTTGAACTTGGTTCATCCATTGGTTCTACTTTTAGCATGAAGATTCAGATTGGTTTTAGCAGTTATTTCAAGAATTTTAGACAAAGGTCAAATTTTGGAATAGTATGACAGAAGTTTGGTAGTTGCATCCTTCATTTTTTGTTTCATTCTATACCATGTCTTATTTATGTGGGCCTAATTATAACCACCTTTGGGAAAATTAGTGTCTCACTGGTGTTGATACTAATTATAATTGCCTATGGGCAAATTAGTATTGTTGATCTATGTCATTATTTCCTAGTTATAACTACCTATAAGTAAACTAGGGGTAACATTTGTTTATTATGCCTTGACACACCAACTTACCACTCCTATGTTGTACTATGCCATTATGCTAACTATGCCTATTTTGTTTGAGTTGGCTACTACACTAGTTAGATTCCTCCAATATAAGGAGAAACTACTACGACTTGAGGTCCCATACTAGGACTCTATGGGTAGCACTCAATACTTTTTGAGGTCTGATTAGTCATCATCCCTTCGCTACGCTCTAACCATTTTGCAAACAATTTTAAGTTTTCATGCTCTCACCATTTTATGAGCTTAGACCATTTAATATATCATCATTCTCAATTGAGTTGAAATGCTCCAAAAATTCTAAAAACATATTGATTTGGAAATCCCAAAAATATTGACCACGTCTTTGCCTTACAAATTATGGGAACCCTCACAAGTCATCAGCAACCACTTATCATTTAGTTTCTCCTTCTTTATTGGCCCCTTGTAACCCACACTCTCACCATTTTGCGAGCTCAGTACCATATTCTTCTACCACATTCATCATGTTTTTTTTTCATAATTTTTCTTCTATCCCATTTCCTAGGAGAACTACATTCGTCCTAAAGCTTTTGTTAGATATTACGTCTATGGAACTATGTAGGCAACATCCACTTGCCTAGTACATCTAGAGATAGCTTAGCCACCTCCTTCCTTTTCTTCTAATCCCCCATCTTGTTTGTTTATTAAATTGTTTCCTATTTTATAGGGGTAATATTCTTTGTCTTGTTTGTGTCGTGTAGTTTGTACTAACATTGTGATTAGCCATTGTTTATTTATTTATCGTTTCTCTTTGTTTTGTTTTACAATTTTTTTTTCTTTGGTGTTTTATTTGTTTATTTTTTTGTTTGTTTATGTTCCTATTTGTTTAATTTCAATACTATGCCTCGATTCAGTCTACGTATGTTTATTAGGTGATTTCTTGCACATTATTCTTGAATCCATCCATATTTATATGTCAACATTGTCATCATGGTTTTTATCATTAGTGCATCATTTTTAATTGAGTATTGGATCGAGAATCAGTCCTTATGCATATTTTTGGCCAAGTCCTCATGGTGTTCTATCATGATGCCTACCATCACGTGCTGTAAGAAAAAATAGCTTCGAAAAGTCTCACTTGTAATGAAGTAATGATATCTCCTTAGCACTAGCACCAACAACAATCTCAATCTACTCCAAATCATATCCCAAATAGAGTAATTAAACAATGAAATATTTTTTCTCCTTGCTAGTTCGGATGAGCATCTCCATACTATAAGGTTGCCTAGTTCATATTTATTCTTTATATCATGTTTTCCATCATCATTTATATCATATTTCCATAATTGGGACATAATGCTTATAATCACCTTTGGGTAAATAATTGTATACCGTCCCACTTGTTTTCCATAATCGAGTCCAATGATTATAATCGCCTTTAGGCAATTCATTGTACACCATCCCACTTGCATTACCAATGATTCTAATCACCTTTGGGAAAATCATTGAGTTTTCACCAATTTGAAGGTTAATGATTATAACCACCTTTGGGCAAATCATTCACTTTCTTCTATCCACATGGGGCATGTTTTTATCTAGCCAATGATTATAACCACCTTTGAGCAAATCAATGTTTTCCCTTTAACTGATTATAATCACCTTTGGGCAAATCAGTGTCTTTTTGCCCTAAGCCTTTTTTGATGATTATAACCACCTTTGGGAAAATCATCATCTTTTTTATCCCACCTATATCGATGATTATAACTACCTGTGGGCAAATCATCGTATTTATTTGCCTTAACTGGGGCAGCTCTATATGCCACTGATTATAACTACCTATGGGTAAATCAATCCCTTTCACCCCATCATTTTCATTTGTTTGATCCACTTGTTTCCTTCTTTTGAGGGACCATTTTTTGAGCCCTTTGCCAAATGCTCCCTCGAGGGGGAAACTGTAGTTAATCCATTTCCATTGAAGTCATAAACATACAGGACCTTTTCAATCTTTGAGAAGACGTTAATGTGTTTAAGCTTGCAATGCCTTCCCAAATAGGGGCAAACTATAGAGACCTAAAATTGGCCACCAATAGATTCATATCGGACTTTAGTGTGATTCTTACCAACCTTTGAAAATTAAACCTAAGAATCACTAAACATCTCAAATTTGGCTTCATAAAATACAATTTGACTCATAAACCAATTAAATGGGCAAATACACAGATTAATTAATTCAAATATTGAAAAATGCTAAAAAAACTTAAACATAATCAATTAAAATTCTAAACCAAATCAAATTCCTAATTGAATTAACCATGAGCAATTAATGAATTATTAAAAAAGAAATTTAAAAATCAAAGAATATCCTAAGAATTCATAATTACCCTTTTGTGAGTTATCAAATATCCTAAAATATCTCAACATGCCTATTTATTATTAATCATGACCATTTGACACCTTTTAACTCTATTGGGGTTAATTAACTCAATAAGGTTAGGTTTGAACCCATTCTAAGCTCTAAATAGACTCTAATTCACCTTGGGTTGGGGTTAATTTTCTAAACCTATAAATACAAGCATTTGCCTCTCATTTATGAGAGCTTAGACATGGTAATGTTATAATATTGGTTTTATGAAAATATTGAAATATATAGAGTTATAATTCCAAAATCACAATCCAATCCACTTTGATCAACATCAAGCCAAATCCAAACCAACCATGGTGCCAAGGAGAGAAGGAGATAGCCAAGCCCCATTGCCACAAACTTCTTGAGCACAAGCCGAGAAAACCAAATGAATGCATCATTTGGAGCATTCAAATAATTGGTAAGGAAGTTTGTAAGTTATTTCCATTTTTAGTTGATCTTTGTCATTTGTTGTTTTGCTCACTAAGCTCCCCTTATGATCTAGGCATGGAGGTGTTAAGCTTGTTAGTGTGTTTTTCATTTAATTTATTTTATATGAAAATTAACACTTGATCTAACCTCCCCTCCATCATCAAATTCCTATAATCATACAACCAAAGTCAAAAATAGTCCCTCTTGCATCATTGTTACTCCATGAAAGCAATCCACCATGTGCAGTATACTTATCAATAAACACTTGCTTGTATAGATGGTCAAATGACTTACCATCTTTAGGTCTTCTTCTAAATGCAAGTGTAGCATTTGGAGATTTCATGAATGTTTCATATATTTAAATTACAACTAATAATATGGGGTGGTGAATCATTTGTCGTAAAATAATCCTTCAATTTCCCTTAACATCCATGAAGCATTCATATACATACATTAACCAATACATGCACAAGCATCTATGAAAGCAAAAAATCATAAAAACATATGATATATGTAGAAAACCCTCTTTAGGGAATAAAATAATAATTCAAAACTTGAAATACAGTCCTATAAGCAATGAATCAAACTTTTAGTGAGGCTCCAACCCCACAAGGAGCACCAACCTCTCACTAGTCAAGCACCAACTCAACTAGTCCTTTAGTAAGCACCAACTTACAAGGAGGCTCCAACCCCCTAGGTCACTCAACACCAACTCAACTACCTTGAACCTCTGATCACCTTTGATCACTTGTTTCTCATCCAACTAAATATGACCTCCTTCTTTTGCTCTTATCACTCTTCTAACTCTCTCAAAAAGCATATTAGGCCTTCTCACTCAACTAGCCCTTCCCTTGGCAGAATTAGGTCAAATGACCTTGCTTATCACCTATATAAACATAGTTATATCTTTATGTAATATTCATCACATGTATTTTATTATATTCAAACCCTTTATCTGGTTTCTAAAACTCTATATCATTCACTCATATGCTCAATATTCTAACTAGTCAAATCAAGCCTATTAGACCTTTTCTTTATACTTGACTCTTGCTCTTACTCATATTGGTCAGAAAATAACCTCATCATACTTGGATAACATTTGGAAAATATCAAAAAACATGTTTGATAAGTGTAACAACTATTACATAGGTCGGCCATTGCCCGTAAGGACCAAAACCACCATTAGGCCTAATAGAGACCTAATGCAATTAGGCCTTCTCTAAGCACATGTATCACTTAGGCCTCCTTGGAACATATTGATCTTCAAAAAATTAATGAAACACTTAATAAATGATTCAATTAAACCCTTGATAATCTCACCTTATGTCCCCAACACCATTTATCTCATTTCACTCTTTGAACCACACAATTAGGTCTACTTGCCATTAGGCCTTCTTATTGCTAGAAAGTATGTCTTGTATATCTGAATCATACACTCAACTTTGAAAAAAACATAATAAAAAATCACATGTATATAATCTACCTTAGGTTCAATATCATGTTTATTATAATTCATTAAATAGGGCAAAAGACCTCTAACTGATCAACTTCATATGCTCACTCATAATTACACACGGGCCTTAAGAACCCAGTCAAAAGACTTTAAATTTTCACACATTTATAGAAGTATATAATGAATAAAAATGTGTTAAATTGAACCTATGATAAGTCATTAATAAATTTATGTGCATTTTATTCATAAAATTTAAGCAAAAAGACTCAGGAACAACATTCTCACTCATACACAAAAAACTGTTTGTAGCACCAAAAACACAGTCAATAAAATCAAGTCTTAGAACACCTATGGGAACACTTTTATGATGTTTAAATGGGTTTAAATTAACCTTAATCATACTTATATAATATTTTACAATATATATTACAAAGTTTAATATCAATATTGGTCTTACAGACCAATCTCACATCTTCACCCTACATAGACTTCACTATGTTAGATAGATCACTTTGAGAACAAATTTTAGCATGTTTGTATGCATTACCAAAAATTATAAACAAAATGGATATGAGGTATATGTATTTAAAAATAACCCCATTCATTCGGATCCATCCCTAATCCTCTACAACCAAACCCTAATCTCTTTGTCACTACTACCTAGTTTTCTCACTATCTTGCTCATTGGGCCTTTTTAGCGATAGGCCAAATTCCATGACCATTTTAGCACATTTTAGGTATAAAATTTGATCAAAAAATTACATGGAAAAAATTTATAGGTCTCACACATCATCCTTCATATATTTTCATGCTTTTACTTGGTCAACCCTATCTGCTACATAATAATTTTGAGAACAAGGGGTTTCATGTAGCTTTTACTCACTCTTATGACAAACCAAAAACACCTAGAGAAACATGGAAGAGTTATTTAAATTTTCCAAACATAAAAATGGGTCAACAAAACCATTCTAAGCCATAACTAACAAGATCTTTCTTATCGGTCATTATGAGGGTTTTGGGAGGGTTTCAACTGGTTTCCCTTCTTAGCAATCATTCATAAAGGATTGCCCCTCAAATCCAAAAATAATGCTAAGAGATTTAAGATAGAAACATTCCCCAACTTTCATGAACTAATTAAGATCTCATGCAAAGATTTCATGTGCCAATGAGCATAATAAATTCCTTCTCAGGTCTGCAACACCCCATTCTATGCACATAAAAAACCTTAACACCAATTTTCATGCTTTCTCCTTGAGTCTATGACCTCAAACTTAGTAAACACACTTAACACAACCTCTCACACCTATTCCAATGATATCAAGAGCTCTAACACCTTGGGAAATGATCTTGACCCCTCTTTAAGCCACATTAGGTTTCTTTACACACTAGGCCTTAAACTGCCATTCATACTTAGGCCTTAATAATACCTTGAAACTTATTGTATTGTTCTCAAAACCTAATCCAAATTTCAAATGAAACCATACCATACTCACATATTTCCAACCTTCTTCACATAAGTCTCATATTTCTCAATTCATAATGCTACCAAGCCTATGCCTTCTTACTAGGTCTCTTAAGTAAGGACTAAGCCTCAGAAAATTGACCTTAGAATTCATCTGAAGGCTTATTTTCCTCTTGATAATGTTTAAACAAATTTTTATACTCTCTCATGCTTGTACTGACACAACACACCAATATTTATTATGCTTAATGCATACACCTTCTCTCAGGGCTAGACTAGGCTTCTCAAGATACTTACTACACAAGAATAGCTTACCTTGTACCATGATATTGACTTTGAAATGACATCAACCTTAGAAGGATTACTAGGTTGCCTTAAAATTTTCTCTCAATATAGAGACAAGAGATTGCCTTAAAATTTTCTCTTGTCATGAGACTTCTTTAACACATATCACCTCACCATGCATGGCCTCAACTTTGAACTTAACATCAATGACATTCATCTTGACTTGACATCAATGATAACAACAATGTTTCAACACCAAAAATAGGAACATACCTCAAAAATCTCCCCCTTTATCATTGATGGCAACATTTACACAAAACTGATTAGTAGTCACAACTCCCCAAGTTGGATCTTCTTCAATACTTGATTTTTCTCCCAAAAATTAACTTTCTCCCCCTTTGACATTAATGACAAAGGGTCATCTTATTGGAAACTATATGATCCTTGGACTTGAAATAGCACACCTTTTCTCTTCAAATAAACTTAACATAGATCAGGCTTACATACATACTCTTGGAGCATGATTGGCTTCATTTGTCTCCATGAGAATTTCAAACATTATCAAGATTGTGACTTGGTTTGATCAAGTCATCATACAAAATCTTTGTGACCTGTCTCTTTTGATCACACCTGCAATAGACTCTTGACTAAACCTTGAATCTGAATGTCATCAAAGAACACAAAACTCCCCCTATGACCACTCATACTTCATGTTTCTTGCTTATAAGTTGAGTGCCTTCATGAAGCCTAATGGAGTCACCTCTGCTCTAGGAAACTATAACAACATAAAATTATGATATTCCTAGATCTACATGATCCTTTTAGGCCTAAATAGTCCTTTTGGCTTAACCTCTCTGATTTTATCTTGAACAATATTTTAACTCGGTTTATTGGTCTTAATTCTTTCATCAACAAACTAACCTAATAAAGAGAATTCTTGGCATTCCTTTGCATCTTAACTATGCTCCACTATGGAAAATAGTCCACTTAGACTTATAAACTAGTCATCAACCTTATCTACCTTGGGTTTCCACTTATTGTCTTGTCTTCTTTCTTGTAATGTAGGAGCCTCAACTTTCTTGTTTTGTCTTAAGAAACCATGCTTACAATATTTTGAAATATGACCAACCTTTTGATAGTTGAAACACACTATTCCTTTGATGGAAACACGCCATGACCCATACCTCTTAACTGATGGTTCTCCTCATAGTTTCATGCATATTCATTCTTAGAGGGCCTTTTACAATGCCTTGCTCTATGTCCAAATCAGTTATATGAATAATAATAGCCATTGAAAGGGTTAGCATACCTTATAATATTAGGTTGTCTGATAGTATTAGCCTTCATTATACCATCACCCTCATTCTTTGATTGATCATTGACCTTCTTGATCACATTAGTGTTCTTCTTTTGGTCTCTATTGAAACCAAGGACTATTTTGTCATTAACAGTCTTTTGACTACTCAGAATGTCATTTAAATAATTGGTACTCTTTTCAAACATCAAAAAGTACTTAACCTTACTTGATGTTTGATCCAAATCAGCTCTCAAGGAGTCCACGTTAGTTACATACCTTGTATATTCTTCTTCTTTGATCTTTAGACTGGCAGTCACAATATCAAGTTGAGTCTCCACCTATTTGACTATTTATTCTTGTTACTTGGAGTTATTGCTTAGTCTAGCTTCAAATGAGTTGATTTTATCCTCATGGTATTTGATAAGATACCTCATCACCCTATTCTTCTTATTTACCATCTTCAGTTCTTCTATAGTATTCATCAACTTAGCCTCAAAGTCTACCTCATCATCTTCTTCATATTAATCACCAACAACACTTCCAATCCATATGGACTCTTCTTAATTTAAACATCTTGCTTCCTCAACCATGAATAAAACTTCATTGACATCAAGGCCATCACCTTCATGGTCACTCTCAGAATCACTTCTCTCACTCTCATTAGATGAGCTGCAATCTTCCTTGGTGTAGAAACTTCTTTTGTTCTTGAATAACTTCTTCTTATCATCATACCTTCTAAATATTTCTTGTTATTATCAGACTTATAAGATATTTTATCATCATCATCATGACTTTAATCATGATCTTAATCATCCTTTGCATTATGATTATGAGTGCACTTGTTAGCAAAGTGTCCAATCTCTCCACAATTGAAGCATTTAAAGGGCAACTTGCCCTTGTATTTACATGAACCTATCTTCAACTTTATTGCAAACATAGCTATCAACTCATCATCATCAATATCAGATTCATCATTATATTTTAATTTATTACCTTGTGTCTTCTTCTCCTTTTGATTTTTTTCTACCTTGAATGCAACTTATTTTTTTGTAGGTCTTCCTTCACTTGTCCTCATCTCCTAGGTCGTTAAGGTGACATGAAGTCCATTTATCTTTAGCTTATCTAGATCTTGCATCTCTTCAATAGTAGATACCTTAGAATCAAATTTGGGAGGTAAAGATCTCAAAACTTTTTGAATAATAGTAGACTCTTTCAATTCTTCACCTAGGCCTCTTATGATGTTGACCACTTCATTAACCCTCAATAGATAAGCTGCAATGGTCTCATCTTCATTCATTTATGGCTTTCAAATTACCTTCTATGAGTTTGAAACATAGCCAACTTGACCTTGGAGTCTCCCTATTTAATATTCTTCAACTTGTCCCACATTTTTTTAATAGACATACAGTGCATCACCTTCACAATTTATGCCTCTGATAGGCCACACATAATACCATTCATTGCTTTTGAATTATTGTTAATAACCTTCTTGCTTGTTGCATTTGTAGGAGGATAGGGGTGAAATATATCCATCCAAGACTAATTTCCAAACATCATGACCTTGATACATCAGATATGTCCTCATCTTGACACTCCAAAAAGCTTAATTGGATCCATTAAATAATAGAGTCTTGCTTGTAGAAAAACCACCTTCTTGACTAGCCATCTTCGCTTGCTTAGAATCTCATTTAGGTTATTATATCTCCTTAAAAGGACCTGATCTGATGTCAAATGTTGTAAGTAAAACTAATGAGAGGGGGAGTGAATCATTTTTCTTAAAAAAATACTTCAATTTCACTTAACATCTATGAAGCATTGATATATATACATACATTAACCAATGCATACATGAGCATCTATGAAATCAAATAATCATAAGAACACAAGATATATGTGGAAAAACCTCTCAAGGGATTAAAAAAACTAATTCATATCTTGTAATATAGTCCTATAATCAATTAATCAAACTTTTAGTGAGGCACCAACCCCACAAGGAGCACCAACCCCTCACTAGTCAAGCACCAACTCAAATAGTCCTTTAGCAAGCATCGACTTGCAAGGAGGCTCCAACCCCATAGGTAACTCAACACCAACTTAGATACATTAAACCTATGATCACCTTTGAACACCTATTTATCACCCAACTGAAGATGACCTTCTTTTTCTCTTCTCACTCTTCTATCTCTCTCAAATAGCCTATTACGCCTTCTCGCTTAATAGCCCTTCCCTTGGTATAATTAGGTCAAATGACCTTGATCATCACCTATATAAACATATTTATATCTTAATTTCATATTAAGAACACCTATATTATGATATTCAATCCCTTTACCTATTTTCCAAAACTCTATATCATTCGCTCATATGCTTAATATTCTAACTAGTCAAATCATGCCTATTAGACCTTTTCTTTATACTTGACTCTTGCTCTTACCCATATTGGTTATAAAATAACCTCATCATACTTGGATAAAATTTGGAATATATCAAAAAACACATTTCATAAGTGTAAAAGCTATTACATATGTTAATCATTACCCTTAAGGGCCAAAACCACCATTAGGCCTAATAGAGACCTAATGCAATTATGCCTTCTTTAACCACACATTTCACTTAGACCTCCTTGGAACACCTTGAGATTACCAAAATTATTGAAACACTTCATAAACACTTAAATTATACCCTTGATAATATCACCTTATGTGCCTAACACCATTTATCTCATTTCACTCTTTGAACCACACAATTAGGTCTACTCGCCATTAGGCCTTCTTACTGCTAGAAAGTTTGTCTTGAAAATATGAATCATACACTCAAATTTACCATATAACCATAATAAAAAATCACATGGATATAATATCCATTACCTCAGGTTTAATATCATGTTCATTAAAATTCATCAAACAGGGCATAAGACCTCTAACTAATCAACTTCATATGTTCACTTAGAACTGCACACGGGCCTAAAGAACCTAGACAAAAGCCTTTAATTTTTCACACCTTCATAGAAGTTTATCATGCATAAAAAAAATTTAAAATTAACCTATGAGACATCAATAATAACTTCATGTGCATTGTATTTATCAAATTTAAGCAAAAAGGCTTAGGAACAACATTCTCACTCATACACAAAAACTACCTGTAGCACTAAAAACACAGTCAAGAAGATCAAGTCTTAGAACACTTATGGGAAAAAATTTATGATATTAAAATGAGTTTAAATAAACCTTAATAATAATTATATCATATTGTAAAATTTATATTACAAGGTTTAATATCAATATTGAGCTTATAGACTAATCTCACATCTTTACCCTACACAGACTTTACTGTGTTAGACATATCCCTTTGAGAACAACTTTTAGCATGTTTGTGTGAATCACAAAAAATTATAAACAAATGGGATATAAGGTATAGGTCTTGAATAATTAACCCATTAATTTGGATCCATCCCAAATCCTCTACAACTAAACCCTAATCTCTTTCTCATTATTGCCTAGTTTTCTCACTGTCTTGTTCATTAGGCCCTTTTAGCGATAGGCCAACTTCCATGACTATTTTAGGATATTTTAGGTCTAAAAATTTCTCAAAAACTTAAATGGGCAAAAACTAAAATTCTCACACATCATCCTTTATCCATTTTCAATCTTTGACTTGGTCAACCCTATCTGCTACATAAAAATTCCAAGAAATATGGGGTTTCTTGTAGCTTCTACTCACTCTTATGAAAAACCAAAAACTTGGAAGAGTAATTTACATGTTCCAAACATAAAAATGGGTCAAAAAAAACATTATAATCCATAACTAACAATATATTTCCTATTGGGTCATTATGAGGGTTTTGGCTGGTTTCCCTTCTTAGCAATTGTTCATAAAGCATTGCCCCTCAACTTCAAAAGTAATTCAAGGAAATATAAGATAATGACCTTCCCAAACTTTCATGAACATCTCAATATCTCATGTAAAGGTTTCACATGCAAATGAGCATAATAAATTCCTTCTCAAGTCTATAACACCCCATTTCGTGCACACAAAAAACCTTAACACCAATTTTCATGCTTTCTCCTTTAGGCTATGACCTCAAAATTGGTAAACACACTTAACACAATCTCTCACACCTATGTAAATTCTCTCAAGATATCTGACACTTTGGGAAATGATATTGACCCCTCATTAGGTTGCATTAGGTTTCTTTACACACTAGGCCTTGAACTGCTAGTCATACTTGGACCTTAATCATACCTTGAAATTCTTGTAATATTCTCAAAAACTCATATATATGTCAAATGAACTCATACCATACTCACATATTTCCAACCATCTTCACACAAGTCTCATATTGCTTAACTCATTATGCTACTATACCTATGCCTTCTTACTAGATCTTTCAAGTAAAGACTAAGCCTCAAAAACTTCACCTTGGAACTCATCTGAAGGCTTTTTGCCTCTTGCTCATGTTTACATAGCTTTGTATACTCTCTCTTGCATGTATTGACACAAATAACTAATGTTTACTATGATTCATGCATAAACATTCTCTCAGGGCTGAATAGGCTTCTCAAGACACCTAATACATAACAATAGCTTACCTTGTACCATGATCTTGACTTTGACATGCCATCAACCTCAAAAGGATTACCAGGTTGCCTTCAAATTCTCTCTCAACAAAGAGATAAGAGATTGATTTTAAATTTTCTCTTGTCATGAGACTTCTTTGACATATATGTCTCACCATGCATGGCCTCAACTCTAACCTTGACATTAATGACATCTGTCTTGACTTCACATCAACGACAACAATAATGTTTCAACACCAACAATAATGTTTCAACACCAACAATAGGAACATACCTCAACACCATCTTGTCCTCCAAGAATCTTGTTTGTCTTTGAAACTTGCTTGACTTCTACCATGTCCAATTGGCACTCCTCAAACTGCAACTTAGGAGTGATCAAAGTTACCTCAACTTCACTCTCTTCTAAGACATGATGCATTTGATGTTCAAAACCATCAAGTTTGTCATCATTCTACTCAAACATGCCTAAAAGTGATTTAACATTAGGTTGAGGTCTTGATTGCTCCTCAAACACACACATATTTGCCTTGTATTCATTGGATTCCTCCATGATTACAACTTATTTGTTAGTATTAAAACATTCATGCTTGATAAGACATTCAAAAATTTTACTATCAAGTTCACACTTCTTTGGAAGGGAAGTTAGCATGCTCAACTGTTCAAAATCTTGACTTATGGCATAAAACCTTTCCCATAGACCATCTTCCTCTTCATGACTATCATTTTCATGGAATCCTCCATCATATACAGGTAAAATGACATTATATTTCTCACTATCCTAATCTACCATACTTTGAATAACATCATCAACATCATGTAAATGAATGAGGTAATTACTCTCAATAGCTTGTGGAAAAGAATTCTCAATGATTACCTCAGATTGTCCATCACTTACCTCATAGATGATGTTTATGCCAAGATCAATTTGCTCAAAGAAGGTGTATGAATTTTTTCCATAAGTGTTAACATCATACTCATCTAGGAAAAAATTAGATATGCCCTCAAGCTTAGAGGATGCCCCATCATCCATAGAAAACTCTTCTTGATAATTGATTGTGCAATTGAGATTGGAGCTTGCTTCTACATAGAGCCCAATACGAAACTTAGCCAATGGTTGAGTTCTAATTGTTACCTTTGTTCCATACATTTTCTTGAAGGCCAAGAAGGACCAATCAACTAAGAGGTAGCCTCCTATCTTGGCTATGAAATCCCTTGAAAGACAGATAGCAAAGTGAGCAGGCAAGTCAACCACTACTATATATTGAAGGATTGAGAAGCTTGGACAATCATGTAGGAAAACTCTCAAACCTTTAACAAGTCCTACCAACTTAGATAATGTCCCATCAATTTGTATCACTCCCTTATTGTATGGTTGATATTTCAAACCCATTTTATCTACCACAAGCTTGGGAATCACTGAGGTACTGGATCTACTATCCACAATGCAATTGTGAATAAGTTTGTCTCCCACAATGAGAGTGAGATAGAAAGGTGGAGGATTTTTATATTTGGAAGAGGGTTAAATAATGTGTGTGGGAGAATTAGTGAGGCAACATTATCATGGCTTGATGGTTGACGACTGAGGTGGATTCAAGATAGTTGATCTTGAAGGAGTTCCTTTTGATCGGGCATGTGAAGCACTTCCCAAAGATAAATAGATGTCTTAGCACTCTTCAAAGAATCCACAATATTAAAGACATTATCATTTAACTTTTATTATGTCCTTTAAGGAAAAGAAGTGCCTAGAACTTGAGACATTGAAGCACCTTGAGTCACCCTTCCAACATTTTGATTTGAAATAGGTGAAGAAGTTATAGGGATTGTTCCACTTGTAGTCATACCTTGTTATCTTATAAGAGGGTTACTTGAACTTGTATCAACACCATGATCATCACTTTAATCCCTCCTCTTGGATCTAGTATTAGCTATAATTGAAGCATTCTGATTGAGAACAAATGTACCTTCAGCTATAAAGTTTGCAAGGTTCACCTTTTGGGGCTATCATCCTTCACTTGCTTGCATGTAATTTTCATCTTATGATGACAATTGAGGAATGAATCCTCTTTGAGAAACCAAGGCTTATTCTCCACCTTCATTTTCACCCATGAATTTTCCTTGCTTCCATTATTCTCCTTACACCAAGTTAACATGGCATGGACTATAACCATAGCTCTTGTGTTGGAAGTAGAGGTTGGGTTGTATGTATTGGTTGGCCTATTGAAGTTAGGCTGCCCTTGACCTCTACCTTGACCATATTTCTGAGGTCAAAACATATTTCATTATTGAGGATAGGGGTACAGGTTTTGGTTAACTCCATACTATAGATTTAGTTGCCTAACTTGAGCCTCTAAGGCTTTAAATCTTGCCTCCCAATAAATAGTATATTTTGCCTTCTTAAGGGCAACTCTAGACTTGGCATTTGCATTTGGGACTTAAGAAACACTTGGATTAGCAGTGGAGATGTTTGGTAGTAAAGGCATGGAGATTTTTGGAGGTAGTTTTCCATCTTATATTAGGCTATTCTCAGCTCTAATGGCAAAGTCATAAGCTTCAGGTAAGATGTAACCACCCATAGACTGCAATATGATGGTTATGTCAGTTTTAATAGCCCTTAGATATGTAGGGAGCATAAAGCTTGTAGGTGGTCTCATGCGAGAAGGCAACCTATACCCAATCCTTTGGAATCTCTCATTAAAGTCATGCACTATCTCCTTAGGACCTCTTTGAATCACATTCAACTAGTGAATAAGTGATGTGTGATCACTTTTGTCTTCAAACCTTGAGGTTAACAACTCTTCAAAATCATCCCAAGTGGTGATACACCCTTCAGGCAATATCCTAACTAGTCAAGTGCTTTCCCTCTAAGGGGAATGACAAGTATTCTAATGGCAATATTAACTTCAATGACATTGTGAAAACTACAGAAGTTAGAGATGTCCCTAATATGCTCACTAGGGGTGACATGACCTTCCCTATTGAATGTGGGAACACTCTTGGTAGCATTAGGAGGTATATCATCATATGTTTTGAGGTGTATTGGAATTTTAGTATTAAAGGCTAGGAAGGCATGCTGGCAAGCCATGTTGTCCTTGAGTTCCTCTTCACTCTCTTGATCTTCTTGGCTTGAAAAGTCCTCTTGTTCTTAAAAGGTCAAGATAGGCTGAAGATGCTAAACTTTAAGAGGAAGTTCAAGTTGAAGGAATGGGTTTATGAGCTTGATAGCTCTACTAGTAGATGACATGGTAAAGACCATGAAGTATGAACAAAGAATTGATAAAACTTGGTCTAGAACCATAAATTAACTTGAATGGAGTCACCAAATACTGAGTAGAACACCATATGCAATTGTGATATTATCAAGACCAGTATTCACCTTGACAAGATGTCTTTAAGATAATATTCCCATTGGTCATTCTATTAATATTGTCACCAAATATTGCACACTATAGATGGTCATTCAAGCCTACTCTAAGATTTGGGCAACATGGGATTACCTTTAGGCCTATGGGTTGCCTATAGCAGAGGTAAATCTCTAGGTTTAAGGGTTAGCTCCCTAGATTGATCTTTGTTTGCTCATCACCTACACTATTTTCTTGCTTGGGTGGAAAGAGATAGAAAGAGACATTAAATTAAACTACTATAATGAGGTGATACAATAGAATGATCTCCACTAGACTACCATATAAGTACACTTTGAAGCATAACTCACAACACTAGTCTCAAAATCTTGAATTGCTTTAACATTAGTATTTCAAACGTGGAGGTGATATGCATTGAACTACTCAAGGTGAGTGAACCATAGGTCAGATTTTAGACACTAAAGCTACTCCTTACACTTAAATATATAGAAATGCACTTGACTACACTTCTTGTGATTTTTTAGAGTGAGAACTACTTATATCAAACATGGGAGAGTTGAGAAAAAAAATGGATAGATACTAATCAATTGACCTTTCACTACACACCATTTCACACACTTATATAAGATAGATTGTGAACTCAAAATGAGATTACAAATATTTATTTCAAAGGAAAAATATGGTATCAAATTAGTAGGGCTTCACCATACTAGGTGTGGATCTTTTACAAAATCCAAAATGGCTTGCATTTATAGATCATGTGAGAAGAGTGAGAAGAAGAGAATTTCAAGGGTCACAAGAACAAGTGTCAGGCTATGATAACTAATTACATTGCAATAGAATAGAGTGGAGAATAGACCATGAAGTTTTTATTGGAAAAATGTCCATCTGAAACATGAAAACTCCTCAAATTGGCATAAAAACCCTTCAACTACCTTTTTGAAATTGCCTTCATGTTGAGGCATCTCTTGAATACTCAAAAATGGAATATGAAGACTTGACACATATGAAATATCTTATGGGGGTTGAAAATAAGGTGTGATAATCATTATATGCTTCCCTAATTGCTATCCTTCTTCATGACACTTGTACTCACCATCTGCAGTCATTCATTTGTGTTTTAGGCCTCATTTTTCACATTTGTCATCCAAGTGGTCTTCAGTTGCTCAACCAAATCAATGGAAGAGGTTTTATGACACCTATTCAAGGTCCATTTTCATTCCACTCTAGGAATTATACCTTAAAAAGATCCAAAATTGGACTTCTCATATTCTCACTACATAGTCACTTGCTATCTTCAATCTCTGTTTACGACTATCTGTGATAAATGGTGTAGCAGAGATGTATGATTTTTTATGGAGAGATATAGATATAATGAGTTATAATAAGTCTATAAAGACCTCCCCAAATGATTATAATTCTTCAAATCTCCTCTGTTACCTATAAAACATTCAAAAACTTGCAAAAAACCCTATTTTTACCTTGTCTATATAAGTAGGGTATAGACCAATTGGATGGAAAGAATATAGGGAGAGTTAAAAACATTTTCAAATCATTTTCATGGCCAATTTAACTCTTATATATTCATCTCAAGTGATATTTCCTTCATTGGGTCTTAGATAAGGGTTTAAGGAGGGTTTTGAGTTATTTGGATTTGTTAAGGATTGTTCATAAAATCTTGACATCCAACCTCTAAACAAATTCCATAAATATAGAGTATAGGACCCTCCCCAAATAACGCTAACTACTTAAGGTCCCATGCTTGGTGTCCATATAGATTTGAGCATTTGAAAATGGCCTATTGAGCTTTTGAGTGTATTTTGGGTACCCTTGTCATGGTTTTAGGCCAAAAGTGACCCCTTTGAGTGGTTTACTGCAAAATGATGGCTTGAATCAACCTTATGTTCTCCCATTAAGGTATTCACATGGATTTTAAGGTTCAAGTGGTCATATAAAATGAATTGAGCATCATTAGGGCTTAGGCCTAATAGACCTAATTGTATGTGATTGCCCATGACCACCTCTAAGTGGTCTCTGAGGACTGTGAGTTTTTATTCATATTTTTTCATGTCTAAATAAACTATAGACATCATCATTCAATGTATGTAAGACTCTTTACTCAACTTTCCATTATTCCCACACCAAACTTACAGGGTGGTCTTGACTGGGAATGCCCTCTATCTGAGACAAAATAGAGGGCATTTACCCTATTTGTTTGGCCAAACTAAGGCCATGGGAGTATTAAATAGATCTTAAATACCCTATATACAAAATCCCGTTAGATCACTCCTCTAGGGTCCCAATACTTCAAATCTCTTAGACTGGATTATATGACAAATGATTGTCTCCAGGGTCTAGAAACTTAGGCTGAGTGACAAGTTAGGACTTATATTTGCTCTCTTTTCCTTTCTCCAAGAATGTATGAAGTTGTATATACCAATTTTATAATGGTATTATCATGATCGATTCATCATACATCTTTGCTATCCTCTTTGGATCACATCACTTCTATTTACCTAAGCTAGTCCAAGAACTATGTGAATTGTGTCACCTGTAGGTGACAATCAGGGAGAAGTTATGAGAACCCTGTAGGTTCTCATTTATGTTTTATTACTTCATTACTTCCTCTTTATCCTTTTGATATAATTGGATTAATTTCAACTTTATTGGACATATATTCCTACAAGGTTTGCTCCTTGTCTTTAACCATCAACACTGTGGTCTACAATCAGGCTGTTTGCTCCATTTAGGAAACCATGGGGTTATTGTAGGTGTTCATTAGGGTCTGAATACTAATCTTTTCTCTCTTGGTTCCATCTTGAAGTCACTAAGACTCTTCTATATTTGTTTAGACTTCTCTTATGTCTAGAGACCATATAGCCATTCACTATAGGTCACTGTTACATTGTAGGATCATTTTAGCTTCAAATACTGTAGATTTCATTGAATGTCTATAGTGGGAATTTGCTTAAATTGGAAACCTACCTACATCACCTTCTCTTGACCAAACAACCAATTTATTTTGTCAAGGCATTGCCCCTATGCTTGGGCTACATGATGGAAACACTCAGGCTTGTCCAGACCTTAAGACATTCTACTATGGAAGGATCTAGCGTATGAGCAAAATATGACTAAAATAAGTTAAGGTACAACTTCTCAAAAATAACTTTCTCAACTTGAAAACCTTGAATTCAACTCTACCTACCTAAAATGACCTCACCATTATCATAATGGCCATGCCAATGCTCTTAAACTTGTTTGAAATTGTCAAGTGAGTTCAAACATCTTTATTTCAACATTACTCAGACCTTTATTGGAGCTACTTGTAGGTGAACATCAAATTCAGGACTATGTGATGAGTTGAACTAGTTACCACAACCAATTTCTAACCTCTAAAATAACTCAATCTTGTTGCCTTCACCTAGGGATACTTCTGAAAACTTTTAAACCTCCTTTCTTCTTTAACATGACTGGTTAAGGCTTCTTTTCACCTGACTGTAGGTGGTTGTTGCAGGAAGTCTGATTGTGTGCAATGTTTATGACTATGTTAGTCTTTGAGATAAAGACCTTCATGAATAATGTGATTAGACTTACTCTCATATGTTAAACTAAAGCATTCCATTTTTAATTTTAAGCCACTTATATGAGGATAACTTTGTAACAGTTGAAACACTGGTCTACAACTTCAATGGTGTCCTCAACTATCAAACTGAGATAGTCTTGCTCATCAATTTACCTTCACACATGAAATTAAGACTGAAAACATTGTGAGGAGGAAGGTCATGCTTCTCAATATCACGTACATAACTTGAATTGCATGGAACAATGTAAATAGAGGAGAAAAGATGAGGTGATGGGGATGTGTAGTAAAAAAAGAGTCATCAACCTTCTTAGCAATGGTTCATGAAGCATAGTATACTAAACCAACAACTATTACCATGGATTGAAAGTACATAGAGAGTAATACTACCCACCAAGTACACTTGCTTTGACTCAACTCCTCTTGGCCATACCAAACTAAAACTGGTTGACTATTTGACCTTGTCTAAGAGAGCGATAAGAAAGAATGATTTTGATCAATTTTAGGTCTGTCAAAACTTCTCAAGCATGAACGTGAGCGGAGGGAATATGAAAAGGCATTGTTGAAGTAGCCACATGTGCTAAAAATACTGCACAAGCTGTATAACTACCCAAAACCACATGAAATTGCCACTTTTCCCACTGATCTTCTTTTTCTAACATTGTACCTACATTTTATCAATTTTACAATATCTCCTCTAACATATTATGAAATGGGGAATGTTTAATATTCTTTTGGAACACTTGTCCTTCTATGAAAATCATACCATTTCCTTGACTTAAAATGTGACCCCTATATGACATAAGACAAACTATACAAAGATGATAAAGCTAAAGCACATATGTTTGACCTCATTAAGGACCATGGTACACATTTTACACCCTAGTCTACCCCTATAACAAGTTTGACTATATGGGGGGTTGACCTAATTTGACTTGTGGTCAAATTAATTGCCAATTACCATCTATGGTTTCCAACATCCAAATAAAGTTCTTCTATCTTCTAATTCTACATGACATATGAGAGAACATAGTATTTGTGTCTCCTTCCTTCAACCATCTCACCTTAAATTTATATTTCCAAAAAAAACCTCTTTTTTTGTAAACTTCTTCCAAATTCCTTACTATTATCTCCTCTTCCAACAGGTATTTGGAATTATGACCTTCATTCTCAAAGCTTGAATCTCCTTGATTCTATTTTGTAGCTCTTGTTTATCTTGAAATATATTTCTAAACACCATATGATTCCATTTCTTTAGTGTAGCTCTGAGATCTCTTGATTTATGAGATAACACAAACATTTAAGTCTCATATTTGTTATTCAGTGTCTTCCATTACTGAGATACAAAGTCATCAAATTTAGGGTGCTCAAGCCACATCTTTTCTAATATAAAAAGGAATTTTTCTAGTTGTTCATCTTGTGAAAGATAGAGGGTAATGTTCCAGTGGTCAAACTTAAAGGTCTTTAACACTTTTGATTCCAAGAGATTTTTATGTTCTAACCTGTTTCTTGACATCAAGAATATATCTAGTCTTTTCTAGATAAGGTCCCTACCCAATATTCTATTACTCTAAGTGAACCATCCTTGTTTTGTTTTTAAATCCCAAAGGTTTGCCCTTACCATAAAGTTTTGGAAGCTATCGTAACATTTTTCTCTTGAGATTCCTCCCCGTTTCTTTGTTGAGTCTATTCCAATGTTGAAACCCTGCATGATCCAATAATCATTCTCTTTAGTTTCTTTCATGGCCTCCATCTGCTGTCAAGTTCATTCTCTTTCCTCTTTAATCTGGGACCTGTACACATTTATCAAGAATAAACTAAATATCATCCTTTGAGAGCCAACTTTGCAAGTGAGGTATTGACCACAAACCTAAATAATTTCCAAACTAACTGAGTTAGGATCCCATAGGACATTTCTTTTTCCCACCGTGCTTATAGTATCACTTCTTACCATTCCTCTTTTCAATTTTCTAGTTAGGCCCTTGATATGTTCTGACAAGTTTTCCAATTCAGTTTCTTGTAGCATCACTATATCTGGGTTATACTGAGAAATCACTTGTTTCAATGTTCTCCTTTTGGAGGGGGCATTGAGACCCCTTATGTTCTAAAAGATGATCTTCACTAGGGGAGGTTATTTTGCTTGGTGCTCGCCAAGAGAGTATTAACTTTTGTTTGGGTTCCTATTCCAATGGCTTCCATTGATTCATCATGTCTTTTTTCTTCATACTTATTCTCCCCCTCCTTCTCTTTATGATGTTTCCTTTGGCCTTGACATTTGGGGTTTGCGTGATGCTCACACCCTCCTCTTTTATCTCTAGATCTGTCTCTTCTTCGTTATCAATGCTTATCCATTTTCCTTAATTTTTTGACCTTTTACTATGCCTATTACTTTTGTCTAATGGCAATCCTTTATTTTCCTTCCTTTCTAGTATTTGAGTCATTGAGTAGCCTTTCTAGGTCTTCTTTAAATCCATATTCTATTATGATGTCCTCCACTTCCCTATTGCCATGTTTGTCTTGTGGTTGAGTCTCTGAGATATATTCTACCCCTTTCATAGAGGTACATTTCTCCTCTGTCACTTTTTTGCTTTCCTTTGGAACCAAAATTTTAACTAGTTTACTCTTATTCTTGATAACATGTTTTCTTTTTGGTTTGACAAAACCCTTATAATCTTTTTTCATTGCTTAAGGGTCCTTCTTAGGAGTGTTGTTTTTCAATAATGTTGGGAATTCTCTAATGAGATGTTTGTATCCATGACAACCTCTACACCGGAATGGGATGCTCTCATAGTCTAGGTCTTGGACCTATTCCATATCTCCTACTTTTAGGGTAACATTATTGGGGAGGGGCTGAGCAAGGTCAAACTCAACATAGATTGTGGCATCACTAGATAGTCCTTTTCCATGGTATGGTCTTGATACATTTACTAGTCTACTAATGGTATTAGCAATGGTTTCAAAAACATATCTAGACCAAAATTTGTGCAATAAAGCATACATGTGGATCCGGATAGGTGCCATATTTGGGAGGTCCTTTGTTGGCTTGAAGGCTACGTGTATTATTTCATGAACAAACTTGCATTCCCGAAGAAATACGATCCTCGTTCAAACACTTTATTTGATTCATCGACAAATACTCCTATCAAATACTCTTTGGCATAGGTCTTCAATTTGTACTCTCCATTCATCCTCCAATTCCTTTAGGTCCATGCATGTAACTCTTCCAGCGATAATTGTGCTCCCATGAATTTGCAGATCAAGCTTCTTCCATATATACTTACTACGTTCTTTTTAATTTTTGCTAGATCTAGCATAACAAATGGATTATCTGTAGATGCTTGCATGCATGTTCTTTTAATTCGCTAGATCTCCTAGCTTCTTTTTCCTAGTTGCCCTCATAAGAGCATTAATCTTTGTCTTTGAGACAAGGCCTTTGTTCCTGTCACCATTTACTTGAAAGATGATTCATAGGTGGGAAGAGATCCCCCTCCAGGTAAATTCAGCCTGGTGGCTACCATATCGATTTGGATCATTTGCTTGCTCAACCTGCAACAAAATCTGAAAATCTTGTAGAAGGATTCAAACCCTAGCTGCTCTCATTCTCCTTGTTCTTCTACTATAATTAAATCTTAAAAAATAACCAATGCACAATTATTTTATAAAAAGTAGTTGTCCCAATAAAGAGAAAAAATGAAAATATAAACATATCCTTGACAATAAAAAATTATATTAAGTGTCTACACTATATTACGTGCAAGACAAGTCTTATATGTTCCAATTAACATGTGACTTGGCCATAACCTAAGCCTTAAGGTCCAAAATAGGTGCCCTAACATTCTTCTCCATTATTAATTGCACACAAGTGTACCTAAACAACTTTATGGATTACCTACTTATCTCAACACACTATTTGTGATCTTTTATCTTTTTTCCAAGACTAAAAGAAACGTGAAATGTAAAAAGTGATTTTAAGAAATGCACTATTGAACACATTGGCCCACAAGATAAATTTTGAAAGCATTTTTAGCATAATTAACTCAAAAATAAATCTAAAACAACCAATATAAAACAACTTAAGAAAAGTCCTCATCCTAATAAAAAGAAAAAATAACAAATATAGACATATAATTATTAATAAAGAAATATATTAGATATATACACTAACTTGTGTGTAAACAAAGTTTGAACCCCTGATTAACATGTGACTTGGCCATGACTTAAGCTTTAATGTACACAAAAAGATCACTAACATTCAAGTCTTCATGCATGATTACCTATATATATAAAAATGTCATTTGTGACATTTTAACGTTTTTCTAGTGTCCAAAGAAATAAACAATCAATGTACAATGATTTTATAAAAAGTCTAGTCTCAATTAAAAAAAAATGAAAAATATAAACATATCCTTGATGATAAAAACATATATTAAATATCTACACTAAATTATGTGTAAGAAAAGTCTTATATAGTCCAATGAATATGTGACTTGGTCATGATCTAAAACTTAAAGTCCAAAACAAGAGCCCTAACATTCTTCTCCATTATTAATTGCATACAAATATACCTAAACAACTTTATAAATTACCTATTTATCTAAATATATTATTTGTGATTTTTTAAAAAATAAATTAATATTAAATGACTTAAAAAATTCTCACCAGACTTATAAATTAAAAAAAATCTTTAACACTTTAATTAACTTGTGATTTAATGCCTTAAAATACAAAACATGAACCTTTAACATTATTCTCCATTGGATACCATACCTAAACAGCGTTATCGATTACCAACCTATCTAAAACATGCCATTTATGAGCTTTTTAACCCTTTTTTTCAAGGGCTACTAAATGTGAAAAGTGCTCTTGCTATTTCTGTTCAACATGTGGACCCACCACTTAAATTTTGGAGGCGTTTTTATCACACTAACTCCTTTTACGGCAAAACAGCCAATGCATGACTTCTGAAAAGGTCCTAATCCCGATAAAGCTGAACATAGGCAAATATAGACATACGCTCTATATAAATAAATAAATTTAAAATTAATAAAAGACAAAATTAGATATTCACCGATGTGATCTTGCGATCTCGGTTGTTCCTATAAGGGTTTTTAGCTGGGTTTTGGATGACAAATACGCAGCAAACCTTAAGATTTTTCTATAATTTTGCCTCTATCTATCGCAGCGGCACGGAATTGCAGTGTTTCTACCAGATTTAGTTGAAATTGGAGTTCAAATCGTGGTTTTTGGATCAGATTTGGCCTACTTTCCCCCAAAATTTGGAGTTCTTTCAGCTTTTTACGGCATTGCGTGATAATTGTTTCGAAGGCGTTGGAAAAGCAGAGGTAAGTTTTATTCAATCCAAGATCTTGAATCTGCTCGGATTTTTTTAGCTGCATTTAGCTGCAATTCGAGCGATCAGAGGGTTGATTTGTGGGATCAGGGTTTGGTAATTTTGGAATTTGAGGTGATTGAGTTGGATCTGGGGCGGGGTTAGAATGACGGCTGAGTTGCAAGATTGCAATGGAGCCGTCAGAGGTCTCCAGGTCGAGTCTGACGAAGTTGAGGTGCAAGCCAATGTCAAGGCAGTTTTGATCGGTGAAAATTTGGAGCTGGATGAAGAGAAAAAGGCTTGTCATCAGGGTGTGAGTGAAAATTTGGAGCTGGATGAAGATAAAGAGGGTTGTAATGGCGATGGGAGTGAGAATTTTAACGTGATTGAAGATGTGAAGGAGAATTTGAATCTGAATGAAGATGAGAGTGAGAATCTGAAGTTGAGTGAAGATAAGACCGTTTGTAATGGCGATGAGACTGAAAGATTGAAGACGAAGGAAAATTATAATGTTTGTAATGGCGATGCGAGTGAAAGATTGAAGATGAAGGAAGATTACAATGCTTGTAATGGCGATCAGAGTGAAATTTTGAAGTCGGGTGAAGATAACGAGGTTTGCAATGGAGACCGGAGGGAAAGTTTGACGTTGAATGAAGATGAGACGGTTTCTGGCGGCCATGTTCGTGAAAAATTGAAGTTGAATGAAGATCCGACTGTTTGTAACGGCGATGGGAGGGACAATTTGGAGTGGAATGAAGGCAAGACTATTTGTAATGGTGATCTGAGTGAAAATTCGGACTGGAATGGAGACAAGACTGTTTGTAATCGCGATCTGAGAGAAGATTTGGAGTCGATTTGTAACAGTGATGGGATTGAAGTTTGTGCTGAAGGAGCCGATGATGACGACAATTTGTCAGTTGGTGAACAATGTGAACCAGATTTAGCTAGTGTTCAAGCTAAATCTAGTGATCATGTGCCTGAACTGGATGCAGAAGATCCTGAATCCCATAGGTCTGAGACTGCGGATGAGGTGCGTGATCTAGGGTGTCTGGCAAGTGAGACCAAAGAGGATGATACTGAAATGATGAAAAATGGGGATGGTCCTTTTCATCGAGAAGCTTTGGTTGAGGAGTATCCCGAGCATGAAGTGTCTGATCTGGTGAGTGAGCAGGAGGAGAAGCATGAATTGCAGTGTTTGGAAAATGAGGAGTTTGAGGTTGAAATTGAATCTGTGAAAATTGAAGAAACCAAAGTTAGGGTTGATGCGGATCATGAGGTTGGAGCACCTGATTGGGTTAATCAGGGTGGTGGAAAGCCTGAGCAGGATTTTGAAGATGGAGAAAACCAAGAAAACAAGGCCGAATCTCCGGTTCATGTGGTCCAGGAGTTTGAATTGCAGGGTGGTGTTTTGACAGAAGAACACAATTCAGAGTCATTGCCTGTGATTGATCACAATTCACAGCCATTGCCTGTGGTTGACATGAACTCTGAGTTAGTTACGCAAGAAACACAGAATTTGGTCGCTGAAGAGACCAAGCCTGAATCACGCACAGTGAATGATAAATCTGAGTTGGACTGCTCAACCCTGGAAAATGGACATGACACATCCGACCATGTCATAAACGAGGTGCAGAATTCTAAGCGTTCATTTGTGATAAATTTAGATGATTTTCCAGCATTGCAGTCTGCTGTAGATAAAACAATTGAGTTTGAATCACATGTTGTTGTTACTGAGGAGAATAAGCCTTACCTGCAGTGTTTGCCAAATGGGAGCAATGAGACTGGATCTCATTTGGATGTAAATGATGAGAATGGGATTGAATCACAGTGTTTTGTTAGTGGGAGCAGTGGTCTTATCAGCGACGACATACATGGGGAAAATGATGAGGAGTTCCATCATGGGAAAGATGAAATTTGTGATATAGAATCTGGTAGCTGCAACGAGAGTAACATTGATGGCGTTTCTGATGCATTGATTGAAAAATCTGGGGTTTGCAATGGTACAGAGCAGTCTGGGATGCAAGAGGACATTGCAGATAGTGCTGATTGGGTATCCACAGTCGGTCTAGATCCATCAAAGGGAACGTTAATTTCAGGGAATGTGCAAAAGCCTGAAGCAGAAGTTTTTAAGAAGTCATTCTTTTGTATGGTTAAAATACCCAGACACGTAGACAATAAAATCAAGGCACAGATTCGACTTGCTCAGTTGCAGTTGAATGAGAAAACAGAAAGCAGGGATTTTGTTAGAGCAGCAATACAAATGAAACGAGTAAGTGCTTTGCAAGTCCATTAATCAAGCTTTTATTGTTTTCTTGAGCAGTTCTCGGTTTATCAATTTTACAGTCATTTCAAACTACGTAGTTCTCCATACTATGTTATGGGATAAATGATTGTTTTTAAATGCAGGCTAGCCGAGAACAAATGTTAGACAGGTTGAGAGCTGCAAGGCAAGAAGAGAGAGTAAATAGGGAAGCAATTAGGTCCAAACGACAGGAGATGGAACCTGTGCAGTTAACCTTGATCAAAATGAAGACTGCAAACTCAGTTGAGGAGTTCGATGAGAAGGCATGTTCATGTGTGAAAGAGGCTTAAAATATTGAGATTGAACTGTAATATCACATGCTTCATTGATTTATTATATGTAATAACTGTCTGGTAAATTCTTGGAAACAGATATACCAGATGCAATACCGGATTGAGCATGAGAGTATGCCTTTACGGGAAGAAAAACAACTGCTGCGTGAAATGAAACAGTTGAAGATTTCTCGGGATGAACTATGTGCAATTGCAGGGTCTCATTCTGAACTCCAAGAGGCATTTGATAATGCAGATACAATTCATGGACGTAATCAGGTATTTGTTGCTTTTTAAGATTAGCTCTTTGAAGTTTTCAAATTTTGGCCTCCTGAAAGTGATTGTTACTCCTTTTTGCAGCTTTTGGGTCAAGAAATGGATTCGTTGAAAAGGCAGGCTTATCAAGCAGAAAAGAATACCCAGGCCATTGAGAAAGATTTTGAAGCATTGAATTATGCTCTGAGAGAGTTGCAAGCTCAGTGGAGTGCTGCAGATGATGTTCGACAAGAAGCCTATGAAGCTTTGAGGGTTTTAAAGAAACAGGAATATGAGAAGGTAAGAGATTATGATTTTCTTATTCAGCTAGATGAGTTTCTGTGTTAAATAAAACTTTAATTCCATGCAGGTTTATCTATATGTTTGTGTTTTATTGCATCAAGTAAATCAGATGGACAAGGATAAATATCATATTTATCTATTCCTGATTTTTGGTCATAGCTAGAAATGTTTACATGTTAGCACTTGGCAATTTCTATTATACGAAAGAGGCTTTGGAAGCCATGTCTAGGATTTTAACTCCTATACAAAGCTGACTCGACCATGCATCACTATTATTTGCTATATGGACTGTCAAAATATTAAAAGTACCAGGAATCTTGGAATCTTATGGCCAAGAATCTTTGAAGTTCTTGTCTGGGATGCTGACGTCCATTTGCAGCTTATAGGATCGTAGTTGATTATTTGGTCTCCTCTATATTTCTTGTCCTATTATTAAAATGGCTAGGGATCTTGACAATGTATCTGAATTTGGGCTGGAAGCATTTGTGGCTTGCCTGAGAGTTGGAATCTTAGCGGCCAAGAAATGTAATGTTGACAAAAAATTAACTTGTCAGGACATGGGGCTTGTTTGGATGAACTAACTGAAGTGTCCATGCTTTTTCTTTTTCTTGTATTTCAGACATTTGTTTTAAGCTAGTTTGGGCAAAGTCCCATTGATTTTCAAGGTCAGTTGAGACATAATATTGCGTAATTTTTGGATAAGAAGAAAGGAAAATTTAAATTCACATCGCTAAAATATTTACAAATATATTCAGAATCCAGAGACTATTGAGATTGAGATATGAGTATCTCACCATATTCCTGAACTAGATACAAGAAGTATTCCAAAAAGTGAGGTCATTTGGTAAGCTAGCACAAATAGGATTAACCTTATTTGACATAACACTAGTAACTTAAAAGTTCAAATATATAGCCGCTCTAGTGCCAGAGAAAGCGCCCTACTAAAACTCTAAACAAAGCATTATTAAAGGGCCTGAGAGAGTGCCTTGCGATAAACCGATAACTACAATCCAACTGGGACCATTCATGCATATAGAGAACAAGAAAGAAAGAGAATATATTAGGACACTGTCTCATAATCCCCGTGACACCTTTACAATCCAGTGCCATGTTATGTAGGCCTTTCTGCTGTACTACACACAAACCTTGTGAACCATCTGTGTTAGATGTGGAAGAGGGTTAAGATCCATTATTGTCCTCCATGGAAAACTTGATTCTGGATGAGTAGAGTGAGGCGGATTAGGACACCATCTACAAAGGGAAGTTAGAGAGACCAGAAGGGTACCTTTGGAGGGCTTGTAGGTTTTTCAGAAATGGCAACTACCGATTAAAGCTCAGTAGTACCCTGTTATGCATGTGACTGAATTTTTTCTCACCTTCAAAATTAAATCTTTTGCAGCCTGAAAACACCTAAAATGTGGGGTGGGGGAGGGAGGCAGTGGTTAAGTCCGTTTACAGATCAAATCTTATTAAGAAGATATTTTATGTGGGGAAAAAAGAGATTGCTTGGCGATAAAGTATAAACCAATAACTACAATCCAACTGGGACCATTCATGCATATAGAGAACACAAAGGAAAGAGAAGATATTAGAACACTGTCTTGCAATACCTGTGACACCCTCACAATCCATTGCTATGTTATGTAGGCCTTTCCGCTACTACACACCAACCTTGTGAACCATCTGTGTTAGAAGTGGAAGAGGGTTAAGATCCATTATTGTCTTCTATGGAAAACTTGATTCTGGATGAGTAGAGTGAGGCGGATTAGGACACCATCTACAAAGGGAAGCTAGAGAGACCAGAAGAGTACCTTTGGAGGACTTGTAGGTTTTTTAGAAAGGGCAACTACTCATTAAATTTCAGCAGTACCCTGTTATGCATGTGACTGAATTTTAATCACCTTTAAAATTAAATCTTTTGCAGTCTGAAAACCCCTACAATGTGGGGTGGGGGAGGGAGGCAGTGGTTAAATCCGTTTACAGATCAAATCTTATTAAGATGATATTTTGTGGGAAAAAAAAGAGATTGACCTTACAAGTATCTGAAGAAATCTGCAGGTTTGAAAGAGTTTTATAAGTCCCAACTGGGACTTGGCATTCAGGTGGTGCGCTTTACAATATACAAAAACATGTGTTGATGGTTTGGAAGAAATCTCAAAATTTGAAAACTGCATAAGTCCTATTCGGGACCCATCATTCAGGTGTGCACATGATGGTAATACACAAATGGTGTTTAAAGGGTCTGGAGGAAATCCTGAATTTCAAATAAACTTGAAAAATGCCCAAGTCCCATTTGGGACTGGAAATTTGCAAGATGCATTCAACAATATATAAACAAGGCTTATTTATAAATCCTGAATCCCATATAAACTTTTAAATGCCCAAGTCTCATTTGTCAGGAATCTAGAACAACAAATATGCTCTGATACCAACTGTTAGGACCTGGAAGCACCATTGATTACCAAGCAACTAAACATGCGGAATTAAATCAGAAGTAACAAGTAACTAGAATTCAGAAATAACACAGAATATGAGAGACAATACCCAATTGTATTAATACTCTTTCAGAAGGAAATACAACAAAGAAGATTGCCACAGTTCTTTTTCCTTACACACCTCTAGGGCTCCCACACCTCTAAGGCTCCCACACCTCTAGGGCATAAACAGTAAATCTCTTCAAGAGCTCACTCTCTCTCTTACGGTCCCAACACACAACTCAAACACAGAGTTGGTGTTCACCTCCAACCAGTCAGTATCCACTATTGCCAGTACCACTAGTCAGTATCACTACTGCCAGTACACAAGTGCTCCACGCACTCCAAATCCGAGTATACATACATATTCCAAGTAGATCTCCCATGAACTTGCAACAACCTGCAACTCAAATGATCTTACTTTGGAAGGGACTACCTTGCCTTCTTCTTTGCTCTTTGACCGAGTACACACCGTACTCCAAGTAGATCCTGCCTGATCTTGCTACCTGTTGTGTTGCTGTCATCTTGATCTTGCTATCTGTAAATCAACTTGGTTTTGCACACCTGCAAACCTAGACCATGCACACACATACACCTGCAGATCAATGATCTTACTTACCATGTAGATTTCCAAACGTGGCCTTGCACACCTGCCGACCAAGATCTTACATACATGAAGAATCCTTCTGATTTTTCAAACCAGCACCCATACTTGGCACTGTGGCACTAGGAGGAACACACCATGCTCTCTTCTCTCTAAAGGAGTTAATTTTGCTCTCTTACTCTCTAACACACATTACAATACAACTCATGAGTCTATTATATAGATCTCATGCAAACAATAATTAGACATCTAATTACAATAATTAGATCCGCAGCTTCAAGTCTAAAATTGGCTTTTGACATGCAAACAACTGGTTCGTTAACTAACTGTCCGTGAACTGACAGTTTTGGAACCGCACAGGCGACCGACGTCGGTCCCTGTCTCCCTGGAGGTGATCGACGCTGGCCGATCCATGACTGACGTCGGTTGCTATTCTCACTGTATATGACCGACGTCGGTTGCTCTGCAACTCAGCGATCTCTCAGCAACCTCCTTCATGTCTGCATCAGTGAAGCTTTTAGCTCCACAACCTAACAATCTCCCACTTGGAGATAAACAACTGCACTGTACTTGTATCTGTACATCGTCTAATCTATTTTCTGACTTGTATCCCTCTTCAAGCTCAACCTTGAAGACCAACCACCACAATACCTGTGGTGAACCTCCTGTCATCCAAGTAACCTGTCGCACCCGCATCTACAAACACATGTAGAAAAAAACTTGACCCTGCATAGCATGTGCACCTGCTGCTGGTCCCTTTCAAATACCTGAAAATCCACTGAACTGCCCTCCAGTGCTTCTTTTTCGGATCAGCTCCAAACTTTCTAACAACTCCCACTACTGGGGCAAAATTAGGGAGTACATGTACTCAACTTCATCATGTGATTGGAGACCCTGTTATGTGAACTGTCCAACCATCGGCGTGCTAATCGGTATCACACAATCATCCGGAGACAAAATCAACCTGTGATCTCCATGTCTCTAGAACACACTTATGCCAAAGAATTTCGCTCTTTCAAATTCTTCATGACACACCTCTGAACTAACTTTACCTTTAGCTCAGAAAAAACTCTGTATGTGTAACCCTGCATCAAAGCAAACACACAACATACTGTAACAGGATGATGTCGCGACTTATCATCCACCTGGTAAAGAAACCACAGTAGTTACAATGACATTGACTAAAGCCATGCTTTGTCATCCGCTTGTCAAATCTGTACCACTGTCTTGGAGCTTCCACAAGACCATATGACCTGGCCTTCCGTCTCACGTATCCATTCTCTCTATTTTTTAACTAAGGTATCCATTCGTCTTTCAGTGCTTTTTTCTGGCTGACAACCCTACCAAATCTCCCGTTTGATTCTGCATCCTAATTATGCCATGCTCCCACTGTTTTTTGGATCCTTCTTGCTCTGCAGTGAGCAACGAGTATAAAGAAGAGAAACAACGAATTTGAGGCTTACTTACCCTTTTAGTCTTCCACATGGGCGTTTGAGACTCTTTGACAGCTTGCTGTCCGCCCAAAATTCGTTACAGTGACCGACCTCGGTTACCACACAATCTGCATCCAATCGACGTCGGTTCCATGCGACTGTCTTTTCTGTCGACGCTGATTTTGTGATCGACGTCGGTTCCTTTACCGACGCCGGCAACCACCTTGTCCGACACCATCGGCTCTGGTCTGCACATGACCGACATCGGCGCCTGTCTGTTCGACGCCGGTTTCCTTTGACCGACGCCGGTAACTGTGTTCCCCTGTGAGTGATGACTTTTTATTCACGAGCTTTTTTTAGATCAAACCCCTGTCCAAATCACCCTGCTCAGAGATGTCCAGCCTTCTCCACTGATTTCTGTCCATCATCTCCTCCAAAAACACCAAGGCTTTTCAGTTCTTAAGTCTGTCAAACACATCTGTCTTCCGCTTAAGAACATGCATATCTTTTTTGCTCATGTGACCAAGCCTACAAAGTTACGTTTTTGCAACAGAAGAATCAGTAATACAAGCAAGTAGATAAAGAGTACCTGCTTTCTTACCACACGTTAATTCAAGTGTATTCGCTGTGAGAGTTCTTGTGCATCCCTCATCACCCAACTTTCTTGAAGAAATTAGCCGCATCTTCAGAACTGGGACCTGCATGACATCCTTCAACACTTATGTGTTGGCCGCCTGCAATTTCAGCTTCACTTCTCCTTTGCCAATTCTTTGGCAAGGCACATCAGCGCCTAAATAAATTTTTTCAAAGTCTCCAAAGACCTTAACATAGAAAAATACTTTATTTCGAGCTGCATGAAAAGAGGCAACAGAATCTATAAACCAAGATTCTACTTTATCCAAGGAACATCCCAGAGCATCCTGTGCAACAACCCCTGCAACATCTGCTTCTTCAGTTCTTTCATGCTGATCTTCTACCAACCAACAATTTTTCTTTACCTGCTCTTTTTTTCCATAACACTATAATTGACCATTCGTGCTTTTCAATTCCTCCATTCTTATTGTACTTTTTTCTATCATTGCTCTACTCCCACTCAATCAGAGACCCCTGAGAGTGACCTGTAATCAAACACAAAACCCGCTCTTTGCAACCTTAGCTCTGATACCAACTGTCAGGAATCTAGAACAACAAACATGCTCTGATACCAACTGTTAGGACTCGGAAGCACCATTGATTACCAAGCAACTAAACACGCGAAATTAAACCAGAAGTAACAAGTAACTAGAATTCAAAAATAACACAGAATATGAGAGACAATACCCAATTGTATTAATACTCTTCCAGAAGGAAATACAACAAAGAAGATTGCCACAGTTCTTCTTCCTTACACACCTCTAGGGCTCCCACACCTCTAGGGCATAAACAGTAAATCTTTTCAAGATCTCACTCTCTCTCTTAAGGTCTCAACACACAACTCAAACACAGAGTTGGTGTTCACCTCCAACCAGTCAGTATCCACTACTGCCAGTACCACTAGTCAGGATCACTACTGCCAGTACACAAGTGCTCCACGCACTCCAAATCCGAGTATACATACATACTCCAAGTAGATCTCTTATGAATTTGCAACAACCTGCAACTCAAATGATCTTACTTTGGAAGGGACTACCTTGCCTTCCTCTTTGCTCTTTGACCGAGTACACACCGTACTCCAAGTAGATCCTGCCTGATTTTGCTCCCTGTTGTGTTGCTGTCACCTTGATCTTGCTATCTGTAAATCAACTTGGCTCTGCACACCTGCAAATCTAGACCATGCACACACATACACCTGCAGATCAATGATTTTACTTACCATGTAGATCTCCAAACGTGGCCTTGCACACCTGTCGACCAAGATCCTACATACATGAAGAATCCTTCTGATTCTCCAAACCAGCACCCATACTTGGCATTGTGGCACTAGGAGGAACACACCATGCTCTCTTCTCTCTGAAGGAGCTAATTTTGCTCTCTTACTCTCTAACACACATTACAATACAGCCCATGAGTCTATTATATAGATCTCATGCAAACAATAATTAGACATCTAATTACAATAATTAGATCCGCAGCTTCAAGTCTAAAATTGGCTTTTGACATGCAAACAACCGGTTCGTTAACTAACTGTCCGTGAACTGACAGTTCTGGAACCGCACAGGGGACCGACGTCGGTCCCTGTCTCCCTGGAGGTGATTGACGCCGGCCGATCCATGACCGACATCTGTTGCTATTCTCACTGTATCGGTTGCTCTGCAACTCAGCAACCTCCTCCATGTCTGCATCAGTGAAGCTTTTAGCTCCACAACCTAACACCATTGGACTGAAAATTTGCAAGATGCATAAAACAATATAAATAAGGCTTATTGATGGTCAGTACGAATCTTGAATCCCAATAAACATACTTGAAAAGATAGGTCCCTTTCTGAACTCAGTATTAGGCATATGCATGCTATAGCATATGGAAGGGAGACTGTCTGGTGTCACCTCCTAATGCTAACACCCATACTGTGATTTGATAGGGAGCCTTACCACAAAACAAGGATACACCAAGTCTTGTTACTGGTTGATCTTTGACTTTGACTCAATAAAAATTACTTTCAGAGTTGGAAAGTCGGCGATGACAAGTGACCAAATGAATGCCATCTCTCATGTTGTGCCGCCAAGTGCTTGAGGCTTGAGTGTGTATTAAGGAAAGGAACAGGGGGCCCACATATGGGGCACCCTTGATGCTTGGCTATTTTGAATCTAGAGTGCAATTCTTTCCAGGTTTAGGGTTTTGCTATGAAAACAGAATCAACACTTTTCTTCATTTCTTTGAATTGATATGCAAAACTGTTATATTGTTGGGGATTGTTTTCTGGTACAGTTTTTCAGATTTTATGCATAGACAAGTTTCCTATGACATTGATTTATTGAGAATTCCATCTTCTACTGTAGAAGAATTTAGTGACCAGAACACTGTTACATGGGCATGCTTACCAGTTGTTTTCCTTTGTCTCTCTGTCTGCAAGTCTGTAATACAAATTTGGGATGCATTATACTCAGTTATTGTATTTCTGGACTGCACAATAGTTATTAGAATTGAGTTTATTGGAGGATTTCAGCACAAAGAAACAGAGAAAAACTTAACACCCATAATTTGAAGTGAATACATTGAGGAATTCCGACTTTCTCACTACTGTTTGGATCTCTGTGGATGCCTTGAAGCATAGTTTTACTGATGGATTGCCCATAACTATAGCAAACTCTGTCTCGCATGTCCAAATTGGTCATCATGGACTACAAATCAATTGAATTGCTCTAATTGGAGGGTTGTATATCTGTAGATAACAGGAAGACCAGTTCAGAGCAAAATGACAGTACACCAAGATAACCCCCAAACTGAAGAATTGGATCCGTCTCTGTGATTAAGACAGTTATATTGCAGTGTCATATATTGGTGGTCCAATTGTTGGCTAAGAAGGGTTATTATAACTCAAAATCTGCCGGAGAGATTCAAAAACGGGGGGACTGGAAGCCATGAGAGTTCAAGCTGCAACAGGGTTTCTCCAAGGGAAAATGATGCCAAAATCAGCCTACATTCTAATCTGAAGCAGAACTTGGCAAGGTCACAACTATAGAAAAGGAACTGTCTTGACTTCATAGCAAACAAATGTGATCAGCTGCCTGCAATATTATGACTATGGGTGTACTATCGTGACACAATGGAAAACTCTAATATACCCACAAGAATAGTTATCCACTGAATGGCTGCAACAACCTTGTACTGTGGTCATGAAACACAAGAAGCAGGCATCGGTTACATTTGAAACCGTGAAGGGAATATTCTGTGGGGTAGATATCCCAGGATTAGGGTCACATGTCGCTTGCATGTTTAAGCAATGTCACTAAAAAAAGCCATCCATATGCACACCTGTGTATTTGCTTCCTAGTTTATAAAATAAAAGTTTGTTGAGATAGGCTAGAATAAATTCTGTGTTGACAATTTGAATTGGAATTATTTTAGATGCTGTCATGTTGGTCTCGATGTAGGCAAAAGAAATAAATAAAGAGATTACTGGAGGAACTAATATTGATGTCCACAAGTAACCAAAATAGGTCAACTGGACTCAGAAAGCCCAATCAGTTATAAAAGAGAAGTACTAGGGTAAAAAGACTCTTGGTTATGAAAAGTTACTAAACACAGTACTGATTGAAAGTGAATGAAGCAAGAGGGGCTAAATCTAAAGTGGTTAAACCCCGAGCCATAAAGGATAGTATAAGCATAAATAGCTCTGCAACAGAAGGGACTCGATTAAAAGTTGCAAGGTAATTAAATAAAAGGTGCCAATGCTGCTGATAAATCCAAAATTGAATACTGTAGCAAAAAATTTGTGGTAAAAATTTGAATTGGAATTATTTTAAATTCTGTCATGTTGGTCTTAATGTAGCCAAAAGAAGGAAAGAAATAAATTATATTGGAGGAATTAATATTGACGTCCACAAATAACCAAAATAGGTCAACTGGACTCAGAAAGCACAATCAGTTATAAAAGAGAAGCACTAGGGTAAAAAGACCCTTGGTTACGAAAAGTAACTAAACACAGTACTAGTTGAAAGTGAACAAAAACAAGAGGAGCTAAACCTTAAGTGGTTAAACCCCGAGCCATAAAGGATAGTATAAGCATAAATAACTCTGAAACGGAAGGGGTTTAATTAAAATCTGCCAGGTAATTATATAAAAGGTGCCAATGCTGATAAATCCAAAATTGAATACTGTAACAAAAAATTTGTGTTGAAAATTTGAATTGGAATTATTTTAAATTCTGTCGTGTTGGTCTCAATGTAGGCAAAAGAAAGAAATAAAGAAATTAATTATATTGGAGGAACTAATATTGATGTCCACAAATAACCAAAATAGGTCAACTGGACTCAGAAAGCACAATCAGTTATAAAAGAGAAGCACCAGGTTAAAAGAACTATTGGTTATGAAAAGTAACTAAACACAGTACAAGTTGAAAGTCAACAAAAGCAAGAGGAGCTAAACCTAAAGTGGCTAAACCCCTAGCCATAAAGGATAGTACAAGCATAAATAGCCCTGCAACGGAAGGGGCTTATCAAATAAACATGGAGCTGATAAAGGTCAAGCAGGAGATTATGAAAGGAGACCAACTCTTTCACATGCTTGCAGTAAGGCCTGGATCAGAAGAACCAAATGAGGAAATTTGATGACAACGACAACGTGACAGGAAATGAGGTTGGAGGAGGTTGCAGATAAGAAACGGTTATCGATATATATATAATATTTTATTTATAAATTCATACAAAATTCACACAATTTTAGTATTTTTAGTGTAATATTTTTAATCGATAATATAATATTTTGCATTTTTAAACTCTAAAAGTTTAATTATTAAGAACAATAGAAAAATTTTAATTTAAAAAAAAAAAACAGTTGGCAAAAGCTGCATCCGTGCAAAAACGGTTATTCTGTCCCATTTTAAGGGGTAACAATGCTGAACTCTAGCGTTTCTTGCTATAGGGTTGTAAAGTAACATAATTTCAGAAACAAATATGTTGTTGAAAACGAAATGAATATCTGGTATAATCTTACCAGTTTGATTTCAATTAAAAGTTAACCCTATGACCATCAATCCAAAGGTGGAAGGAGACATTTTTTGTTTTGAGTTTAGTTTCTTTGTAGTGTAATAATGAGTGAAATTATTTTGGAATCAACTGCGTAAATTTGTTTTTGGTTTAGGATCTCACTATTTGATCCATCTAAAGGGGAAATAAGGATTGAAGCTGGGTTGATTCCAAAAGAATTTCACTCAATGATATTAAATGATTGGGTTGATTCCAAAAGAACTTCACTCAAGGATACTAAATTACTGGAAAGGTTCCAAAATCTCTGGAACTACCTTACGAAAAATACCCACAATGCATGCTGTTTTATAAATTAAATGAAAGCTTAAAGAAAGACAACAGACACCTTATCCAGGTAGCATTTCTATCTCTTTAGATTAAGAGCTCTGGCCTAAATTCACCTGTAGTACAACAACTATCATCTACAATGTACCTCACCTACTAGCCCTCTATGCTCTTACATAGATAAGAAAAGAGGCTAGTGTTAGGGTTAGGGTTAGGAGAGTAGTTACTTGTAGAACAAGTCTTCTTAGAGATAACACTTATTATTAACAAAAGTTAATTAAGTAAATACTTTATTTATTATCTTCTCTCATAACTGGTTATAGATAAGTTCACACCAATTAGTAATTATCCATGAATTATATTACAAATGAATAATACAAGTGCATCTTAAACCATACAAAATTATGTGTTATTAAACACACTAACAAAGGAGACAATTGTTGCTTAGGTTCTTTTGCAGAATTATTGATATGCAAACAATAACTTTTCCATATTTGATACTGATAGAAGATTGCAGAAGCTCTTCCTGCAATGTTTCTTGTAATTCTTCTTTGAAGATTATTGTCTTAATAACATCTATTTAGAAGAATTTATTTGTGCAGGAGATTGTTGAGACTTTTTTGTTGGCATCGTTACTTGTTTGGAAAATTATCGACATCATTTGTCAGTGTATTGTTAAATATGTTTATTTTTATTAGGGAGCTTTTTTTGACTCATGCTAATGAATTGGGGTGCCAAATTTTTCATTCTAAATTTATTATCTTTTTCGGTGATAATGCAGCTTCTGATTCCATAACTGTCATTATTTCTTTAGACTCACTAGGTATAGGCACATCAGATTTTTAAAATATTTGTATTTGATAATTCTTGCTATAGGCATCAATATCGCTGATTGTAATGATGATTTTGTCAAGGCCATGGTGGGAGTCAATGAACATGGTTGTCAAAAATTTATCCAAATTTTGCATTTTTGTGTGAAATTCATCCATGCTTGATTTGGATAAAATTGCCTCTTTGGTCAGGTTTTAACACATGCCTAGATGTTTCTCTTAAAATATGTTTGATGTATGGCTTTTATCATAATGGGGATGTTGATGTGGTATTTCCTTTGAAGGTTTGACCTTGCACTTTATGTAATTGATATCTCTAAATTCCTTGGGAAGATCTTTGAATTCCTTGGGAAGATCTTTGAATTATCTACTTCTCGCTCATTTAGTACTGCCATTGCATCTTTGTGATAGAAGGTCTCTCTGAATAATTTGGCAGGAGTGAATCTGTTTGGTGAGAACAAAAAGGTTCTTTCTTCAAAACCAGTTGAATTTAGTGATTTGTTGAAACCTCTCAATCCTTTCTTGATTTCTTCCCATTTTCGGTAGCCATACTTTTGTCTTGAATTGCTTTTATACAACTTGATACAAACCAATGGTGGTAGTATGGAATATCCACGTTGATAAGTATACACATTGAATAATGAATATATATGTTGATGATGCATCCATGTCCATACGATGTATATATACATCAAAAGAGTTATGCATCATAACACCACCCACACGACATCGCTTAATAATTATATATTTTATTTTTTAGGGGTATAGAACACCACATTAAGTAGACTGATTTCATATGGTTAGGGGATTATATTCTTGCCTTGGCTCAATTGTGTACTCGATTTTTGTGACAATTAAAAATAGCTGCTAGCTTTTCCTGACATATCAAAGCATTTCCGTGTCCATCATAGATGTGGCTTCTTTTATAACTTAAATTTGTATTATTTTGTGTAGCGCTTTTGTTTCTAGCTTTCAAAGCCTCCTAGGTTTTGTCCATACTTAAAGGGCGGAGGTTTACTCGACAGGGATATTACCAAAAAGATATATTAATGTATCAAATCCACCCACCTATGTCCTCGTGCATAAATTTGTTTAATATTCAGACAAGACTTTTCTGGCTACAAACCTTGTATAGAATTGAAATTCATCAATATTTCAAACCACTCAAGTGGTCCATCATTAGGATGGAAAGATGATAAAATATTGCTGTAATTAAACAAATTAGTATTTATTGACATCATGTAGTGTCATTATTTTGTACTTCACACATTTGTTATCATGGATTTTAAGAATTCTCATCAATTGGTATTAGATCCCATTTAAAGATAATAAAAATTTGAAATATTCACCTGAAGGGTTACTTAAATGGGCTTTTCTCTTGAAGTGCTATTTCAAAATACTTGTATGTCTCTGAAGTTATTCCTTTACATCACTGGAAAAGGTTTTTTTTTTCTTCTGGATTTTGCTATTGTAAAAGAGGCATCGTCTTTTCTTAAAAGGGGGCTTCAAAGAAGATTTGGATTGTTTTTTAGCTCTCCAGTGATTAGCGTTTGGACATCTTCTTGTAAAAGGCATTTACCTCAATTTTCTTTATAACCCCTTTTTTGTCAAAGTGTTATCATGCAGCATAGAAGTTTCCCTTTTTTAGGATTTTCTTTTGTGAAAGGGATATTATTTGAAAAATATTTGTTAACCTCTTGATTATTGCGTACAGTATTCTTTTGTTGAACTTCTCTTTGGTATGTTCTTCAAAGAGAAGTTTCAGGCCCTTGCCTAGGTTATATAAACTACCTTGTTGGTTTTGAAATTTTTTACCACCACTGCAGAAGAGAATCAAATGGAATCAATACATTACCCAGACTCGCAAGAGAAAAGAGAGCACACGTATTACAAAAGAACACAATATATGATGAGGTGCCCTTTGACACCAAAATACTACATTAAATATAAAAAGAATCACATCTTGCTTGCTTACCAAATGACGTGGGAGTGTGAGGATTTATACCTCTCACAATACATTGCCATTAATCCCAATAATTTACATGCCGGGACATATTATTGGTCCATTCAATTAATACATGGGTTACTTTAGAAAGTGAAGGTACCAAGGTCAACCATGACCAAAGTGAATGATTACATATTTCAACAGTTTGTCAGTACCTTAACAAAAAAACTTATGGCCTATCTAAACCCATGAAGATGATGAAGAAATAGAGGTAGACCTTCAGAAGCAGCCTGCCTGGGGCATTATTGATAAAGATGGTTTACTTTTGTGTCCTTTTCAATTTAATGCCAATTCTACTAGCATTGAAAAGGATGTGTATGAAGCTTTCAGTATCAATTGATTTTTCATCTGGTACCATTTAATCAACTTCTTAGGACTCCTCACATTGTCGTGCTCTATTGTGATGCTACCATTGGGATCAACACTTCACTGGGGTTTCATGCATTTCTTTCTTTTAATTGTTTTGTTTCACTGCTCACTGGCATCGATATGTCATGAATCATCGTCAATGCAGGAGGATACAATGCAAGCTCATTATTTTGTCACTATTATCTCATTGGAAGCATCTCCTGCTCCAACTAGTTTGTTTTTTCATATTGGTGAAGATTTGAACGCACTGGAATTTAGTGCTTTTTATGTATATGAGGAGCTGCATGAAACATGAATCTGCTAGGAAACATTAGTTGGTTGTCCTTTGTTCCTCTGTCAGTCAACCTAGTTCTCATCGATTTTCATGGTAGTGGTATCAGTGTTTTGTTACTAGTCATTGATAAGGCAGCCCTTACGTTTATTGCTGCCCTTTATTGTGTCATTCGTTTCCCGTTGGAAGCATCTCTTGCTCCCAACATTAACAAGTTTTTTTTTTATCATATTGGTGAAGATTTGAATGCACTGGAGTTTAGTGCTTTTTATGGATACAAGGAGCTGCATGGAACATGAATCTGGAAGGAAACATTAGTTGGTTGTCCTTTGGTCCTCTGTCAGTCAACCTAGTTGTCTTCGATTTTCATAGCAATGTTATCATTGTTTTGTTACAAGTCATTGATAAGGCAGCCCTTAGGTTTATTGCAAGTTGTCACGTTTGTTTGGATTGTGATATTTGTTGTGGTAGGTCCACCCAAATTTATCTCCTCGTATGCATGAATGTGTATAATATTTGCTTTAATGAAACAGAGAAAAGTAGTTACATAGTTTATCAACATTCATTTTTGAATGTCCCTTGTTTGTGAGCGTGGATCTTAAATCCACACCATTATTGGACAGTATGATGCTTTTATTCTATTTCCAAATGCTCCGCTTGAGTCCTGGTGCAGCAATAACATTGCATATTAAATGGAACTTGGAAATAAAAATAGTTTTCTTCTTTGTTTATCTCAGTAGGCTCCATGGATGCTCTAAGCAATCAATTATGTAGAAACCAAATATAGATTTTGCCTTAAATAAAGCTACAGTCCTATGTATAAAGTTTATAAACCAAGTTTGAGGGGCCTAATAAAAAAGTAATACTTCCATACGATCCACTTCAACTGGTTTGTTGTGTGAATTAATATATTAAACCCTCCTAAATTCAGGCACAAGTTTACATATCTATGCATGGGCAAAATGATGACATTAGAAAATTCTTCGTGTCACTCTGTTTCATTTACTTTATGAAAGTATAAACAAGCCTGAATCTGCATGAGTAAATTTTTCTGGTGATGATAATTCCATACCGATTTTTAAGAATTGGTGGTGGAAACACCTAGGCAAAGCCCACTAGACATTCTAGACTACAAAAGATGGCATTTGCACAATCATATGTGCAACTTTAATAAAATTTAGTGCCTTCTGCCTTTAAGAAATCTTTATGCTCACACTGTGATTGATAAACCATTTCTATTTAATGAGTTATCAATTCTCACTGATATTGTCGTATTCTGTCTAATGACATTAATTTCAAGCAACAATTTTAATGAACCTTATCATTTGGAATTTAATTTAAGGGAAATATATCTTGGGTTCAATGAATTATCTGGAATTTAATTCAATTTTTAATGAACTTTATATTTATGACAGAATAATGAGTTCTACCAGAATAAAGCTGATATCCAGGAAGCCAAACGTCTTGCCCTTGCAAGAGAAAGGGATGCATTGGATAAACTTTGTAGCAGTCAGGTATGTCCTGATAATGCATGAAGTTATTTTCTGTCATTGCTTTGGTTATATGTATAGGATTTTGAATTGGCAAGCGTTCTTATCATAACTCAAATTTTTTCTTACAGGTTGATCGGATAATTGAGATGTGGGTTAAGAATTCAGAATTCCGTAAAGAATATATGAAAGATAATGAAAGGAGTACACTGAGGCGCTTGGAAACTCTTGATGGACGGTCTCTTGGTCCAGACGAGGAGCCCCCTTTACCAACTAATTATGCTGATGAGCTTGATTCTTCACTACTGCCCCAAGGAAAGCAGCCTTCATCTGGCATAAGACCTGAGAAAGAGGAAAAGTCAACTGCCACTTTGCAGCAATCTAATGTGGCGGAGTTGAAACCAAAAGGGCAGCAGTCACCATCCAAGGAAGTGTCAGTGCCGCATAAAGACTCTGCTGGGAAGTCCAAAAAATCTAAGCAAAAGGACTTGATTCCTGAAATAGAATCTTTTGAAGTGAGTTCCGAGCCTGTCAAAAACGAGGAAGAAAATTTAGCAAAAAAGGCAGAAGAAGCTGCTAAATTGAAAGAGACACGCAGACTGGAAGAGATGAGAAAGGCCAAAGAGGCTGAAGAACGAAAAAGAAGACTTGCAGAGAGAGCAAATGCAAAGGCACTGGCAAGAGCTCAAAAGGACTTAGAGCGTAAAGAAAAAGTATGTCTATTTATTTACCACATTCTAATGATAAAATAACTTCCTATGTTTATTAAGTTTGATGAGTTTTTTCTTTTTCTTTTTTCTCTAAACAAACAATATTCTGGCTGTGAAATGATATAGGAGAGACAAAAAAAGGCCAACAAAAAAGCAGCTGCAGCTGCTACGACTGCAGCAAGAGGTTCAAATATAACTGGAAATGACATAGCATCTTCAGAGACTCAGAATGATGCCTCACAGGACCTCAAATCTTCTCCCATTGTTGAGGCAAAACTGTTGACATCTACGACTCAGAAGTCTACTGCATCACAACGGAAGAAATTAGTCTCTCAAAAAGCTAAGACCAAGTCTATCTTCCCTGCAGCAGCTAAAAAGGGTAGAAAAGGCATTCAAACATGGATGTGGATCCTTTTAGCAGTAGTTTTTTGTATTTTTCTCTTGGTGTTATGGTTTTATTTCTAGATCTCTATTTTGTGGCTCTTGATAGATCAAAGATTCTTTTCTTACGTCGGAAGTCTAGTTCATTTTGTTAACTGGTTCAAATTTCATTTCGGGGTAATAATTTTATGGTCATTAAATGTCAATTTGGGTTTCTATTAACCACCAATGAATATAAATAATACACTCGCCACAAATTTGTGGAGGGAGCTCAAGATGGGGTGCTTCCTGCAACATTTAGCTTTTTCACACATCTCAGGACAGTTTACTAAAAGCTGTATTTGTATTAATTCTATATTTTTTCAAGAAAAAATCCTTGGTGTGAATGCCATATTATTTTTTAGCTACAATTTGTTACTCCATCATCAAATGTTGGGGCAAGTCAAACCATGGATAACCGTTTATTGAATTATTATAGAAATATCCATTTCCTTAATCTCAATATTTTAAGCTCCTCCCAATTTCATTTTTTTTTTCCTGTCATCGAGTGTGAAACAAAGATATGGTTCTACAGCCTATGTTGACCGCATCTTATTTATTTTTGAGTTTTTTTCTGCATGTTATCAAATTATCCTTATGATATAGTTAGCTAGGATGTGTTATCCTGTTTTTTGTTTCAAAAGTAGTTTTTTCCCAAGTTATTACTTTAGTGCACAGCGAATCCTTGATTTTGTGCTTTTAGGCAAATAAGTCATAAACCATAACAAATAGCTTATTTACATCAAGTTGCCTGTGTATATCACAGTTTGAATTTTGCTTTTCTATAAGTAGGAAATATTGTTATTATGTTATCCTGCTTTTCCTCTATGGAGTCGCAGCCTGTGACGCATCCTTGTACCGTGCATTAGAACTTGTTTTTCAGATACATATTAAAACCCATAGGTGATTCACAAGTCTCTGCGATCCAGTATATATGGATGAAATTCCTGCCTTTGCCTGAGTTTTTAAGACTTCCAATATGTCTTAACTTTTTCTGGTTAGCTCAAATATGTCTCCTACCCCAGCTTTTATGTATGATAATTAAAACTAATATTATTTCAATGGGATAAACCAAGGCCATGAATCAGCAATAAGATTACTCTTAAATTTGTCCCTTTTGCTTTTCACTACTACATAATAGTGCTGGAAAAAACTCCCATCAAGGAGACATTGGATGCACGATAGTTATATTGTTATTATATTTTAAGGATTCTATGGTGTTTATTTCCAAGCTCACTAAATTTCAACAAACATCTTGTTCTTACTAATTAGAAAAAAATTCAATTTTATATCACTTTAGATTATTTGTTTTGAAATATTTTGTCTTTGTGGATTCTGTGCTTGGGTAGCTAGTAAAGCAAAGGAATTTTGGGATGATAACTATTTATATGATGAAACATTTCGACTTGGCAGCATATGCAACGGATTAAGTCTTCCTTGTTCTGTTGTAGACTTTTTAACTTTTTTGCATGTGGCCCGTGAATTGTTTGCTCTATAGCTAGCATTCAAAGTTAGAGATGGCTTTTTAGGCACCTAAATATTAAAAACATCCTATATATCATAACTTGATTTCGTGATTTGGATCATGCATTGCCTTTTTAGGCCTCCTTATTTCTTTTCATGGGAAATCTTTGACAAGTATCTGACATGACAATTGTTGGTCTCCTTTTTTTAATAGCTTGTTATCTTCTGGTGAAGATAGTCCTCTGTTGGTATCTTTATGCCCCATCATGCTACAGAAAATAAGCATGTTCCCCCGGTGATTTGCCAATTTATAATGCCATTGAAAATGCATGAAGATCATTTTGATACACAGAGGTGTTTGCGTATGTACACGCTCAGGTTGGTGCTCCTTAGTGTTTCTTTGCTTTATTTTAACACCCAAAATGTTTTTAGGCTTGAAACATCCGGAACATCCATTACTTTTAGAAATTGGGTTTTGTGATTTGATCCAAGATTCTTGTTTTCTGATGTAATTATACACCTCCAATGACCTTTTAATGGATTTTCATCCTTTGTATGTAGAAAGTTTCCATAACATTCCTTTAATGGTCTGTTTTAAATGCAAGGATGAAAGCCACATATGCCCTTGGCCCTTCGATAGTAACAAGGACAATAATGGTCTGAACTTCGTGGCATTTCAACTTCAACCCAAAAAAGGGATGCAAGTTTTACCAATGAAATGGGAGGTAAAGAGTGAGTATAGTTATTAGTGAAGCAAATGCAAAAATAAAGGAAAAAAAAATATTAATTTAGTTGACCTTTAATGCAGAAAAACTGAGAATCAGAGACCGCCAACTTGTAGAAGAGTATGAGAGACCATTCTTTAGCTCGTTTCAAATGTTCCGGTTATATCTGAGACATTGTTTTCTCGTTTGTAATCTCCAAGTTAGTACTTGCCCAAGTGTGAAGTTGTTCCAAACCTTGAATTGAGCCCTACAAATTATGCCCAAACAATCTCTTGCATTTTGCACCCAGGTTTTATTTTTCTGTAATTTATAGATTTGAAACATTGTTTTCTTGTTTGTTATCTTCAAGGTAGTACTTGCCCAAGTGTGAAGTTGCTCCAAACCTTGAATTGAGCCCAAAAAATTATGCACAAATAATGTCTTGCATTTTGCACTCAGGTTTTGATTTTTTTTGTTTTGTTTTATAGATTCTGTTTACTACACATGGATTATTTGGCAATGTGCAAAGCAATACTTCCCAAGTTTGTTTGAGGGTTGGTAACATGTTTGTTTTATGGTGTTGATTTGGATGATTGGCTTTTTTAACGGCATTTGTTGGGTGAGGTCTTTTCACCATGTTAAATTCGGCACTGTAAGAAAATTTGGCTGTTTCATAGTATTTTGCTTCTTTTCACCGCAAAAGCATTGAACTTGTCCTTGATTTTGGAAAACATTTGCAAGTTTCTCTAAGATTAGATTATTAATTTCTGTGGGACTTGACTTGTGCATGTTCAAGTCACCTAAAGGTGACCTACATCGGTAGTTTCTCTAAGAGTAAGAAGTTCAATCACAATTCAGATTGCTGCAACATGTCTTGTTAAACTTGATGTGATAGGCTTGTGATGTTGTTCACATTAAGATATGTTGGTTACTCTCTGAACCGTTTACTCTTCTAAACTTGTAATGGCGGTGACACAATCACTTCCCACTTGATATATTGGTTACTCTCCCATAAACACATCATGTTTGGCCAAAGCTTTAATGTTTCAAGGATCTAGTGGATGGATTGGGCGATGGTACATAATTTTTGATCATAAGAAGATTAGCATTGAACTTTGCTTTTGAAACTCAAAATGATTGATGATAGGATGCTCATTTTGAGCCAAGGTTGGTCCAAGTACAAATTTCGTGATTTTGTCACAATCTCAATCTCAATAGCAAAATGCTAATGTGCAAAGTGAGCATTGTCATAATATAGTCTTTACTTAAGTTGATCAATAACATTTTATTATGCAGCAATCCACTAGAATGTGGCTTTGGTGCTAATATATCTGAAGAACTACTGGACATGTCTAATGTAGAAGTGTGCAAACCCAACCTTATTGGTAACATGGTTTCATATCGATCTTGGTGAGACACCTTGGCATCAAATAGTTTGTTAGGAAGATCATTGGTGCATGGGAGCAGATAGAGGTTTTGGGCACTAATCATGTCCAAATTGTGATATTTGATGTATGCTGTATGCGTTCCATCCCTCTTAGGTGCTAACACAATGGGTACTGCATGGGTAGGGACTAAGTCGCTTATGGTCTTTCTAAATTAATGCCTTTGAATTTTATCATTTTCTTAGTTGGATGATGTGATTGAAAGGACCATTTAGAAGTTGGGATCTTGGTATGAACTATATAGAGACATCGATCTTGCAGTGGAGAGGGACTTATAAGGGTGACTTGACTATTTCTATTTTACTTGTCTAAGACTCCATTGAGTTGTCTTTGTTGGGTGGACTACATGATAGAAGTAAACTACATTGAAGTAATGCTATTTCGTCGGTCTTGTGATTGAATCAGCAAGAGCATAATCATTTTATTGCACTCTTTGGTAACAAAAAGAGACAAGCTGGTCTTTAGAATGACTCCAAGCATTTAAAAGTGTTGATCACAAATGGTATGTATGAGGTGTTGTGGCCTTAAATTATAAATTGTTTTTTGTTTTAAATTTGAGCAATTGACACTTAAGGTTCAACACTTGCAAAGGCTTCTTAACATACTTTGAGTTCTAATCTTGACCCCCATGGGGCAATGGACATGGATTGAAGGGTGACTTGACCATGTCCATCTTGTCTAAGGCTCCATTGAGTCGTCTCTGTTGGGTGGACTACATGATAGAAGAAACCTACATTGAAGAAAATGATCTTTCATTGGCCTCATGATTGAATCATCAAGAGAATAGACTTCTATGAATGAGAAATCATTTTGTTGCACTACTTGGTAACAATAAGAGACAACCTAGTTTTTAGAATGACTTCAAGCATTCAATAGTGTTTATCATGAGTGGTATGTATAACCTTACTTGTATACTGTTTCTTTTTAAAATTGAGTGACACTCAAGGTTCTATGCTTGCAAATGCTTCTTATCATAGTTTTAATCTTGATCACTAGGGAGGCCTTCACAGACTTGCTATGGTTCAACACGAATGTGTGCTATTGCTTTCGTCACATTTGGTCTGCATGTGATCCTAGAGACTCAGGGATTTCATTAGCGTTAGGAAGAGAGTAGGGGGTCCACCATTGAAATTGCTACTGCTTGTGCACGGTAAAGCCTAATTTCCATCACCTTTATGTACCTGACAAGAGGGTTTACCCTACTCCATCACTCCCCCACATGAATGACTTACCTAGAAGCACACCACCAATGCGTAAGGCTCCATGCCATAGATCCCTTTGTTGGTAAAAACAACTTGAGTATTGGAGTTTGGATTTTCAAATTTAGACGAATATTATTGCCATGTCAACACCTAAAAATGATGTTAAGGTGAGGATATAGTGTGGTAGCAAGGCTGAGAATAATAAACTACACAACATCTACATTGTACTATACTATACGAAAGCATTGCAAATAGTTACACTAATGTTTTCAGATGAAAGACCTTATAAAGGAATCTAAGAACAAACATAAAGCTAATTCACATCATCAACATTTTAAACATTTGAATCTAAAGTGTGGAATAGATTGTGGTTATGATTCGAGTAAAAGGATTGCCTTGGATTTCACACATACAAATACAATAAACTTGCAATGTATAAATGAATGCATTTAAAAAAAAAAACTATTTAAGTAGTTAAGGAAAAAAACTTTTCCTAAAATTTAGAAAGAATTAAAGTATTGTCTAGCGAAATTTGCTATTTTAAAACGGATTAACATAATCATAGCCTTATATCATTATGGATTCCATGCATGATATAAAGGTGGTTGCAATCCAAGGTCATTATATAATAAATAGGTTGACGTTGCTTTTAGTGTTTGTTTAGTCCAAAATGATTTGGAGGATCCAACAAGAACATAGAGAAAATATAATTTTATTTTGAATCTTTTTTACAAAGAGTGATTTTTTCTTATTTTTGTTGGACTCAATCTTTGTGACCTTGGAGCCCTCCCCATCGAAGTGTTATAATAATCCTTGGATTCTTCTCACTTGAATCTTTTTTACAAAGAGTGATTTTTTCTTATTTTTGTTGAACTCAATCTTTGTGACCTTGGAGCCCTCCCCATCGAAGTGTTATAATAATCCTTGGATTCTTCTCACTTGAAACTTTTTTAAGAAGTAATGAATTAGAAATATTTTAAAATAATAAACAATTAAACCCAAAATGTGATAAAATTGAGATATTTTAATGCCCTAGTTGTCGAAAGAAAATTTGGACAATCAATACCTATATTTACATGTATAGAGTTGATATGATGGCCATTTAGATTCAAAATAAAATCAGTAAGCTTTGTTTGCTTGTTTTGATTTAAGAGTTCATGGGCCTAATTATGATTGCATATATTCTTGTGAGTATTTGTTATATCTCTATATAGTGGGTATGTTAAGAGCAAATGAGCTTCATCTTCTATTTCATTTGAATTATACAACGCAAATAATCCTTTTTTCCAGGGTGTTTTCTAGAGTATCCATCTCTTAGTTTCCTCATATAAATTATGCAAGTTGGTTCTTAGTTTTGCAATCATAATTTTCTTCTTGAAGCTGAAAATTTTATATTGGTAAGATGGATGTTCCATATTTGGATTGATGATATCTTTGTAATAAGATAGATTTATTTTATTTTGATATTTTCATCATTAGAAAGTTTTTAAATTTAAATTTTAGATATGCATCACATGAGAAGGTTATTTCATTGTGAATGCCCAATTTTTTTAACCATTTATCAAAGTCTTTTTATCAACCTCTTTTTAGACAAAGATGCATTATAAATGAATGAGAGAGATTATAGAATGTCTATTTTGTTCTAGTTTTGCTATCTCGTCGTGTATAACATATATCATTTTAAACTTTGTTTTCAATTGGCAAAATATTAGTTTTCATGAGGAGGATAGAATAAGGTGTATTGTTTTTAATTGAAGTTATAAATAATGATTTATTTATTTATTTTGCTCAATTTTATTTTAAGATTTTCAAAATTTGCTTCCCCCCAAACTTCACAACCACAAAGTATCATGAGTTACAAGGTTGGAAAATAATGCTCTGTTTTTATCTCAATGCTAAAGTTCAACACCATTTTTCCCCCAATACTAAAGTTTCAATTTAGTTTACAATTAAAATCAATAACAATTTAAAAAAAAAAAAATTCTATTTCAAATAGATAATTATTGAGAAATTATAGAGAAGATTGATTTAAATTTAAATTTAATAACAAAGATTTTGATTTATTAATATTTAAAGTTAAATTAAAATTTAAAAGATATTTTACAATTTTTTCAAATCATAAAAATATTTGGTAAATAAAACAATTTCATTTAATAAAATAAAAATATAATAATATAATTATAAAGATTGATATTTATACATCTAATTTAATTTTAAAAAAAAAAAAAAATCTCTGTAAATCCCAGAAAAACACATTATAGATTGGTACCTATACATTCAATCTAAAAACATTTTTCTAAGAGATCCATGTAAATCCTTTAAAAAAAAAAACATGGGCGCAAGGCAAAGCACTGTCACATCCATCTCCTTGAACATTTTTATTTTATGTTGATTATGGACTACAACAGGCTATCCTTTGGGTCCAAAATGTGAGTTAAACTTTAACTTAATTGTAATGAGATATTCATGGATGGAATTATTATTATATTGAGCTGACATTCATGATTATGATGACATTACCTTTTGACAGTTTATGAGACATTATGTTATTTCAGTTGTATATCACTATTGCTGGATTTGTGATTAGTTTGATTTATGGATATGATTGTTTGACTTTCAAAATTCTGAGTTAGTTATAAGATTAGTTGTTTCTTCAAGGTTGCAAAATTATGATGCGGAGATTTACTTTAATTTTTGGGAGGTTTTAATTATATATATATTTTTATTAAAAAGTTTTTGAAAGGTGGTGTTTAGTTATCTACTAAAATATAAATTTCAGGAGATATTAAAATAAAAATGAGGTTGGAATCATGTATAAGATGAATTTGACGAAATAGATACTCTTAATGTTAATGGAAGAAATATCTTATATACCTAATTTATGTAAAAATAAGATTTCAATTAAAAAAAAAAAACCCATTAATACCAAGTTTATAATAATTTGTAAAAATAATCTTAATCCAAAAACATGTACTCAATTCATTAATGTAAGTGGTTAATTTTAATATGATATATAATATATATATATATAATATTTATTTATTTATTTTTATATTATTAATATTTTTTTTTTTTAATTTTTCACTTTTTAAAGTGTAAGCTATTATTAATAGTTATGTGTAAGAAGTAACTTCAAATCAGTAATTTATTGTATATTAAATATAATAAATATTGCGAGAAATTGTTTTCAAGTTTTATATTATAAATATAGCATGCATAAAATGGAAAATAGTTTTATTAAAGTTGGAAAGAATTATTAAAGAAGATATTATGAACAAGAGGGTGGAGTGGGACAGCCACCCAATGGTTTGAATATGCTAAGAAACTTTATGAACAAGAGGGTGGAGTGGGACAGCCACCTTTGGTCAACGATACTACAAACATTTTCACTGTGCAAGAGGTAGAGACAGGTATTAAGAAGTTGGGTGGAGGTAAAGCAAAAGATCTTGTTGCACTTCAAGCCGAATATTTGAAGTGGGGCATGAAAACTCTTGCACCGCACATCACTGAAATCTTCAACAAAATCTGCCAAGAAGGGTTTCCGAAAGATTGGACAATCAGCGTTGCAATACCACTTTTTAAGAGTGGTGATGTTAACAATCCCTCCAACTACAGGACTATAATGATCAATCCCCTCTTTGCTAAACTTTTTGGCAGCATGATAGAAACTAGGATCAGCAAATGGGCAGAAGAAAACCATAAACGTGCTAAAGGGCAAGCTGGTTTTAGGCCAAAGCACTCGACAGTGGATCACTGTGTCACTCTGAGACACATTATTGAAAAAGAGTGAGAGAAAAATGAAGAGGTTTTTTGTTGCTTTGTTGACTTCAAAAAGGCTTTTGATACCATTCCGAGAGACAAGCTTTGGTTTAGGATGGAAGAATTGGGGATTCCTAGGCATCTCAGAGCTGCTGTTCAGAGGATGTACGAAGAGGTGAAAGTGAAAATCAGAACTTCAGATGGCATTTCAGAATGTTTTAGGAGCGATATCGGGGTCAAACAGCGCTGCCCTTTGTCTCTTACTTTATTTGGTTTATATATTGATAAAATGGAAGAGTGGTTAAACATACAAAAGGGTGAAGGCATTCAGCTAGATGAATTTGTTATAAAGTTGCTCTTATATGCGGACGATCTCATTTTAATTACCAAATCTGCGTGTGGTTTGCAAGACCATCTATCTTCTCTTGAGCGCTTTTGCAGAATGGTGGGGATGCGGGTCAATATCAGCAAGACTAAGGTTATGATTTTCTCTAATAATAAAAAACAGCATCAACATGAATTTTATTACAATGGAAGTCTTCTCGAAGAGGTTGCGGATTATAAATACCTTGGCATCGATTTCAACAAAAAGCTAAGCTGGTCTAGCTGCAAGTATAAAAAGACATTAGGTGGGTGGAAGGCTTTCTATGCTCTTCAGAATAAGTGCCGTGAAGCGGAGTTGTGGGATTGGAAAACTATTCAAACCTTGTTCGGTCTTCTTGTGTTGCCAGTTGTTCTTTACGGGTGTGAATTATGGGCCAGCAGCACTACTATAGCACAATGGAAACAAATTGAAGGAATCCAAAAGCGCTTGATTACAAGCAAGATTAAAATCAAAAGCACGGTTCCATATGACATCATGCTAAGTGAAATGGGCGCTGTTCCTATCGAGGCACTTGCTATGGTTCGCCTTTTAAGCTATTTAAAAAGAATTGAAAAAATGGAAGAGGATAGATGGCCTAAAGTTGTTTTTAGTGATACACTATGTAAGCGAAAAAGGACATGGATGCAACAAAACATCACATGGATGAGTAAATGGAATATTCAATTCAATATGTGCCCCACAAATAATAAATAAATAAAAGTCTTTGTTATGGAGAAATTTTACAAGAGAAATTGGGGAAGCGAGATCGGGAGGAAGAAACTATATTATATAAATGAGTTCAACCCCACTTGTGATCAACTCCAAAAAGCGTACATAGGAGCCAACATTTCTTGGAGGGCTAAAATTCTTATTGCTCAGCGGAGAACCAACTCTCACCAACTTCGTTGTGAGACCGGGCGTTGGAAGAGGCCAAAGGAGGCTTGGGAAGAGAGAATTTTCAGATTTTGCAATTCTGGGAAAGTGGAAACCGAACAACACTTTATTCTAGAATGTGAGACCTACAAAGATAGCAGAGATAAATTTGCGGATACTATATGTGACAGTTCTTGGCATAACCTATTCAACGAAGAGCACATTGAGAAATTAGGGGGGCTCATCATCAGCCTACACAAGAAGCAAACAGTGCTACTTAAATCTGCTTGAGTTGTCTTGCTGTCTCATAGACTATTTTTAGTCTCGTGAACGTTAAATTTATTATTATTATTATTGATACATAAAAATTTACATTGATAAAGGAAAATCATATTTACACTACTAACATGTGTATAAATCTGAATCACAAATAAAAGTTGACTAAATTTTTTCATAGAGAACAGGATCTACAGTGGGCCAGCGAATCCATAAGTAAAACGTAGCCTTGAATCTCAAATCGTCGATTAAACTAGGCCAGATAATACAGGATCTAGAGTGTGAGTTGTCCTGTGCAGATGTGATGACGTCAATACAAAGAAGTGTCTCACGCGGTCGGATCAAGCTATTGACAACGAATCTCCATCCGTTTGATCAAAATGAAAGATGTGAAGTGATGAGATATACAGTATAAACACGATGTTCACATACCTCACATCTTTTACAAGATTTGACGTGGCTCCTTGAGAATTAATGAGGTATCGTGATCATAGCAGAAGTTATTAAATATAAAATCTATAGAGGTTGGATTTGCTTCATTAAAGAATGACATGACCAACAAATGGTTTCATCAATTAAAAACCAAGCACGTGAAGGCAGGGGTACTTTCTCAGATGAAGATTAATTTGGGTCAACAAGAAAAGATTGTGGAGCTGCTATTTTTTTAGAAAGTTGGTTGATATCATTACAAAATGTTCATAAAAGCATTGTGATCAAATTCATATATTTAAAAGGTGACATACAAGCATTTTATTTGGTATTCTAATGCCATTTTATTTAAGAGGATGATGAAATAATATAAGGAAAACATGAAAATGAAAAGTTCTAACAATTCTTAGATTTTATAATTAGAATTTTGTTAGGACCCTGTGTCCTATCTTTTTTTTGGTATTATTAATGATATTTTGTAAGTTATTTTTTATGCATATTTGAATTATCTTACATCTATAGGAAGTAGTAGTTGTTACAATAGATTTAATATTTGAGTGTTAAAGTCCAATGAGTTTGTTCCAAAAAGGTTACCCCTTTGAAGTGGTTTACAATCTAAATATTATTTTTCAAAGTTCATTTCATTTTTCATTTATAATTTGTAGTTCATAAATTTGTGTAGAAGGATCCTTACATCTGGTATCATAGCATTTTCTTGGTGTGCGAATAAATTTTGGAGATTTTTTTTTTTTTTTTTTTAGTATTAGCTTTCCGAGTGCTGCATCATTTACATAAATCTTTTTCCTTGCCTCTATTTTCTACATATTCACTACATGTTCAAATAAGGGTAAATACCCTTCCGTATAACTGTGAGAACTACTTGGGCATAAACCTTAAAACTCATTGTGAGGAGTACCAGGAACTCCGAAGTCATTGACCCATTGAGAGGACCTACCAACAAAAAGGGCAATGACTCCATCTTGATTGACTAGTTTCCACCCATGAGGTAAACTAAGAGTTGTCGCTTAGGAGTAAATCCGTAGCCATAACTTTTATAGAGAGCAATACTCGTTCAAATAATATTAGTGGCCAAAGAGACTTCTTAAAACCCTTAGGCAACTGAAAAGACTTGGGGCCCATATCCAACATAATAGTTTTAGAGACCAACAACAAAGTGATCACAGTTGATAACAGTTGGTAACCATGCACGTTTTTAGCAAGAGCAACTAAGCTACAACCAATTTTAAAAAAAAAAAGAGTAAACAAATATCCATTTTTGCCATATCTCTCTCTATAAAGTTCCATTGACTTTCAATTTTTTTTGGAACACCTAAAATTCCATTCTGCACATTTTTTCTTCAAGGGTCCATATCCAAATCCACTATTATTAGCCAAAAATCTTAATTTTTGTTTTTTTTGGATTTTGCCATAAATTCTTTAGTTTTTTCCCTCTTGCTTTGAAACTTTCTCATAGTGTTCCTTTGCCTTTTCTGCTCCTTGTCTCTCTTGGATTAATTTTATAGTTTTCCCATTACGATTCTATAATTCCCCTTGCCTTCGTTAATCATAACCAAGAAGTGCTAAAAAACTAGTAAACGTACATTTATCCCTTCTGATTGAGCTCAAATTAATTTTTTTCTTTACTGACCGTGTCTTAGAACGCATTTTTCTATCCATTTCAAAAAAAAAAAAACACTGATTATGGTAGCCATTCATGCAAACACAAAGATCATGGAGGAAGAAATTGTAACATTGAAATCCCAGAGCACTAAGGTAACTGATATGATGCATGGACCGAATCAATAAAATAACCTTTTGCTCAACAAATTTCAAAAGGAGTCTTCTTCAGAGAATAGTTTGTTTTCTCCCCACACATCACGTGGATCCAAGATGGACTTTTCAAGATTCAATGGTACAAATCCTACAAGATAGATATATCGCGCTGAGCAATTCTTCACCATTTACAATAATTATTTTATCAACAAAGTCCCAATTGCTTCCTTCTACTTGAAACAAGAAGCACTTCAATGATCCCGTTGGTATCTCGAGTTGAATGATGAACCGCTTGGAAAACCTTTACATCCTTACTTATGGGTAGATTTAGTCCCTCAACATTTGAAGACTTTACAGGAGCTCTCATCAAACTTTGCTAAATTGAATTTGAGAAACTGGCTAATCACATTGAAAGGTTATCAGATGACTTCTTCAAGAGTTATTTTATTAGTGGCCTCAAAGAGCCAATATGCTCGAAGGTGAAAATGTGTCGTCCCAACAAAATGATGGATGCCTTGGGTCCGGCTAACTTAGTAGAAGATAAACTCTCAGCACAACATTGACCTTCCACTTTTCCACTTGTAAAGAACACAATGAACCAACGACCAACCACAACCACAACCACAACCACACCGATCAAGTACCTGACTGAGATAGAGATGTGGGCTCATAAGGAGAAAGGATTCTGTCATAAATATGATGACAAATGGGTTAAGGGTCATATGTGCGTCACATAAAATCTTTACTTACTATAAGTGGAATCATCATCAGAGTAGGACAACGAGTCTAATATCAAAGAATTCTAGGATGCTCAAACAGAACAAAGCCCCTTAGAGGACTCAATGGCTCAAGAGAGTCAACCCTTGATATCTCTACATGCACTAGTAGGTGTTACCACCTCTCAAACCATGAATGCCAAGGGATTCTTTAAAAATATCCCTCTCACAATCCTCACTGAATTTGTTAGCACTCATAATTTCATTGATCCTCGCATTTTTAATTTGGCAAACTATTTTGTACACCTTTGTTTTAGCTTTTAAATCATGATTGCTAATGGGAGAACGTTTCCATATAAAGGGAACTGTTAGAATATGTGTATCACAATAGGTGATTGTTAGGAATCAAAGCTTCACAACCAAAGCTCTAATACCAGATGTTAGAAATAAAGTTCTGATACTACATAATAAGATCAATCAACTATATCCTACATCATAAGTAAATTAATGTAGAAAATAAGCTACACAAACAAAGACAAACAAGATGACACATTACATAAAGATTATGTGAAAAACTTTCAATGTGAAAAGAAAAACCATGGGCAAAATGACAGCTTCTAAACTTCTTTAATTTAACATCAACTCTCTTCTATAACAACTCCATATCAATTCCATCAGTGCTAACATACTAAGCACTCAATGCTTCCCCCTGAAGCATTCAGGTTGTGAACCAAGCTAAACTAGCCTACAAAATCCAACCTCCAAGCATGCAAGCCTAAGCCTTGCATGGATCCACTAATTGAATGGATTATAAAGAAAGCTTCATGCTTACTAATAGCATTTACAATATGAGAGAGAGAGAGGGGAGAGAGAATGAATAGTGGCACCAAAAAATTTATCACATTCCATGTGGGGTGAACAATGATCATCAAAAGTTGTCTGTCTTTATGTGCAAGGGTAAAAAAAGCGGTCCATCCACTTTAGACAAGATCCAAGCCACTTTCATGTGGCTCCAAATAGTGTCTCCCACTCCACAAGTGAAGACAATTAGCAATAGTAAATTTCTTGTCTTCATTCTCCATGTGATCACATGAGTTCAAAAAATGCTTGCAATCATATTTTGACTCTCTCCACACATGAGAATCATGGGGTCCCTTAGAAATTTGATCCACACCAACCCTTTTATCTTTTTCACCATGTGACAACCCACATGTGATTATCAAGGACAACCCATGTGCCTTGGTGGAATAATATGCCCCACTCCTATCACATCACCCTGACCACTCATGGGATACCATCCATAGGCCCCTACCATATCACCAATCAACCACACCACTCACAAGCCACATCACTAACGATCCACATTACCAACATACCATGCCATCATGAATAGTGATTCATGAAGAGTAACTATGAATAGTGACTTCACATCTTAATAGTGATTACACTCTTCACTCATATATGTTTACCCTACTCTTGAGAGGATGTGATGTGGTCTTATGGGTGCAATAGTTCTGCACTTTAGGATGTATTCTATGTGACTTATCTAAGCTTTGGATGTGATTCAAAGGTAGTGGCCAGAAGCACACCTTGAAAGGTTTATTGCCCAGATTTACTCACATCATTAGTTCCCATCACATGAAAAAACTTTTGAAAAAAGGATCACAGGGGGTCATTGCCCAATTGCACTTCATCCAACTCCAACTCCCTATCACTACTACCCTAGTGATTTACAAGCTGTCCTTTACAAGCATGCAACCATTTTTATAAACAGTGGGTTTGCCCCCTTCTTGCCCTCAATATCATCACATTTCACTCCTTCCAGGAAGCATCCCACCCAACATCCAACCATACCACTATCCCCAACTGCAAAAGATTGAGATTTAGCAACTTGTATGGGAACTCCTCAAGTCTAGAGTTATTCACCCCAAAACCAAACCATACTCTTCCCCAATGATTGTATACAAAAAGGATGGGTCATGGTGCCTTTGCATTGAATTTTGTGCCCTTAACCACCTCAATATCAAATATAAATTCCCAATTTCAGTCATCTATGAACTTCTTGATGATCTTCATGGGAAATTGTTTTTCTTCAAACTAGATATTTGTTCAGGCTATCATTAGATCCGTGTACATGTTTATAACATTCCAAAGAAATCCTTCCGCACTCATGATGGTCACTATGAATTCTTGGTCATGCCATTTAGACTTAAAAATTCTCCTTCAACATTTTAGGCCCTAATGAATAAAATATTTTGGCCTTTTCTCCATCAATTTGATTTGGTTTTCTTTGATGATATTTTGATCTATAACTGCACATGGGCCGAGCATCTCCACCATATTGATAGGGCATTACAACTTCTATAAGACAATCAATTATGTGCTAAGCAGTCCAATTGTTCCTTCGATTAAGAGTAAGTTGAATATCTAAGACACATTATTTTAGTCGATGGGGTCTGCGTGGATAAAATAAAAAAGTGCCATACAACATTAGCCTCAACCAATAACCCTCAAGAGCCTTCATGACTTCCTAGGCCTTATAGGATACTACCATATGTTTATCAAGGATTATGGAAAGATCACAACTCTCTTGACTTCCTTATTGAAGAAGGATACATTCACATGGGATGTCGTATCTAACTAGGAGTTCATGGCACTCAAACATGCTATGTGTAGCACACTCATTTTAACCATGCTGAACTTCACCAAAATTTTCATCATCGAAAGTGATGCCTATGGCAATGACCTGAGTTCTATTCTTCTCTAAGAGGGTCATCCCATTGCTTTCACTAACAAAGCATTTTCTAGACAAAATTTGGCTTTGTTTATATTGGAGAAGGAAATGATGGTAATTCTGCATTTAATACAAAAATGGCTTCCATACTTATGAATCATTTTTACATCAAAATCGATCACCAAAGTTTGAAATATTTCTTGAAACAAGCATCTCATCACCATCACAATAGAAATGTGATAACAAACTCATAGGATATTATTATGAGATCACTTACAAGAAGGCTAAAGACAATGTTGTGGTAGATGCTCTCTCACACACATTCGAGGACCAAAATTTTCTTTCTGCCATTTCCATGTCTATTCTGAACTAGTTTGAATCTACACACCAAGGGTATGCAAATGATCCTTCCTTACACCAACTCATTCAACAATTAGCCACTAACCCCTTTAAAATATGACATTATTCATGGGATGGTGAATTTTTATGATACAAGGGTCATTTGGTGCTTCTCCATAGCACAGACCTTCATTAGGCTGTATTCGATGAAATCCATGCTTCTCCATCAGTAAGGCACTCAACATTTATCAAAACATATGAGCGAGCACGTTGAAACTTATTTTGGAAGGGGATGAAAGAGGAAATTAAATAGGTGGTGGTTGAATGTGATACCTACCAATGCAATAAAGGTTAAACAATAATGTTTTCTAGTTTGCAAGAGCCCTTGCCTATTCTTACTAGGATTTGGACATATATTTTATGGATTTCATTGAGGGGCTCCCTAAATCTAGAGGAAAAATAGTGATTTGGTCGTGGTAGACCACCTCTCCAAATATAATAAATTTTATGACCTCAACCATCCCTATACAACCTCCATGATCACATAAGTTTTCTTGGATCAGATCTTTTGTATTCATGGAATCCCTTCTTCAATGATTTTCAATCATGATACAACTTTCACTAGCCATTTTTGGATGGAGCTATTATGACATACATACACACAAATGAAGATGAGCTCTAGGTATCACCCCTAAATAGATGACCAAATAGAAATTGTTAACAAATGCTTGGAAATATTCATTCGTTACTTTAATTCAAAACAACAACAATGGGTTTGTAGTCATATAAAATGCAAAAATTGGCAACTTGAGCATGGATAATGACACCCAATCCTTAGGTCCTTTTTGCTTTCTCTCATAAACCTCTTAGGGTTGTTTTCATTGATTCTCAGTCATCCGTAGCCTTCCAGACTTGACCATCCTCCCAAGTCCTGTCTACTCAGGACAATACCACCAAAGTTGGACTATAGTGCTGGACCCTAGTGTGTCCCCTTTCCAGTGCTCCTGTCCAATCATAATTTGAGCCTCGCTTACTATTTTTATTTGATTCTTCTTATTTATTATGTTAGCCTAGTCTAGTTTCATCTAACCCATGATCAATAGATCCATATAAAAACCCATCCAAAGATTATTTGGAAAGAGGTTGAAAAATATCACTCAAAGAAACAAGAATACAAGCAAGACCACTCAAGCAATATTTCTCATTCTCTTCATACAACCAACTTATACACTTTCAATCCAATTCAAGTCCTTACACCAACCCTTAGTCATCTCAAGCACACCCAATTTTTGCATTTCTTGCATTTTCATTCACTATTACACCAAACACTCTTAAAGGGAGAACTACATATGCCTTGATCCCTCCTCAAAGTATTAGTATGTAGGTAGAGTGCCCACACATGGGGTGTGCAACACGTCCAACGTATCTTACACACACTAACCCCTTTTCCCTATTTTCCAAATTTTCTATTCAAGTGCATATAAGACACAAACATAGAAAATTAATGCTATAGGGAGTTATGTTGACAATGAGGCTTCAAAATTTGGTACACAGGCTCACACTGACTAGGTGAACAAAACCCAAAAATCTTAGATTCTAAGGACAACAACGTTGTGAAAGGCCTATAGCATCGGAGCCTAGGGTGTCTAATTTCAATGTTCCTATCCAATCAAGAAATAAAGTTTAGAATCCTATTTGCAACAGTGTCCCAAGCCTACACATAAATTTTTAGAACCTATCTTAGTCAGATCAGCATAGACTAAGATAATTTTAATTCTCTCTCTCATTATTATTTTTAGAAAAGGTCAAATTGTAATTAAATTTCACAAATCAATAGCTTTAATTTGGAATATTATTTACTAATTTTCTCCAACTCAGACCCTTTTATTATTTAAGAATTAAACACTAATTTCCTCAAAAATAATAACTCATTTGGTGAACTCGACTTACTTCAAATTACGCATAAAAATCCTAGAGTAAATTCCTAGCCGATTTTTTCTTTTTTAATTTTTTCTTAAATATTTTAAGCAAAAATTCATCCCAAATTTTAAACTTAAGTAGTAAATTTTAAAATAATTTTATTTCAAACCCTAGTTGCATATACTAGGTCCCAGTAATTTTCCAATATTAATCCAATAATTTTCTATTTTTTTGCTTGCATATCTAAATCAAAATTTTGATTCAAATTCTCAAATTCAATAGTAATTTCAAAAATAATTTTATTTGAAACCTTAGTTGCATCAACTAGCTCTCAGTAAATTTTTAGTAATTTTCCAATCATTTTTTGAATTTTTAGTTGCATATTAAAATAAAAAAATCACTTCAAATTTCAAAAATTTATAGTAATTTCAAAAAATAAAAATTTCCTCAAAAACCTAGTTGCATCTTCTAGGTCCCATTGAATTAAACACTTTCCCATAAATTTATGAATTTTTACTTGCATACTTAACTTATAAATTCAATTTCAATTTCAAAAATTCAAAGTATTTTGCAAAAATATTATTGTCAAATCCGTAGTTTCATATACTAGCACCTATTTGCTTCTTGAGGTATCACCTTACATCCATAATCAAATTGAAAACATGATTCTCACTTATGTACAAACTTTTCTTACATTTCTTACAAATAAAAAAGAAACCATAATGGGCCCTATCATGTACATGAATGATGAAGTCTATCATATGCTAGTACGAAGCTTCATTCTCTACATTTCATGCTTATTTTTCATTATACGGGATTATGTTAAGCAATTTATTCTTAAAATTTTTAATACATCTCTTGCATCACCTCCCTTGGAACCTCTATCCCATGCTAAGTCATGTTGCATGGTCCCTTTCACTCTTCCTTAGGTTACTACCCATCGCTAGAGAGCCTAGTTGACACCCTTTGTCCCTCCACCACCTCGACCTGCTGATTATCTTCACTCTCCTCATGTAGCCACTACTACTATTATAAAAATAGTAGATAATATGGTTAGATTTATTAATTGACGTGCCATCATGCCTCCTCCACCTAGTCAGGAACCCTATCACTCTTCTATTCCTTCCTATCCCAGGCCCAACACATCCACACAGGCAGATTTGCACAAGGCATATGATATTGTTGATTAGTTGAGAAATCCTCCAGCTAAGATTTCTATGTTAGAATTGATTCAAAAAGCTAATGTCTTCATGGATATTCTTTATCAGGCACTCACTCAAACTTCTACACCCATTAATTTAGAACCTTCTTATTTTGTATTAGTGGTCAACACTTTAAAAACTATAGAAGATGCAATTTCTTTTGATAATGAGGAACTGCCTTCTCAGATAGTTATTGATCAAAATTTACCACTATTCATATAATTTGAAGTCAAAATCAATGCAGTCAATAAAGTTCTTGTTGATAGTGGTTCCAGACTTAAAATATGTCGTATCACATTCTTATAGGCCATGGGCGTAGATATGGCATCAATGCAAAAATCATATAAGAACATTAGAGGGTTCAATGATATACCATGATAGACATTAGGTACCATTACTTTGGATATCATGATAGGACCCAAAATCCTCTCTACATAGTTCCAAGTCATGCCAAGGCCTTTTCACTATAATATTTTACTTGGATGACCTTGGATACATACTATGAGGCCCATTCCTTCTACTTTTTATCGATGTATTAAGTTTCTCCATGAAAGATATCTATACACATGTCTAGTAGACAACCAACCATTCAAATATTATTGAACTATAGAGTCATCTTCAATTATTTCACCAGATAGGACACCTTATCTCAATGTATATCCACCACCCCATTGCATTACTCTTGATCAGATACATATATATGAGGTTGGAGAGACTAACACTTCTCACACTCTTCCACTTATAGTTTTACTTTTAGCTCTAGATATTCTACCAGTCATAGCAGCTTCAATGATTTTAGTTAGTCTATCATTCACAGTTCTGACACCTATTAACATACACAATCACTGATAACAATACCAATGGTTCCAATTGATTCCATAGTTACTCCATCAGTTGCAAATACTTTTACAACAATAACATCTACTACTACAGATGATGAGACTCTTATATCACAACTACCCCTTGTGGTAAATTTTGAGTTACCATATATACATGATGTTGATACAGATTCCTAGATTTCTTTAGATGATGATATGACACCCACACTCATAGATGACTATTTGTGTGGATTGAGCTTTACATCATTTGGCCTAAGAGAGTAAAATGTAGTCATATAAAATGTAAAAATTGGCAACTTGAGCATAGCTAATGACACCCAATCTTTAGGTCCCTCTTGTTTGCTCTCATAACCCTCTTAGGGTTATTTTCATTGATTCTCAGTCATCCATAGCCTTTTAGACTTGATCCCAACTAAACCAGGACCCTCTCTTCATGACTAATCCACCCCCCCAAGTCCTGTCTGCTCAGGACAATAGCACTAAAGTTGGACTATAGTGATAAACCTTAGGATGTCCCCTTTCCAATGCTTCTATCCAATCATAATTTGAATCTAAATTACTATTTTTTCCCCATTCTTCTTGTTCATTATGTTGGCTTAGTTTGGTTTCATCTAACCCATGACCAATAGATTCATATAAAATTCCATTCAAAGATCATTTGGAAAGGGTTGATAAATATCACTCAAGCAAACAAGAATATAAGCAAGACCACTCAAGAAATCTTCTCTATTCTCTGCATACAACTAGCCTATACACTTTCAAATCAATTAAAGTCCTTACACTAGTCCCTAGTCATCTCAAACACACCTAATTTTTGTATTTTTATTCATTATTGCACCAAACATTCTTAAAAGGAGAACTACATATGGCTTGATCCGTCCTCAGAGTATTGATATGTAGGCAACGTGCTCACACACGAGGTGTGAAACACGTTTAATGCATCTTACACACAGTAACCCCTTTTCCCTATTTACAAAAGTTTTTATTCAAGTGCATAGAAGACAAAGACATAGAAAATTAGCTCTATAAGGAGATCTATTGACAACAAAGCTCTAAAATTTAGTACATAGGCTTAAACTGACCATGCGAACAAGACCCAAAAAGCTTAGATTTTTAGAACAACAATACCAGGGAAGGACTATAGCATCGGAGCACAAGGTGTCCAGTTTCAATGCTCCTATCCAATCAAGAAATGAAGTTTAAGATCTTGTTTGTGACAGTGTCCCAGACCTGCACATAAATTTCTAGACCTTCTCTCAGTCGAATCAATACAGAATAAGATAAGTTTAATTTTCTCTCTCTCGCTATTATTTTAAAAAAAGGTCAAATTGCAATTAAATTTCACAAATCAATAGCTTTAATTTGAAATATTATTTATTGATTTTTTCCTACTCAGACCTATAAGAATTAAACACTAACTTCTCCAAAAATAATAAATTATTTAGTGAACTTGACTTACTTTAAATTGTGCATAAAAACCTTAAAAACCCTAAGGTAAATTCTTAGCTGATTTTCCCATAAATTTTTGATTTTTTTTCTTGAATATTTAAATCAGAAATTCATCCCAAATTTTAAAAATTAATAGTAAATTTTAAAATAATTTTATTTCAAACTCTAGTTGCATCAACTAGCACCCAGTAATTTTTTAATTATTTTTTGAATTTTTTATTGAATATTAAAATTAAAAAATCAATTTAAATTCTAAAAATTCATAGCAATTTCAATTTTTTTTTTATAAAACCCTAGTTGCACATACTAGGTCCCATTAAATCAAACATTCTCCCATAAATTTTTGAATTTTTACTTGTATACTTAAATTAGAAGTTCAATTTCAATTTCAAAAATTCATAATATATTGTAAAAATATCACTATTAAATCCCTAGTTGCATGTATTAGCACCTATTTGCTTCTTGAGGTATCACTTTACATCCATAATCAAATTGCAAAAATGATTCTCATGTATGTACAAATCTTTCTTACATTTCTTGTAAATAAGAAGAAAACCACAATGGGCCCTATCATGTACATGAATGATGAAGTCTATCATATTTTAGTACAAAGATTCATCCTTAGCATTTCATGCTTTTACCAACTCCATTTTACTAAATGCATTCAAAATGTTATGTTACATGTTAAAAACTTATATGCCTTTATGCAAAAATTCATAATCTCTACCCTTTACTTTCTATTTCTTATGTAGAATTTTTTTCATGTTTATCATGCCAAACACATTTGAAATATTATGTTACATGTTAAAAGTTTATATGTCTTTATACAAAAATTCATGATCTCTATCTATTACTTTGTATCCCTCATATGGAAATTTTTTCAAGTTTATCATGCTAAATACAATAGAAATGTCATAGCACATGTCAAAGTTCTTTATGCATCAATGCACAATTGCATGCTCCCTATCCCAAACTTGCTATCTCTCTTTTTGATTGCTCTTTATAGACATATTGTTATACAACTTATAACTCTAATTACATGCATTTTATCCCACATACATGGTTTCTACCTAGAGGATCCATTGCATAAACTAACAATCACCTATCAAGTTTCAATATCATATCTTATGCAGAAGAAAGAATTCCCTTCTCTTCCTCTCTCCTAAGAGGGTGATAGCTACTTTCCCTCTAACTAGGTCCATATTATCACCCCTCCAAAATGTGAGGTAGCCTATACTATTGTTCCCAATGCATACATTTAGCCTATAGCTTCTTCGACACCCCTTCAACATATGTGCTTACATGTTCAATCAAAAGAAACTAGGGTTTGCACTTGTGAGACTCTAAGGGATCGCATCACCAGTATGAGCAAGTTAATTTCAGATTTACAAATGCAGAATCAGTTATTACATGAGAAAATCACAACATTAGAAAATTTGATTATAATACAAATGCCTCAAAGGCAACCTAGTGCTAATCATGTATATGCACTTTCACCTAGTCAATTGGTTACAAGCAATATTGCATATCAAAACAAGAAATCACCAAAAAGTAACTTTATAACTAGTGATTAAAAATTCATTCAAAGATCAAATAAGAGTTCAAGTGAGGTACTAATGGAAATGATTAAATCTAAATTGATCAAACTACCTCTTCTACATCTAGTGAGAAGATCCAGATATTATTGTGCATATCATAGAATGCATGGGCATCACACAAATTCATGTTTGGCATTGAAAAAATATATACACAAAATAATTGCTATTAAGGACCCTATATAAGGTAAATCAATCAAGCTATCCACAGTGACACAGGAACACAATCACAAAGGGTCAAAGAAATAGTAAAAAAATGGTTACCAAAGCATAACTTAGAACAACAAAAGGATCAAAAAGCAAAATCAAATCAAGAAACAGTACCACAAGCATAGGTAAATCACAAAAAAATATAAGTCTACCTCTCCAAAATAAGGCTCAACTTTTAAAGCAATATGGGTTCAGTTAAAAACATCTACAACAGTTTGATTTTCAAGGTCAATGGTTTAGCAAGCATGCTCAAGACATCACTAATCCTATTCTAGCAATTGATAATGTTTGTCACCAAGGTTTGGGATTTCTATAACATCCTAATGCAAATCATTCATAGACATAATTTATCAAAGGAAAAGATTCAGATACAATAAAATTTGACACTAGCATTCTATTGGTTCAAAATCAATATGATAATGATGAGTGGAATAATTTAGGTTATTATGATTTTCAAGATACCTATAATAAATTTGAATATTCAGAGTCATATTCGTAGCCATTCTCTTGTGATTCAAAATCACACATGATTCCTTTGTTTGATACAAGACACCGTGATAGGGAGTCTCCCATGAGACTCATCGGTTAATATCATAATTTATCAATATTTATTGTACATAATTTTCCTTATGATTGATTTTACATAGCTTAAAATATCAAAAATATAAAAACATTCAAATAATTGAAAAACAAAAATATATTTTGATTGTATGCATCATCCATGCTTTAAATTACTACTACTATGATAGACATATCTTTGCCATTTTATGCTTGTTGTTTGTCAATTTATCTACATTACCATGCTTCACTTGATCTTCCTTTGAGCGTGTGCAGTGACATCCATCTCTTTAAGTGCTTCACTCTACCCATTGAGGGGGCATCCTAATTCTACATCGAGACATACATCAATATACATACCCAATGGGGGCATCTTCTATATGACTACAACATCTAGGTTATGTCATTCTTACACCACAAACTCTAGTTATCATGTTGATGTACATTATTTACTAGCTTACATAGATTACTCTATCGACACTCACTAGTATTTAGCACTTGTGTATTTTTTTTTACATATACCTAATCTTGTACTAACATGTCTTACATACTTTCACTCTTGCTTTGATTAAGTTAGATGTGCTTGTATTTTCCAATCTTTATATGCTTTATCTTCTTGCTTAGTGTAGCTTGATGTGTTTGCATTCCCAATTCTTGTTTTGTTTTTGATATGTGCCTTAGGACACTTGCCAATGTTCTTTGCTTCTATTCATGTTTGTGTCTTTGGATATTTGCCAATGTCCATTACCTGTTCTCTTTTATGTGATTATGAATTTCACACCAACTTGTTTGTTTCAGTTGTATGTGGATGTGGCATTTAATCATGCCTTGTATGCTTGCTTTCCAGTTTGAGTGAAATGTGCCCATGTCCCTTATTTTCTTGTCCCATTGGCCACTCTTGTATGCTTATTACTTCTTGATTTATGTGCTTGTTGCTTGATTGCTCTCGATTGTTCACAATGCCATGATACAAATCATGGATGATCTTGCTTTTGGGATTCCATGATGGACATCATGCTCCATTCCTCCAATTAACAACTAAAAAACTAATAACTAACATTTTTAGTTTTAATTTAATTTCAGTATATTGCACAATCTATTACATTGTTATATCTATTTAGGCATACTTATGTTGATATAACAATCTCTCAATTCAAACCATGCTATATCTTGAGGTATCTTATTGATTATCATTGTTATATCATGTATATTTCTAGCTTAACACACTTGCAAGGATTCTTCTTTTGAGGGTAGTCATTGTAGGGTAACTTTTTCCTACCCTCAAAAGAAAGGGTAATAAACATGGGTTTTACTATAGAGATTAGAGCTCTTATCAGTTGAAAAATCTAGTTTCAGAATAACCAAAATAGTAACTAGTCATCAAACCACTCAGAACAAACCAAGCAAATAGTCAATAATCCAGAACAGTAATCAATTTCAACCTATGACAATAGTGCCAAGGCCAAACTATAGTGCTAGACACTAGGGTGTCCTATTTTGGTGCTCCTATCCAAATAGTAAAAAAGTTGTATTTTCTAGAAGCATGCAAAAAATTAGGTTTAGCTACAGTTTTTCACATTCAAATCAATTCAGAATCAACAGTTTTTAGAACAATTTTTTTAAAGAATCTAGACATAAGGTGCATCATGTGTGACATGATCGGTTCTCCCTTTTAGTTTTAGATATGGTAGTTGGTATAACTTATAGATCATAATCCATGTTTTAGACACCAATGATTGGGGGTATATTGCACAACACTTTTTTTTTTTTTTTTTTTTTTTTCTAAGTTCAAAATTATCTAGGCATTCTCAGTAGTTGCATACCTTACTCCATCTATAGATGGTTGGTATCATTTCAAAGTGGATTTCATATAAACCTAACCTCCACATTCTTGAGTTTTTGAGTTCCCCAGTGGCTTCCATATAAGCCAAATTTTTAGTTTTGAAGTAGCTTTCATACAAGCCTAATCTCCATCCTTTCTAAGTTAGCCAACATTGGCCTAGTTTTCAGTACACATTCAACTATATTAAACACTAACTTCAAAATATACAAGGAAAATGATTTAATATTAAACATTTATTATTATTATTTAGGACACTATTATTAATCTTTTTAGAAACCTAAAACATGGTGTCTGAAACATGGTGAACTTGACTTACTTTGAATTGCACACGAAAACCTTAGAAACCCTAGGGTAAATTCCTCGCTGATATTTTTCATAAATTTTTGAATTTTTTCTTAAATATTTAAAGTAGAAATTCATCCAAAATTTTAATATTTAGTAATAAAATTTAAAATAATTTTATTTCAAATCCTAGTTGCATCAACTAGCTCCCAGTAATTTTTTAATAAATTTTTAATTATTTTCTAAATTTTTAGTTGCATATTAAAATCAAAAAATCACTTCAAATTTTTAAAATTCATAGTAATTTCAAAAAAATTATTTTATTCAAAACCTTAGTTGCATCTACTAGGTCCTATCAAATCAAAGACTTTCCCATAAATTTTTGAATTTTTACTTGCATACTTAACTCATAAATTCAAATTTAATTTCAAAAATTCATAGTATTTTGTAAAAATATTATTTTCAAAACCCTAGTTACATGTACTAGCTTCTTGTTTCTTCTTAAGTTATCACCTTAAATGTTTGAGAGCTTCGTATCCTTTTTGCGTAATTTCTAATTCACTATTTTTAGGACTTTTCATTTCTTATATTCAGTACTTTCCCTTTCTAGCACTTTGCCTATTACAACTTATTGAAAAACATTCAAACACATTTCAAATTGTTTTTCTACTTTAACAATAGCCCAATATACCAGTTTTGATGAAACTGATAAAAGATAACTTCAAGACCTTTAAACCAAACACCTTGATATACAAGATGACATGCTTAGAATTCTACAAGAATAGCAATAAAAAGTGAATAATGGCAATTCTTCTCAAACCACAAAGCCATCAGTTACAAATGACACTACAAGGGTAACTATGTCTCAACAACCCTATATAGTAGTCCAACCTTCTTCTATACCACCAACTATAGCTAGTACATCTTTATCTCCTGATATGATAGCCCTTGTGTAAGAGATAAGATCTCTTCAATCTAAGTTGCTACATCTTAAGAAAGGTGCTTCTAGACCTACACAAGCTTTGGACTCTTTTACTCTAATGCATACACCATTGACATGTCACATTGCTTCCACATCTTTGCCATAAGGTTTTGTTCAACCCAAGCTTACTCTTTATGATGGCAAGGGTGATCTAGAGACATATTTGAGAGATTTTCATGCAACATGCTTGGACTATGTACCAAATGACTGGATAATTATCAAACTATTTCCACAGAGCCTAAAGAATTATGATTTATAATGGTTCTATAGTCTACCGAATCAGTCGATCAATACATTCAATCCTTTATCTGACATGTTCCTATCACACTTCAGTATCCACATTGGTGACAAGGTTTTATATGCTCAATTTTCACAACAAAAACAAAGGTCAAATGAGCATCTCATAGATAATGTTCTTTGATATAAGATCATCTTGTCTAAGATGAATAGCCCCAACGCAGATCAGGAGTTATAGGACCTCTTCAAATAGAGTCTTCTAACAACACTTCATGAATCAATCATGTTCAAAAGATTCTATTCTTTCATTGAATTGTGTCACACATTAAAGAAAAGAGAAGTCAAATTTATTTCAATGGACAAACTAAAGTACACTAATACATCAGACACAACTAATAAGAGTAACAACAAAGTCCTATATACGGTCAAGTTCAATGATATTAAAGGATAGAATCAACGTAAAATCAATGCAACTTTTAAGCCTCCTTAGTGAATAATTTTATCAACACCCCCTTGATGTACTTTTTCACACCTTCTAGTTCCTCCAACCAAGGTTTTACAATAGCTTTTAGATTATAATATCATATCTCTCACTCCTATTTGGGAAGTTGATCCAACAAAGTCTCTTCCAAAGGGATATGATCATCATGTATTTTATGACTACCACAGGGCACTGGGCCATATGACAAATAAATGCATTAGTTTAAAGCACAAGACACATGACCTAATAGATTCAAACACTATTGAACTTGGTATTTTAGTTGAGCCTCCACCAACAAAGAAAACACAAGATAAAACATTAAAAATCTTCTCAAATCCATTTTCATAGCATTTCAAACAAGAGGAAGGATATCAATCAGGGGTTCACCAAGTTATCATGCACATCTCCCACTAGATACATACAGGGCACCTTTAGTTGAGTTACATCCTTTGAGCAACATGATTGGTGTATATAATTCCAAAGTTCTAGCTAGACCTTCCATCTCCTTCTCAGAGTAGGAGATCAGTGAGGATGATTCAGATTATCATGCACTATTTATCAGAGCTTACATTTATAATCATCCTATTCATAGTGTTCTTATCAACAATGGATCTAGTATAAATAAGTGTATTATGACATTAATACAACATTTGGGATATTCAGAGAAAAATATTACCCCAATAGACATAGTTATTAGTAGATTCAGTGGGCACATATAAAGTTCATTGGATAAGATTGTACTTCTTATATAGGTTGGTCTAACACATGTGGCCACACCATTCACTATTGTTCCTAGTGCAGGAGTTTTCAATATGTTATTTGGTTGATCATGGATTCAAAAACTTTGAGTAGTACCTTCTACAGTTCATATATGCATGAAATTTATTTACATTAATCATGTTATTATAGTTGGTGAAGTTCCATATGAGTTACCACTCCTAACTTCAAATACATCTACTATTCTATAGTCACCAGTTTCAATTTTTCCATTAGTTTTTGTCAGGATTAGGAGCACAATTGATTACCTTGTATAAGCAACTAAACACAGAATTTAACCAGAAGTAAAATATAACTAGAATTCGGAAATAACACATAATATGAGAGACAATACCCAATTGTATTAATACTCATCCAGAAGGAAATTATAATAAAGAAGTGCCACACTCTTCTTCCCACACCTCTCAGGCTTCCCACACCTGGTGTACAATAATTCACCTTCAAGAGTTCACTCTCTCAACTACAGTCACAACAAATAACTCAAACATAGAGTTGTTGTTCACCTCCAACCAGTCAATAAAAATACTGCCAGTACACTGAGTACACCACGTACTCCAAGTAGATCTCACCTGATCTTGCAACCTATTGTGTTGCTAATCTCCCTGATCTTACTGCCACCTATAGATCAACCTAGTTTTGCACACTTACAAACCTAGATCTCACACACACACACACACCTGCAGATCAACTGACCTTACTTACTCATGTAGATCTAACCTGATCTTGCTACACCGCAGATCAACCTGGCCTTGCACACCTACCGACCTAGATCACACACACATGAAGAACCCTTGTCCTTGCCTCACCAAGTCCTTATGATTATCTAAACTAGCACCCCTGCGGATCTTCTACCAGATCTTGCTTTCCTATAGATCTACCTAATCATACACACTTAGCACTGTGGCACTAGGAGGAGCTAACCTTGCTCTCTTCCCTCTGAAGGAGCTAACCTTGATCTCTCTATCTAGCACACTTTACAATACAGCCCATGAGTCTATTATATAGATCCCATACAAACAATAATTAGACTTCTAATTACAATAATTAAAACTGCAGCTCCAAGACCAAAATTAGTCTCTCACATGCAAACAAACTATCTGTCCAAAAATAGACCAGTTTGGGAGTCGCATGCAAACGAGGTTGCCGACGTCGGTGTCTATCTGACCGATGTCGATCGACCCATAACTGACGTCGGTTACTGTGAACACTGAAGATGATTGACGTCGGTTGGCCTGACTGATGTTGGTTTCCTATAACTTAGCAACCTCCTCCTGTTTGCATCCTGGTGAAGCTTTTAGCTCCACAACCTAACAGTTTTAGTTTTTCCTCCAGTTATAGTTCCTACTCCAGTTCAGATCCAGAAATAATTGAGGCATCCACCACCAGTACAGAGGGTTCATACACCTACACTGCTTCATGATTCTAGATAGCTTCCAGCTATAGTATTCACACCTAGGGTAGTCTCATTAAGATCTCATGCATCTACACATAGAGCACATGTTCAAAGAGAATATCCTACTTCCAAATGGGTCTCTAAGAGCCCTATAGTTGCATCCACTTATCAGAGTTATAAAGGGACCCCATAATCAATTTTTGCTTTAGAGATTTTAGAGCATCTATAATATATACAACTTTCAAATCTATAGTCTTAACATTTTCATCATGCTTCATGATCATGCATGATTTCACTCCTTGATATAAGACACCATGATAGGGAGTCTCACATGAGACTCAAAAGTTAGTATCATTTCTCTTCAACATTGATTATATATAGTTTATTCTACTTGATTATAGATAGTTCAAATATTTTAAAATACAAAAATAATATAATATTTCAAAAAATCCAAAAATATTTAAATATATTAAAACAACAAAAACATTTTGATTATATGCATCATCCATTATTTACATTGATATTACTATGCTAGGACTTAAATTTGTTGTTTCATGTTATTTTATGTCAATTTATCTACATTATCATGCTTCACTTGATTTTATTTAAGAGTGTGTAGTGACATCCAACTACTTGATTGCTTCACTCTACCCATTGAGGGGCCATCCTACTTCTACATTTGAGACAAACATTGATATACATACCCACTGAGGGGATCTTATACATGACTACACCATTCAGGGTATGTCATTCCTACACTCCACACTCTAAGTTATCATGTTGATGTACATTATCTATTAGCTTCTGTAGATTACTTTATCGATGTATCATTAGCATCTAACACTTGTGTATTTTTTAGCATATACCTAGTCTTGTACTAAATATGTTTTGCATACTTTTTCTCTTGCTTTGATCAAGTTTGATATGATTGTATCTTTCCAGTATTTACATTCTTTATCTTCTTGCTTAGCATAGCTAGATGTGATTGCAATGCCAGTTCGTACTTATCTTTTGTATATGCCTTAAGACATTTGTCAATGTCCTTTGCTTCAATTCATGTGTGTGCCTTAGGACATTTGATAATGTACTTTGCTTGTACTCTTCTATATGTTTGTGGCCCTTGTACCAACTTAGCTTGCTTTACTTGTATGTGTATATGGCATTTGAACTTACCTTGTATGCTTGCTTTCTAGTTTGAGTGACATGTGCCCATGTCCCTTGTTTGCATGGCCTCTTGGCCAACCTTGTATTCTTATTACTTCTTGATTTGTGTGCTTGTTGATTGATTTATTTCAATTGTTTGTAATGCCATGATCCAAATCATGCGTTATCTTGCTTCTTGGATGCCATGATGGACATCATGCTCTATCCATCCATGACAACTAATAACTAATAAGCTAATAATTAATATTTTTAGTTTTAATTCAATTCTAGTATATTGTGCATGCTATTAAATTATTATATCTATCTAGGCATGCCCCTATTGATATAACAATCTCTCAATTCAAACCATGCTATATTTTGAGGTATCTTATTGATTATCATTGCTATATCATGTATATTTATAGATTAACACACTTGTAGGGATTCTTCTTTTGAGGGTAGTCATTGTAAGGTATCTATTTCCTATCCTCAAAAGAGGGGGAAACAAACATGAGTTTTTATATAGAGATCAAATCTTCTATCAGTTGAAAAATCTAGTTTCCGAACAACTAGAATAACAACCAGTTATCAAACCACTCAAAATAGACCAGGTAGATAGTCAAAAATATAGAATAGTGATTAGTTTTAGGCCATAACAATAGTGTCAAGGCTAGAATATAGTGCCAAACACTAGGGTGTCTTGTTTCAATGGTCTTATCCAAGTAGCAAGAAAGGCATATTTTTTAGAAGCATGCATAAAAGTAGGTTCAACTACAGTTTTGCACAATCAAACTAGTTTAGAATCAATAGTTTTTAGTATAATTTTCTTAGAGAATATAGACATTGGGGGCATCATGTGCGACATGATTGTTTCTTACTTTTAGTTTTAGATACGATAGTTGGTATAACTTCTAGATCAAAATCCATGTTTTAGACACCCAGTGATGGGGGGCAGATTGCACGACACTTTTTCTTTTTTTCTTTTTGAGTTTAACATTACCCAAGTATTCTTAGTAGTTGCATACCTTATTCTATCTATATGTGGTTTAAATAATTTTGGAGTGGATTTCATACAATCCTAACCTCCACATTCATGAGTTCTTAGGTTCCCAAGGAGCTTCCACATAAGCCAAATTTTTAGTTTTGGAGTGGCTTTCATACAAGCCTAATCTCCATCTTTTTCAAGTTGGCCAACATTGGCCTAGTTTATAGTACAGATATGGATATCCACGCTACATTTTTAGATTTTTAGAACATTCATGGGCTTCATAAGCCATCTCATATGACACATACCAGTATCAGTTCATAACTTCACTTCACGAGGCAATGATGGAGCCAAAGGGCCAACCTTTGTATTCTTGAGCCACCTATTCAAAGGGATTGGACATACAATTCAAATATCAATTAGCATATGCATGATCATCTAGCTTCACTTAATAGGTGATGATGGAGCCGAAGGGCCAAATTTTTCATTCTTGAGCTACTTTTTGGGAAATTGAGCACTCGTCTCCATTCATGATATAACTTTTGGTACAACATCATCCAACACATCCAACATTATTCAACCTTACTCAACATCATAATAGATTTGATATTAGTTTTCATAATTGGTGAGGTGTATTCAATCCTTTCTCTTCCTCTCTCTCTTTCTCTCTCTCTCTCTCTCTCTTTCCCAACTTTGTATGTTCTTATTTTATATTACATATAATAAGAACTGATCTACTCTTTATTTTCCTTTCATAGATTCACACTTACACAACATACTCTCTATACACTATCCAACATTACTCAACATAACATAGCTTGGTGGTCTTCACCTTTGTAGATAATTTTAGGTACGCTTTTTATTTTCTTTTATCCTATTATTTCACTTTGCTGCATCACTAGAATAAATAGTGGGAAAATATAGTCATATAAAATGCAAAAATTGGTAACTTGAGTATGGCTAATGATACCCAATCCTTAGGTCCCTCTTACTTGCTCTCATAACCCTTTCAAGATTATTTTCACTAATTCCCAATCATCCATAGCCTTTTAGACTTGATCTTGGCTGAGCCATGACCCTCTCTTCATGACTAATCCATCCTCCTAAGTTCTATCTATTCAAGACAACAATGCCAATTTGGAGTATAGCGCTAAAGCCCAAGGTGTCCAATTTCAATGCTCCTATCCAATCAAGAAATGAAGTTTAGAATCTTGTTTAGGACAATTTCCTAGGCTTTCACACAAATTTCTAGACCTTATCTCATTTAGATCAACACAAAATAATATAAGTTTAATTTTCTCTCTCTCATTATTATTTTTAGAAAAGGTTAAATTGTAATTAAATTTTATAAATCAGTAGATTTAATTTGAAATATTATTTACTAAGTTTCTCCTACTCAGACCCTTTTATTATTTAGGAATTAAATACTAATTTATCCAAAAAATAATAAATCATTTAGGAAAATTCCATGTTTCAGGATTATGAAAAGATTGACCAAATGATTTATTATTTTTGGAAAAATTAGTGTTTAATTTATAAATAATTAAAGGGTCTAAGTAGGATAAAATTAATAAATAATATTTCAAATTAAAGATACTGATTTGTGAAATTTAGTTACAATTTGACCTTTTCTAAAAATAATAGTGAGAGAGATAAAATTAAACTTATCTTATTATGTATTGAGCTAATCGAGACAAAGTTTGAAAATTTGTGCAAGATTGGGACACTATCAAAAACATGATCCTAAACTTTGTTTCTTGACTGGACAAAAGCACTGAAATTAGACACCTTAGGATCTGATGCTATAATATTTTGCTGGTGTTGTTATCCTAAGGATCTAAGCTTTCTAAGGTTTGTTTTCCTGATCAGTGTGAGCTTATGTACTAATTTTTAGAGCCTCACTATCAACAAAGATCTTTGTAGAGCTAATTTTCTTTGTCTCTATCTTCTATGCACTTGAATAGAAACTTTTGAAAATAGGGAAAATGGGTTAGTGTGTGTAATATGCACTAGACATTATTTACACTCCATGTGTGAACACACTGCCTACATACCAATACTTCAAGGAGGGATCAAGCCATATGTAGTTTTCCCTTTAAGAGTGCTTGATGCAATAGTGAATGAAAATGTAAAAAGTACAAAAACTGGGTGTGCTTGAGATGACTAGGGGATGGCATAAGGATTTTAATTGGCTTAAAAGTGTATATACTGGCTGTATGCAAAGAATAGGGAAGATTTATTGAGTGGTCTTGATTGTATTCTTACTTACTTGAGTGATATTTTCCACCCTCTCCAAAATAATATTTGAATGGGCTTTTATATGGATTTATTGGTCATGGGTTAGATGGAACTAGATTAAGCCAACATAATGAACAAAAGGAATCAGGAAAAAATAATAATCTAAGCTTAAATTGTGATTGAAAATGATCATTGGAAAGGGGACACCCTAGGGTACAATGCTATAGTCCAACTTTGGCACTATTATCCTAAGCAGACGGGACTTGGGGGGATGGATTAGTCATGAAGAGAGGGTCTTGGGTCAATTGAGATCAAGTATAGAAGGATACAAATGATTGAGAATTAGTGAAAACAATCCTGAGAGGTTTATGAGAGCAAGCAAGAGGGACCTAAGGATTAGGTATCATTAGCCATGCTCAATTTGCCAATTTTTGTATTTTATATGACTATGTTTACCCCCCTTTATTCTAGTGATGTATCAAAGCAAAATACTATGATAAAGGAAAATAAAAAGCATACCTAAACTTACCTGTAAAGGTGAATCCCATGAAGCTATGTGATACTATGTTTGTGCAAGTGTGAATCTATGAAAGGAAAACAAAGAGTAGATTAGTTCTTATTATATGTAATATAAAATAAAAAATGTACAAAGTTGGGTAAGAGAGAGAGAGGAAGAGAAAGGAATGAATACACCTCATCGAGTATGTGAACTAATACAAAACTTGTTATGATGTTGAGTAAGGCTGAGTAATGCTAGATGATGTTGTACCAAAAGTTATATCACAAATGGAGTTGAGTGCTTAATTCCTAAAAAAGTGGCTAAAGAATGCAAAGGTTGGCCCTTTGGCTCCATCATCAACTACTAAGTGAATCTAGATGATTCTCTATGTGTTAATCAATGTTTGGATTGTGTGTCTAATCCCTTTAAATGGGTGGTTCAAGAATACAAAGGCTGGCCCTTTGGCTCCATCATTACCCTGAACTAATACTGGTATGAAGAAGTATGTCATATAAGATGGATTATGAATCCCATGAATGCTCTAAAAATCTAACAATGTGGCATGGATAGCTGAATGTGTACTAAAAACTAGGCCAATGTTGGCCAACTCAGAAAAGATGGAGATTAGGCTTGTATGAAAGCCACTCTAAAACTAAAAAAATGGCTTATATGGAAGCCCCTCAAGAACTTGAGAACTCAAAAATGTGGAGGTTAGGCTTGTATGAAAGCCACTCCAGAATGATTCCAACCACCTATAGTTGGAATAAGGCATGTAACTATTGAGAATACTTGGGTAATGTTGAACTCAAAAAAAAAAAGAAGCAAAAGTGCTGTGCAATCTACCCTCGATCATTGGTTTCTGAAACATGGATTTTGATTTGGAAGTTATACCAACTACCATATATGAAAATAAAAGTGAGAACCAATCATGCTGTGCATGTTACCCCCTATGTTTGGATTATTTGAGAAAATTATACTAAAAATTATTGATTTTGAAGTAGTTTGATTGTTAAAAATTGTAATTGAACCTACTTTTTTGCATGCTTCTAGAAAATCTAGCTTTTTTTCTATTTGGATAAGAGCACCGAAATAGGACACCTTGGTGTCCAACACTGTAGTCTGACCTCAACGCTATTGTTCTAGGCTAAAACTAATCACTATTTTTGATTCTTTACTATCTACTTTGTCTGTTGTGAGTGGTTTGATGACTGGTTACTATTTTGGTTATTCTGAAACTAGATTTTTTTATTGATAAGAGCTTTGATCTTTGTATCAAAATCTTGTTTATTTCCCCCTATTTTGAGGGTAGGAATAGGTACCTTGCAATGACTACCCTCAAAAGAAGAATCCCTACAAGTGTATTAAGCTAGAAATATATATGGCATAACAATGATAATCAACAATATATCTCAAGATATAGTATGGTTTTGAATTGAGAGATTGTTAGATCAACAAAGGTATGCCTAGATAGATATAACAATGTAATAACATGTACAATGTACTTGAATTGAATGAAAATTGGAAATATTAATTTTTAGTTTGTTATTTGTTAGTTAGAGGGATGAAGCATGATATCCATCATGGTATCCAAGAGAATAAGAAAATACATGATATGGATCATGGCATTGAAACAATCGAGAATCAATAAAGTAATACACACAAAGCAAGAAGCATAAAAGGGTGGTCAAGGGGCCACACAAATAAAGGACAAGGGCACATGTCACTCAAACCAGAAATCAAGCATACAAGGCATGTTCAAATGCCACATATACATACAAGTGGAGCAAACAAAGTTGGCACAAGGACCACAGACACATAGAAGAGTACAAGCAAAGGACATTGACAAATGTCCTAAGGCACACACATGAATAAAAACAAATGATATTAGCAAATGTTCTAAGGCACACATAGGAGACAAGCAGGAACTGGTAATACAATCATATCAAGCTATGCTAATTAAGAAGATAAAAAATGTAAAGATTGGAAAAATACAATCACATCTAACTAATCAAAGCATGAGGGAAAGTATGCAAGACATACACAAGTGCTAGATACTGATGATATGTTGATAAAGTAATCTGTGTAAGCTATTAGATAATATACATCATCATGATAACTTAGAGTGTGGAGTGTAGGAATGACATAACCTAGATGGTGTAGTCATGTAGAAGATACCCCCAATGAGTATGTATATTGATGTGTGTCTCAAATGTAGAAGTAGAATGTCCCCTCAATAGGTAGAGTGAAGCAATCAAGTAGTTGGATTTCAATGCACACACTCAAAGAAGATCAATTGAAGAATGGTAATATAGATAAATTGACATACAAAGCATAAAACAATAAATGTAAGTCTTAGCATAGTAGTATCAATATAAATCATGGATGATGCATACAATCAAAATGTTTTTGTTGTTTTTGACATATTTGAATGTTTTTCAAATTTTTAAATGTTATATTGTTTTTGAATTTTGGAATTATTTGAGCATGTATAATCAAGCATAAGAAACTATGTAAAATCAGTGCTGAGAGTAAATGATACTAATCGATGAGTCTCATGTGAGACTCCCTATCATGGTGTTATGTATCAATGAGTGAAATCGTGCATGATTGTGAAGCATAATGAAAATGGTAAGACTGTGGATTTGAAAGATGTATATGATATAGATGTTATAAAATATTTTAAGTAAAAATCAACTTTGGGGTCCCTCTATAACTCTAAGAAGTGGATGCAACTATAGGGCTCTTAAGGACCCATCTAGAAGTAGGAGAATCTCTCTGAACATGTGCTCTATGTATAAATGCATGAGATCTCAATGAGACTACCCTGGGTGTGAATACTATAGCTGGAAGCTATGTAGAATCATGAAATGGTGTAGGTATATGAACCCTATGTACTAGTGGTGGATGCCTTAACTGTGTTTGGATCTAAACTAGAGAAAGAACTATAAATTAGAGGATAAACTAAAACTAGTGGTAAAACTAAAACTAGTGGCAAAACTAAAATTGGTGGCGAAATTGAAACTGGTACTAAAATTGAAATTAGTAACTAAAAATTAGATAATGGATTTGAAGTAGGGAGTGGTAACTCATATGGAACTCCTTCAACTATAATAACCTGATGAGTGTGAATGAATTTTATGTATTTATGAGCTATAGAAGGTACTGATCTAAGTTCTTGAATCCATGGTTGACCACGTAATATATCAAAAACTCCTATATTGGGAACTATAGTGAATGGTATGGCCACATGTGTAGGACCAATCTATATAGGAAGTACTATCTTTCTCAATGAACTCTATATATGCCCATTGAAACCACTAAGAACTATGTCTATCAGAGTGATATCCTACTCTGAGTATCCTAAATGCTGTACTGATGTCATAGTGTACATGTTCACACTAGATCTATTATCTATGAGAAAACTATGAATAAGATGATTATGAATGTGAGCTCTAATAAAGAGTGTGTGGTAGTTTGTATTATCCTCAATGATCTCTTACTTTGAGAAGGAGATGAAAGGTCTAGCTGGAACTTTGGAATTGTATACACCAATCATGTTGCTCAAAGGATGTAACTCAACTGAAAGTGTCCTATATGTATCTGGTGGGGGATGTGCATGATATACATGGTGAACCCCTGATTGATCCTTTGCCTCTTGTTTGGAATGTTGTGGAAATATATTTGAGAATATTTTTAATGCTTTATCTTGTGTTTTCTTTGTTGGTGGAGGCTCAACTAAAGTGCCAAGATCAATAGTGTTTGAATCTATTAGGTCCTGTATCTTATGATTTAAACTGATGCATCTATTTATCATATGGTCGGTGCCCTATGGTAGTTGTAAAATGTATGCTTATCATATCCATTTGGAGGAGGCTTTATTGGATCAACTTATTGAATAGGAGGGAGAGATATGATATTACAATCCAAAAGCTACTATAAAACCTTGGCTGGAGGAACTAGAAGGTGTGAAATTGTATGCTGAGGTGGTAATAATAAAATTATTCATTGAAGAGGCTCAAAATTCACATTGACTATAGGTTGATTCCGTCCTTTAGTATCATTGAGCTTGATATTAAATGAGACTTTGCCATTACTCTTATTAGTTGTGTCTAATGTATTAGTGTACTTTAGTTTGCCTTTTGAAATTAATTTGACTTCTCTTTCCTTTAATGTGTGACATAATTCAATGAAGGAAGAGAATCTTTTGAATATAATTGATTCATGAAGTGTGATAGAAGACTCTATTTGAAGAGGTCTTGTAACTCCTAATCTGCCATGGGATTAGTCATCTTAGCCAAGATGGTCTTATATCGAAGAACATAATATATGAGATGATCATTTGACCTTTGTTTCTATTGTACAACTTGAGCATATGAAACCTTGTCACCAATGTTGATATTGAAGTGTGTTAGGAATATGTTAGCTAAAGGATTGAATACATTGATCGACTAATTAAATAGACTATAGAACCATTGTAGAGCATAATCCTTTAGGATCCATAGAAATAACTTGGTAAGTAGTCAGTCATTTGGTACATAGTCCAAGCATACTACATGAAATTCTCTTAAATGTGTCTCTAGATTACCCTTACCATCATAAAGAGTAAGCTTGGGTTGAAGAAAACCTTGTGGTAAGGGTGTAGAAGTAATATGATGTGCCAATGGTGTATGTAGTAAAGCAAAAGAATCCAAAGCCTATATAGGTCTAGAGGCACCTTGTTCAAGATGTTGTACCTTAGATTGAAGAAATATTCTCTCTTTCATAAGGCCTACCACGTCAGGAGACAAAGATGTACTAGTTGTAGCTGGTGGCACAAAAGAAGGTTGGGTTGCTGTAGGGGGTTATTGAGACATATTTTCCCTTGTAGTGTCATTTGCAACTGGTGGCTCTATTGTTTGAGAATATTGACCATTGTTCAATTTTCATATTTCATTTGATCTTATTTTAGTGTGTGCAGTGAAATATAGCTACTTGATGGCTTCACTCTACTCATTGAGGGGGCATTCCTACTTCTCCATTCAAGACACACATCAATATACATACCTACTAGGTTCATCTTCTCCATGAATACACCATCTAGGTTATTTCATTCCTACACCCTACACTCTAAGTTATCATGTTGATGTACATTAGCTACTAGCTTACATAAATTAATTTATGTATGTGCCTTAAGACATTTGCTAATATCCTTTGATTTTGTTCATGTGTGTACCTTAGGATATATTCCAATGTCTTTTTCTTGTATTTTCTATGTACCTGTGGCCTTTATGCCATCTTTGCTTGCTCCACTTATATGTGTATGTGGCATTTGAACATGCCTTGTATGCTTGCTTTCCAATTTGAGTGACATGTGCCATGAACCTTGTTTCATGGCCCCTTAGCCACCCTTGTATGCTTCTTGATTATTATTTTGTGTGCTTGTTGCTTGATTGATTTTGATTGTTTGCAATGCCATGATCTAAATCATGCATTATCTTTATTTTTAGATGCCATGATGGACATCATGCTCCATCACTCTAGACAACTAACAACTAACAAACTAACAACTACTATTTATAGTTTTAATTCAATTCTAGTACATTACACATGATATTACATTGTTATGTCTATCTAGGCATACCTCTGTTGATCTAACAATCTCTCAATTCAAACCATGCTATATCTTGATATATTTTATTGATTATCTTTGCTATATCATGTATATTTCTAGTTTAACACACTTGGAGGGATTCTTCTTCTGAGGGCAATCATTGTAGGGTACCTATTTCCTACCCTCAAAAGAGGGAGAAATAAACAAGGGTTTTTCTACAGAGATCAGATCTCCTATCAATCAAAAAATCTAGTTTTAAAACAACTAGAACAATAACCAATCATCAAACCACTCATAATAGACCAAGCAAATAGTTAAGAATCTAGAACAATGATTAGTTTCAGCCCAAGACAATAGCATCAAGGCTAGAATACAATTCCAAACACCAATGTGTCCTATTTTGGTGCTCCTATCCAAATAGCAGAAAAGCCAAATTTTTTAGAAGCAGGGAAAAAAGTAGGTTTAGTTATAGTTTTGCACAATCAAACCAGTTCATAATCAATAATTTTTAATATAGTTTTATTAAAGAATCAAGACATAGGGGGCATCATTCATGGCATGAATGGTTCTCACTTTCAATTTTAGATACATTAGTTGGTATAACTTCCAAACCAAAATCCACATTTTAGACACCAATGATTAGGGGCAGATTGCACAACACTTTTCCTTCTTTTCTTTCCAAGTTTAGTATTACCTAGGCATTCTTAGCAGTTGTGTGCCTTACTCCATCATAAGTAGTTGACACCATTTTAAAGTGGCTTTTATACAATCCTAACCTCTAAATTTCCAAGTTCTTGAGTGGCTTCCACATAAGCCAAATTTTAAGTTTTGGAGTGGCTTTCATATAAGCCTAATCTCCATCTTTTTTGAGTTGGCAAACATTGGCATAGTATACATTCAACTATCCATGCCACATTATCAAATTTATAGAACATTCATGAGATTTATAAGCCATCTCATATGATATACTTATTCCTATCGGTATTAGTTCATAGCTTCACTTCATAAGGCAATGATGGAGCCAAAGGGCCAAATTTATATTCTTGAGCCACCTATTCAAAGGGATTAGACACAAAGTAAAAATATCGATTAGCACACTTAGGATCTTATAGATTCAATTAGTAGGTGATGATGGAGCCAAAGGGCCAACCTTTGCATTCTTGAGCCACTTTTTGGGGAATTGATCACTCAGCTCCATTCATGATATAACTTTTGGTAGATCATCATCCAACACATCCAACATTTCTCAAACTTACTAATCATCATAACATATTTACACTTGCACAATGTGCTCTCTATACACTATCCAACATTACTTAGTATCACATAGATTCATGGGCTTCACCTTTATAGGTAAGTTTAGGTGCACTTTTTATTTTCTTTTATCCTAGTATTTCATTTTACTGCATCACTAGAATAAAGGGGGGAAAATGTAGTCATACAAAATGCAAAAATTAGAAACTTGAGCATGGATAATAACACCCAATTCGTAAGTCTCTCTTGCTTTCTCTCATAACCCTCTCAAGCTTATTTTTAATGATTTCTAGTCATCCATAGCCTTCCAGACTTGATCATAGCTGAGCCAAAATTGTCTCTTCATGACTAATCCATCCCCCTAGGTCCCATCTACTTAAGACAGTAGCACCAAATTTGGACTATAGCATTGGACCCTAGGGTGTCCCCTTTTCAGTGCTCCTATCCAATCATAATTTGAGCCTAGATTACATTTTTATTTGATTCTTTTTGTTCATTATGTCAACCTAGTTTGATTCCATCTAACCCATGACCAATAGATCCATATAAAATCCCATTTAAAGATCATTTGAAAAGGGTTGGAAAATATCACTCAAGCAAGCAAGAATACAAGCAAGACCACTCAAGCAATATTCACTATTCTTTGCATACAATCAACCTACACACTTTCAAGCCAATTTAAGTCCTTACACCAAACCTTAATCATCTCAAGCACATTTATTTTTTGTATTTTTTGCATTTTCATCCACTATTGCACCAATCACTCTTAAAGGGATGACTACATATGGCTTGATACCTCCTCGGAGTATTGATATGTAGGCATCATGCTCTCACATGGGGTGTGAAGCACATTCAGTACATATTACACACACTAACCCCTTTTCCCCATTTATCAAAGTTTCTATTCAAGTGCATAAAATACACAAACATAGAAAATTAGTTCTATAGGGAGTTTTGTTGACAATAAGATTTCAACATTTGATACATAGGCTCACACTAATCAGGTGAACAAAACCCAAAAAGCTTAGATCCTTAAAATAACAACACCAGGGAAGGACTATAGTGCTGAATCCTAGGGTTTCCAATTTCAATGCTCTTGTCCAATCAAGAAATGAAGTTTATAATCCTATTTGTGGTAGTGTCCTAAGCCTGTACATAAATTTCTAGACCCTGTTTCAATCAGATCAACACATAATAAGATAAGTTTAATTTTCTCTCTCTCACTATTATTTTTAGAAAAGGTCAAATTATAATTAAATTTCACAAATCAATAGCTTTAATTTAGAATATTATTTACTGATTTTATCCTACTCAGACCCTTTTATTATTTAGGAATTAAACACTAATTTCCCCAAAAATAATAAATCATTTAAAAAGAGTCTGAGTAGGAGAAAATCAATAAATAATATTCCAAATTAAAGATATTAATTTGTGAAATTTAATTACAATTTGACCTTTTATAAAAATAATAGTGAGAGAGAGAAAATTAAACTTATCTTATTCTATGTTGATTTGATTGAGACAGGGTCTAGAAATTTATGTGCAGTCCTGGGACACTATCGCAAATAGGAGTCTAAAATTCATTTCTTGATTAGACATGAGTGATGAAACTAGACATCATAGGCTTCGGTGCTATAGTCTTTCCCCAATGCTATTGTTCTAAGGATTTAAGCTTTCTAAGTTTTGTTCACTTAGTCAGTGTGAGCCTGTGTACCAAATTTTAGAGCCTTACTATCAACAAAACTCCTTTTAGAGTTAATTTTATATGTTTGTGTCTTCTATGCACCTGAATAAAAACTTTGGAAAATAGGGAAAAGGGGTTAGTGTTTAAAAGATGCACTGGATGTGCTTCACACCTCGTGTGTGGGCATGCTACCTACATACCAATACTCTGAGGAGGGATCAAGCCATATGTAGTTCTCTTTTTAAGAGTGCTTTGTGCAATAGTGAATGAAAATGCAAGAAATACAAAAATTGAGTGTGCTTGAGATGACTAGGGGCTGGTGTAAGAACTTGAATTGGCTTGAAAGTGTATAGGCTGGATATATGTAGAGAATAGAGAAGATTGCTTGAGTAGTCTTGCTTGCTTGAGTGATATTTACCAACCCTTTCCAAATGATCTTTGAATGGGATTTTATATTGATCTATTGGTCATGGGTTAGATGAAACCAGACTAAGCCAACACAATAAACAAGATGAATCAAGAAAAAAATGGTAATCTGGGTTCAAATTGTGATTAGATAGGAGTACTAAAAAGGGGACACCCTAGGGTCTAGTGCTATAGCCCAACTTTGGCACTATTGTCCTAAGCAAATAGGACTTAGGGGAATGGATTAATCATGAAGAGAGGGTCCTAGCTCAGCTGGGATCAAGTCTAGAAGGCTATGAATGACTGAAAATTGGTGAAAACAAGTCTGAGAGGGTTATGAGAATAAGCAAGAGGGACCTAAGGATTGGGTGTCATTAGTCATACTCAAGTTACCAATTTTTGTAATTTATGACTAAATTTGCCCACACTTTATTCTAGTGATGCAACAAAATGATATACTAAGATAAAGGAAAATAAAAAATGTACCTAAACTTACCTACAAAGGTGAAGCCCATGAAGTTGTGTGATGTTGAGTGATACTGGATAGTCTATAAAGAACACATTGTGCAAGTGTGAATCTATGAAAGGAAAACAAAGAGTAGATTAGTTCTTACTAAATGCAATATAAAACAATAATGTACAAAGCTAGGTGAGAGAGAGAGAGAGAGAGAGAGAGAGAGAGAGAGAGAGAGAGAGAGAGAGAGAGAGAGAGAGAGAGAGAGAGAGAGAGAGAGAGAGAGAGAGAGAGAGAGAGAAGAGAGAGAGAGAGAGAGAGAGATGAATGCATACACCTCACTAGGTACACAAACCAATACAAAACATATTATGATGTTGAGTAAGGTTGAGTAATGCTGGATATGATGGATGATGTTGTACCAAAAGTTATATCATGAATAGAGCTAAGTGCTTAATTCTCTAAAATGTGACTCAAGAATGTAAAGGCTTTCCCTTTGGCTCCATCATTGCCTACTAAGTGAATCTAGATAATCCTATGTGTGCTAATCAATGTTTGGACTATGTGTCCAATCCCTCTAAATAGGTGAATCAAGAATACAAAGGTTGGCCCTTTGGCTCCATCATTGCCTTGTGAAGTGAAGTTATGAACTAATATCGGTATAAAAATATATGTCATATGAGATGGATTCTAAAGCCCATAATGATCTAAAAATCTGACAATATGATGTGGATAGCTGAATGTATACTGTAAACTAGGACAATGTTGGCCAACTCAAAAAAGATGGAGATTAGGCTTGTATGAAAGCCACTTCAAAACTAAAAATTTGGCTTATGTGGAAGCCACTAAAGAACTCAGGAATGTGGAGGTTAGTCCTGTATGAAATCCACTCTGAAATGATGCCAACCACCTGTAGATGGAGTAAGGCATGTAACTACTAAGAATACCTAGGTAATACTAAACTCAGAAGGAAAAGAAGCAAAAGTGTTGTGCAATCTACCCCTAATCACTAGTGTCTAAAACATGGACTCTAACTTAAAATTTATACCAACTACCGTATCTAAAACTAGAAGTGAGGACCAATCATGCCACACATGATGCCCCCTATGTCTATATTCTCTAAGAAAACTATACTAAAAACAACTGATTCTAAACTAGTTTGATTATGCAAAATTATAACTGAATCTACTTTTCTACATGATCTAGAAAATATAAATTTTCTACTATTTAGATAGGAGCACCAAAATAGGACACCTTGGTGTTTAACGTTGTAGTCTAGCCTCAAAACTATTGTCCTAGGCTAAAATTTCTCACTGCTCTATATTCTTGACTGTCTGCTTGGTCTGTTCTAAGTGGTTTGATGACTAGTTGCTATTTTGGTTGTTTTGAAACTAGATTTTTTGACTAATAAGAGCTCTGATATTTGTAGCAAAACCCTTGTTTATTTCCCCCTCTTTTGAGGGTAGGAAATAGGTACCCTACAATGATTGCTCTTAGAAGAAGAAGCCCTGTAAGTGTGTTAAGCTAGAAATATACATTATGTAATAATGATAATCAACAAAATACCTCAAGATATAGCATGGTTTAAATTAAGAGATTGTTAGATCAATATGGGTATGCTTAGATAGATATAACAATGTAATATCATGTGCAATGTATTGAAATTGAATTAAAATTGGAAATATTAGTTGTTATTTTTCATGGAGGGATGGAGCATAATGTCCATCATGGCATCCAAGAAGCAAGATAATGCATGATTTGGATCATGGTATTGCAAACAATTGAAAGCAATCAAGTAACAAACACACAAAAAGAAACACAAAGCATATAAGGGTGACTAGCATGGTTTAAATTAAGAGATTGTTAGATCAATATGGGTATGCTTAGATAGATATAACAATGCAATAACATGTGCAATGTACTGAAATTGAATTAAAATTAAAAATATTAGTTGTTATTTTTCATGGAGGGATGGAGCATAATGTCCATCATGGCATCCAAGAAGCAAGATAATGCATGATTTGGATCATGGTATTGTAAAAAATTGAAAGCAATCAAGTAACAAACACACAGAAAGAAACACAAAGCATACAAGGGTGACCAAGGGGCCACACAAACAAGGGACATGGGCACATGCCACTCAAACTAGAAAGAAAGCATACAAGGCATGTTCAAATGCCACATACACATACAAGTGGAGCAAGAAAAGTTGGCATAAGGGCGACAATTACATAGAAGAGTACAAGCAAAGAACATTGGAAAATTTTCTAAGGCACACACATGAATAGAAGCAAATGACATTGGCAAATGTCCTAAGGCACATACATGAGACAAACATGAACTAGAAATACAATGACATCAAGCTATGCTAAGCAAGAAGATAAATCATGTTAAGATTGGAAAGATACAATCAAATCCAACTTAATCAAAACAAGAGATAAAGTATGCAAAACATGTTTAGTACAAGACTAGGTGTATATTAAGAAATACACAAGTGCTAGATACTGATGATATGTTGATGAAGTAACCTATGTAAACTAGTAGATAATGTACATCAACATGATAAATTAAAGTGTGGAGTGTAGGAATGACATAACCTAGATGGTGTAGTCATATAGAAGATGCCACTAGTGGGTATTTATATCGATGTGTGTCTTGAATGTAAAAGTAGGATGCTCCCTCAATGGGTAGAGTGAAACAATCAAGTAGCTATATTTCATTGCACACACTCAAAGAAGATCAAGTGAAGCCTGGTAATGTAGATAAATTGACATACAATAGCATGGAACAACAAATTTAAGTCCTAGCATAGTAGTAGCAATGTAAAGCATAGATGATGCATACAATCAAAATGTTTTTAGATTTTTTGAAAAGTTATATTGTTTTTGTATTTTGGAGTTATGAGCTATGTACAATCAATAATATGAATAATATGTACAATAATTTGAAAAGAAGCTATATATAATTAATTATGAAAAAATATGTACAAGCAAGGCTGAGAAGAGATGATACTAATCGATGAGTCTCATGTGAGACTCCCTATCATGGTGTCTTGTATCAAATAAAGAGATCATGCATGATTGTGAAGCATGAAGGAATGGCTATGAATATGACTCTAAATATTTAGATTCATTGTTGGTATCTTGAAAATCATAATAACCTGTATTATTCCACTCATGATTATCATCTTGATTTTGAACTAATGGAATGCTAGTGTTGACTGTTGTTGTATCTAAATCATTTCCTTTGGTGAACAATGCCTATGAATGATTTTTCTTAGGATGTTCAATAAATCCCAAACCTTGGTGACAAACATTATCAAATGATGGATATGAGTAGTGATGCCTTGAGCGTGCTTTCTCAACCCTTGACCTTGATAATCAAACTGTTGTAGATATTTTTGACCAAACCCATACTAATTTGAAAGTTAAGCCTTATTTTGGAGAGGTAGATTTACATCTTTTTCATGATTTACCTATGTATGTGGTGCTATTTTTTACTCTAATTTTGATTTTTGATCCTTTTGTTATTTTGAGTTATGCTTTGGTAACCACTTTTGTACTGTTTTTAAATTTGACCCTTTGTGAATGTGTTCCTGTGTCATTGTGGATTGCTTGATTGATTTACTTTGTATAGGGTCCTCATTAGCAATTATTTATTGTATATATGTTTTCAATGCCAAACATGAATTTGTGTGATACCCATGCATTCTATGATATGCAGAATAATATTTGGATCTTCTAATTGGATGTAGAGGAGGTAGTTTGATCAACTTAGATTTAATCATTTTCATTAGTACCTCACTTGAAATATTATTTGATCTTTGAATGCTTTTTGAATCACTAGTTGTAGAGTTAATATGTTGTGATTTATTATTTTGATATGTAATATTGCTTGTAACCAATTAATTAGGTGAAAGTGCATATACAGGATTGGCACTAGGATGCCTTTGAGGATTTTGTATTATAATATGATTTTCCAATTTTATGATCTTGTCATGTAATAGCTGATTTTGTGTTTGTAACTCTAAAATTAACTTGTTCATATTGGTGATACGATCCCTTAGAGTCTCACAAGTGAAAACCCTAGTTGCTTCCAATTGAACATGTAAGCACATATATTAAAGAGGTTTTGAAGAAGCTATAAGCTGAATGTTTGCATTGGGAATAATAGTATATGCTACCTCACCTTTTGAAGGGGTGATAACATGGACCTGGTTAGAGGGAAAGTAGCTATCACCCTCTTAGGGGAGAGGAGGAGAAGGGAATTCTTTATTTTGCATAAGATATGACATTGAAAGTTGACAGGTGGTTGTTAGCTTATGCCTTGTAAAATTTCACAAATTAGTATCTATTAGTTATAAGTTAACTTGACACTAAGTAGCTATTGTTATGTACATGCACATAAATGAAGTTGAGCTTCAGGTATTACCCCCAAACATATGGTCAAATAGAAATTTTTAACAAATGCTTGGAAACATTCATTTGTCACTTTACTTCAAAATAACAACAATGGGCAAAGTGGATTCCCATTGCAAAATGGTGGTACAATACCTCCTACCACACTTTTACTAAAATGACTCCATATGAAGAAGTTTATGATTAAGTGCCCCAAATATTTATCTTGTATACCCTTAATAGTTCACTGGTTCAGGTGGTTGACGCTACTCTCTAACATTGAGATCAAATTCTTATCACCCTGTAGAGTAATCTCCATCTGGAACAAAATCAAATGAAGTAGTAGGCTGATCAACACCACTCCAAGTGCACCTTCTAAACCTAGTGATATGGTTTTTATTCATCTACAACCATACAAGTAATCATCCATAAAACTAAAAGGGTATCATAAGATTAATCCAAATTTATATGGTCCATATACGGTTCTTCAAAATATTGGATCTGTTGTTTATAAGTTGGATCTTCCACCTTCCTCCCAAGTTCACCTAGTCTTTCATGTCTCTTGTTTGAATATTGGAACCACCATCAAATTGTAAATAATTTTACCAGAACTTGCTAATGAAAGCTCCATCTTTCTCATATCGACAATAGTCCTGTACAGGCACACTCACCAACTTCACTCCCACTTAATCACAAAAACCTTAATCCAGTGGCATGGCATGCGATCAAAAGATGCAACATGGGAATAACTATTCCGCATTCAACAATGATTCCCACATCTAAAGCTTTGAGGACATAGGTTTTTATAAGGGGAAGTGGATGTTAGGAACTCATGTCCTACCCTTCTCTTTGCATTATTAGTGTATTAGTTGCTATGGATGCATATGCTTTATAAGTCATCCCTTGAGCATATTTGAATTATCCCACATACATGCAAGGTAGTAGTTGTTAGAATAAATTTAACATTTAAGTAAGTGTTAAAGCAAAATGAAGGCATCCATAAATATTATTGTATTGAGCTTACTCAAAGGAGTTTCCCCCCTCAAAGTAGCCTACAATCTGAAGGTTATTTTGGATTATTTTATAAAGTTCATTTCATTATTCATTTATTTTATGTAGTTTTTAAATTTGTGCAAAAGGATCCTCAAAAATCATCAATGATGTTTCTCATTCTTATTCTTCTTTCATATATATATATATATATATATATATATATATATATATATAATGACTCATTAAAAAGGAGAGGGGATGATTTCTTCAACTTTCAGCATACTGATTTTTAAGTTTGAGATCTGGACCACTGCTGTTCTATTATGTATGAATAACTCAAACCCTTTGTTTAAATGTAATGCAATCATTGATAATTTTTGTAAGAAAAAATATTCTATGTCTCTTTTTTTTCCCTCTAGTTTTTATCTTGCTATGGTAACTTCATGTTACTTCTTGCCCTTATATTCATTTTATTTGGTTATGTTCACTTTCCTTCTTACATGCTAGTAACACTATGTGCATATAGGTAAGAGATATTCATATTTTATATTCTGGGGTATCACCATTTTCATTTCATGCATTTCTATAACTCTTTTCCCCTACCAATTTTCTTTTTATGCAATTATAGTAGGTAGATTATCATAATAATAGGAAACAAAATTATCTCTGGAGGTTATCTTTAAGGAGTAGTCCTAAAGTGAGTAGAGATCCCATATTATGTTTAATTTATGGGATGCATTCAATAAAAATAATTTAAACATTAACAATTTTGACATGCCTAGTGGGATGGGATTATATTTTAGTTTGATTTTGTATGAATTCATCTAATTTTATACATTTGTTTAATATTTTGGTGATACTTTCTAATTTATTTTCTTGTTGAGTAATTTTACATCACTTGACAAATCCAATGGCCAAAGATCCCATATTGAAGTAAAGTAGACTTGCCCTTTTGAGAATTATTTTCTCCTATAATGAAAATTGAAAAAATATGGCCAATCCTAGAACCTTTCCTTTTGCTTGATGGAATCCCTTTAAATTTTCAAGAATGAAATCTTAATCCTAAGTCAACACTTAAATCACTCCTTGATTTCTATGGAGATGGCTCTGTTAATCCCATTGATGACATCAAATATGTTTCCATTTGAGCTCAATCCACCAAATTATCAATGACGATGTTAATATTGGGATTTTGGCCACCTCGTTCAAAGGAAAATCCCTAGTTTGGTATATATACTTTTTTGAAAACTCAGTGTCAACATGGGATGAGCTAGGATAAAATTTGTGTGATCAATTCATAGAAAGGTTGGATGCTCTATCCTCAATAGAACATTTAGCTACAATCAATACGGCTACCTTGGAGCATGTTGTTGATATAAACTACAAATTTATAAGGACATGAGAGAGGATACTTTAAAAATCTCATCCATCATTAGGTTTGGCCTATTTATATTTTATAAAAACATTTGACCTTGATTTGGTTATAGGAATACAAACATTAGGAAGAAATACTCTTCCACAAGATTTTGATTCTATTGTAATAGCTGAAGTGCTCTCATGCAAGTTAGGAGAATAACTCCTTTATGTGCCATATCCTTGTCCATCAAGCCCCCATATCCTTGTTACCTACCATAGCTCCTTTATTCGTAAAGCATGAGCTCACCCAACATACCCCTTAGTGCATCCATAGATTGTCATGTAATTATGAAATAAAATGCCTTATAAGAGAATATACAAACAAGTTAATGGCCTTTAAAAGGAAACTTGTTATTAAAAATGCTCATAGTCAACATGTTATCCCAAGTAATTTGATGCCTAATCAAATAGGAAATCATTCCCCCTAACCTACACAACTTGAATAAACTCCTCAAAATTGCCATGCAAAGGTGAAGGAAATTCATTGCTTCAACAATGAATCACTTCCTCTCCAATATTATATAATTTTTGAGGCTATACATCAATAAATGGATTAAAAACCTCTAATAGAGGAAATGAATGGGCCAACGATGGTGTTTTCTGCCACCATGATGCAAGAAGAGAGATTGAAGATGTTGATGTGTAGTCAATAGAAATGACAACAAAACTTGCTCACCTTCCTGAAAGATCAATAATGTCAAGTATTCCTTTAGATCCTTTAGATTTTGATAGCTTTCCTCAGGCATGTTTTAAAAAGGAGACCTCCCTACAAAGAGAGCAAGTAGAGAAATTCTGTAATGATGATGAGAAAATAAATGAAGGATTATTGTCATATATGCTTGAGAATATTATAAGAAGAATGCCAATATTTCATATTGGGCCTCCCATATATAGTTATATTGAATATTCTAATGAAGACAAGGAATCACACTCTGATATTGGACATAAATAAAGGATTATTGAAGGCATATAACTTACTACCCAAATGGATTAAAAAATAATAAGAAAAATGAGCATAAATGATTTCATAGAGGTAGAGGACATTGATGGCTTGTTGGATTCAATAGAATATGCTGCTACACATTCATCCATATAGGATGAAGTCATGGCTCCTCATGAAGAACAAATATAGTAAGATATTCTTGGTGGAATCTTAGAGGATGATAGTGCCAACATATTCATAGAGTTGCCTTATTTTTTAGAGGATGGATACAATAATTTACAAAAGCCTTGCACATACTCCTAGGATGAAAAAGATGATATTTACATAAGGACAATAGAAAATTTTGCTGAGGAAGATTATTTTGGGCTTGGGATATAATATTTCATTAAGGATTCTATAGGATAGAAATACTTTATTCCATAGCATAAAGAAATCATGATAAATATAGAATATGAATATAAAGGTTCTTATTTTAGTCTCCTAAATGGGGAAGAACCAAAAAAAGACTTATTTGACACATGGGAAGTATTTAAAATAGAGAACATTGATGGATAAAGTTATGTTATTCTATCTTTATAAGTCAAGTATACTCATGAAAATGCTGTAGGCTATGATTACAACTTAGAAGAAGCTAAATATGCAGAAAGATAGTGATGATCAAATTTAATAAGGGGATACTCTATTCAGTTCGATACCTACTTGGACTAAAACTTTGAGAGACTACTTATCTTATCAATCACATTGATAAAACATGGTAGAATTAGGATAGAGTTAATTAGGATTTCTTGATTAGGGTTCTCATAAAATTTGGCTTTCAAGACTGAGTGATCAACCTGGGGAAGGAGTGTATTTCCATGGTTAGATTTGATGTATTGGTCAATGGTTCCCACAAAGGTTATTTCCCCTTAGGGAGAGGTGTCAGACAAGGAGACCCTATTTCTCCTTATCTCTTCATATTTTTGGTAGAGGTGCTAGGTAGAAATACCTATAACTTGTTGGTGCAGGGAAGTCTTCAGGGCATCAAGCCTGCTTCCATTGCCCAGGCATCAGTCATTTAATAATTTATTGATGACACTATATTATTTGGAACTAATTCTATGGTTGAGGTTAGAAGGTGGAAAAACATACTCAATTATTATGAAGGGGCCTCTAAGAAAAGCATCAACTCTGAAAAAAGTCACATCTATTTTCTAAACACTCAAGAGGACTTGCAACAAAAAATTACCAGAGCATTGGGCTGCTCTAGTGTGAGGTTGCCTACTACTTACCTTGGCCTTCCACTTACGATCACCAAAGTCACCTTAGATTAGTGGAACATGATTATTGAGAGAATATAGATAAATTTGGCTAGTTGGAAAGGAACTTTATTGAGTCAAGTAGGGACATTTTAACTTCTCAAAGCCTCCCTTCAAGGTGGGAAGGCTGATAGTCCTTAGCATTTCTGCTAGTTTTTGTGTTTTTGTTGAGTCTTATTTTTTGTCAAATGTTTCTATGTTGTTAATGTACTATTTATGGCACGTTTGAGGCTTTTTTGACTAGGGGCTGGTTTGTATAGGGCTCAGGACCCTCTTTTCTTATTGAACTAATAAAAAACATGGCATAATTAGAACAAATCAACTATTTCATACTATTTAGTCTATTTTAAATTGAACAAATCAAATTAATAGATCCAAAATATTTAAATTGATATATAATAAATATAGAAATCTATAAGTAAAATACATAATTTACATTACTATAAATTAGTTAAAAATAGTAAATCAACTAATAGATATGTAAACCTCCCTCGAACTGATTTTATGATGATTGTGTAGGCTGATTGTGACTAAAAACTACTTGAAGAAACCTATGTTCTATGTCATGTCCAAAATTAGAAATTAAAACTATGTTAGGATAGGGCCATGGTAACATGATAGGGGCATAATAAAACCTTGCATGTTGGTTATGACCATGCCTAGTTTAATTGTGAAATTGAATTTACTACATGATCACCTACAATTATCCATGAAGATTTTCTAATTTTGTGTTGGAGCTAATTTTTCATGTGGAGACCTGAAAAAGATAAAACCCTAGCTCCTACATGACAAACATAATAGATATAAAATGAACAAAAGGGGAATAGAATTAGGGAATATGCAAATATATCCTTATAAAACATCACGTAATTTAAGTGTTACTACATAACCCAAAAATTCCTCAAGCTTATGTAGTTCTCCCTCCTAAGGATGTAACTGTATGAATGAAGTTATAAGATTGATTGAAATGCTTGATAATGGATGCCATTAACTTAAAATAAAATATATTCAGACTTATCCTATGATAGTTTCAATACATTAAAATTTAAATTGGAAGAAATAATGCTCTTGTTTTCAATGTACAGTAGGATTGCCAAGTGATTATTTGCTGTATTTTGAGAAGCCTTGAATTGATTATATAGAGGAATATTTTGAATATTTAAAATAATTAGACTTGATAAAAAGTATGGGAGGGGTAAAATTCAACATTTAAAGTTTAAAAAATTACCGTTAGAGCACCAAGATCAAGGTCATGCTAGTGGACAAGGCTGCAGTGCAACTTTGTTTGACCTACTGTAGTCTTGTCCTAAAAAGACAAAGACTATTGAAAAAGGTATGAAAGGTGTTTTTAGGCAAATTATGGATGTCTAAATGGTTTTATGAGTATTTTTAATACAATTTGTATAATAGTGAATTCTCCCATATTGATTTCAAGTTAACAGAATGATGAGTAAGGAAAGTGAAGGAAGAATGTTAAGATTAAACATTTTCAAGTATTTAATGATTAAATTTGAGTGTTTACATCTCCCACCCTCTTTATTATAGTGATACAATGAAGTGAAATGACTAGATTAAATTATATGTGAATCTAAGTGTGTATACACACTTTATCCTTGGAAGTGAAGCTTAATCATGCAAGATGCCTGAATGCAAAGCCTACAACAATGACACCAAAAGTAGTTATTGTACATTTTTAAAATTTTAAATTTGAAAAGAGCAATGAAAATATACACATGTAAGAGTATGCATTTTAATTTTCTTTTAACTTGAAGGTGGAGAAGTTCTTGCCCCATTTTGAGGCATTTTGGAGAAATGTTAAACCTATGACAAATTGAGAGTGATCAAGTCTCAATTTGAAAACCTTTGAAAGCTATTGAGTTGGAAAGATTGTATGCTCCAAATCTCATTTTACTGTATAAGTTAATTTATAAAATTGAAGGGGTGAAACCACCAATTGTGGATCACTACATAGAAAAATTTCAACCATAGATGTTGAATATCATTAGACTCTTACATGGCCCAATTGAAACATGAAGATGAATCACACCACTTTAGATAAATCTAGATTTGATTTGAAACTTTTCAACCTTTAAAATTTTTGATTTTGAATTTTTTTTGAAATTATCTATGCAATAATGTGAACATGAATGGATATCATGCCCCCTGTATCTGTACTATATTGATATTGAATGCCATTTTATTTTTTGTAATTATTTTCAAACTTGCAACTTGTAACTGTAGGAATGAGTGCACATGCATATCAAATGTCCCCATAATATGAAATTTTTGAAACATGCTATAGTTCTAAAAACTATATGGTGCCATCAATTTAAAATTTTCTCATGAGGAATTAAATTCTCAAGAAAATCCCATTGTGATGCCCTTTTTTGAGATGAAGGATGTAACTTAAAAGTCACTTATCTCAAAATAAAGCATATGTAAAAGATATAATCATGTAGTAGCACTTAAAATTTTGAATGCATTGAATCATAGTATTTGAATATACCATTGAATTTGTATATGAAATGTGTTAGATATATCATTGAAACATATAAGCATTATGTACATGATATGTGTCATGACATAATAGTAAAATTAATAGTTAAAAGCAATGCATGATATGAATCATGGCACCAAGTAATAAGTAGTGAAAAATAAACAATATCACATGTCACACAATTTTTATATGATGTCACACATAAGGCCCAAAGGTCACATACAAGGGAAATGTGAATGTCATATAAACACATAAGGTCAAGGGCCACACTCAAATGGTATGATGATGCCACACAAGAAAGAATTTGTACATATAAGGCCAAGTGCCACATACAATAAACAAGCAAGTTCTAATTTATCATGTAATAAAGTAAGAAAAAAGAAGCATAAAATAAATGATATTAATCTACATCCACCATATGTATCAATGTCAGTGTTATCAAGTAACATATTATTGTAACACATGTATAGAATGTGTGATTAACAAAAATATTATATGATATTTAGATCAACATAATATAAAGGTTGTGGATAAATAAAACCTATTGAAGTGTTCATGGATAAGTAAAAGATTACCCTAACTTAGCAAGGTTATTGGGTAATAAGGGAAGCCCAACATCAAAGAGCCATGTGAGAGTATGTCCTATATCACACTTAAGTACCTCATTAAAAATAATGTGTATTGAGAATTGAAAATATGTTAACTAAGAATTGAAAATATGTTAACTACTTAACATGAAATAAATATGTAAAGAAGTAAGCTAACAACATAATAAAGATGCTTTTAAGGTCATGATTTTTGAATTTTTGGAAATACTTTGTGAATGAGTCATAGAAATGTAAGTGATATTCCCCCATTGCATGTGTAAATGAGTCATACAAATGTATCTCAAATGATTGATATTAATAAGAAGCTACATTCCACCAATGGGACAAAAAACATATGTGATCATGTGAGTGCAATGAAATCCATGATATGGTAGGTATGCAATAGTAAGGAAGTGAAGTGCCATAGAGATATTTGTTTTAGATTGTTCTAATCAGTTTGATAATTGAGAAGACAAGTCCTTAAGTAAAAAGAATGCCAAAGCCTAGAGGAATGCTTGGATAAGGGATAAAAGAAGTAAAAAATGAACTAAAATGATCAATGTACAAAGGAAGATATGCAACTATAAGCTAATGATTTCATCAAGGGGATGCCTATGTATGAGTTTTGTATCATCAGAATCATACCAATATTATGTATTATTAGGATCATAATCATCAATGTAATCATCTTCATAGGAGAGGATTAAATTATTAGGTTATGCTTGAAATTATGATATACCATTTTGATTATCTATTGTATCTACGCATGAGAAAGTCACTACACCATAAATTCAAGTTGTTTTTTGAACATTATGTTTCTTTTGAATATGTGCATCTTTTTTAGGATCTTTCATGCCATGCTGAATTAAAGAACCATGTGTTATTGATTGAAAATTAGGAAAAGAAGTAATTTTTATTTTGAAATTATATTTTTTCTCTATGCATAAAGTACATATAATGCTTGATTCCTTAGCAACTGTATTTGTATCATTATAATTTGTAGGAATATTTTGCTTTCAAAGTGCCTTAATGATTTTTTTCAAAAATGTTTATTCTTATAAATTTATGTTTGGAATTTTTTCTTTTTGTAATATTATTTTTTATCTTATTATTTTTGTAATTTTCCTTGCTCTAATGTTGATTTTTGAATCTTTTATTATTCTAAATTGTCCTTTGGTATCCATATTTTATCTTTGTGTTCTTTTGGAATTTATTGTTAGTATATGGAATATAAGTGGGTTGCTTAATATATTTATATATTATAAGATTGCCACTATCAATGACACTTTGTCTTTTATTCTTCATACCCAAACAACTTTTTTTATGATGCCCCTGTAATATATTATATGCAAACTAGTATTTTGATATTCTTAGAGGATGCATATAAGGTAATGCATTAAACTTGTTTCAAATAATTTATCTTATAAGCTCACTTGGAATCTTATTAGCCTTTTTTATACTTTTTGAAGCATTAACTGTAGATGTATGTTGCTTATGAGGAACATGGTAGGTAGATCAAAATACATGGTTGACACTAGCATACTTTGGATTCTTTATAAATTTGCTATTATTTTCAAGTGATATGATCTTTTAACTAAAATACTAATTTTAATTTTATAATTATTTTATCAATTAACTTTTTAATAATGATGATTTGATCTTGAATGCATTCACAAGCATAAACCTGAGGTATATCTGATTGAATATGAACACCATCAAGAGGAGGTGCAGGGATAGGCTCTTCCTTTAGATTAAGATATCCATTGATTATAAATGTGTTAACTACTTCTTTTTGATCAATAACATTAAAATAATTAACACTAACAATGTATACATTGTCTTCATGTGGAAACTCTATGCTAATACTATTAAAATGTGGCACATGAGTAGCATCATGTGAATAAAAGCATGAGGATGGAGTAGGAACAACATCAAAATATGTGTGAAGAGGAATGACATTACTTTCAATTATATCTTATGATGTACCAAGGGAAGTGGAAGGAAGTTTGCCCTCATTAGTTGATAAGGGGGAAGTGCTATGACATGTAGTCTCAATATCCACTATTTGTAAAGGAGTAACTTTAGAAATTGATTCTTTATTTGAAATGCCTTCATTAAAAAATTCATTTTTGAAAATACTTTTTCTTACTTTGCTAACTTTACCTTTGAATGTTGCATTATTTGATATTTGAATTGCTCTTTTGGCTCTAAATTACAAGTGAAGGTATAAGGTGAATTTAATTTGTTTTTATGAACTCATGTTCCCACATTACATCAAACTAAAATTATCTATTTATTGTTATGTCATCAAAATCATAATCATCCATTTATGGTTCTTCCATAAGTTTTTGCTTATTGTGATTTTTTCATTCATTATCATAAGTAAAAGACATATAATAAGTAGAGAACAAAGAAGAATGACTATCCATGATTTATACAATGAATTTGAATACATCAAATGCAATAAAGAAAACACTTAATGCTATCAAGTAATCTAGCATGTAAAAAATAGATAAGCACTATGAATATAATACAAGCAAAAATCAAGGTATAAAGTGTGATCTAGGCAAGGGTTTGAATGATTGTATGGGATCTCAAATATACTTGCTCATTTATTGATTAGTGTCAGTGAAATATTTCATGGAACTAACTATAGAATAAAAACTATGTCTGTATTCTACTAACCCCAATTTTGAGGGTACAATGAGAGTAACTTCAATTAGAGATACACTCCTCTTGGGTGCACCATAAATCAAATAAATAAAAGAGGCTTCCTATAGTATAAACAAGTGAACCTAGGCATTTTATAAAATACTATGAGGTACATGTAAACTAAACTCTATTTTAAGTGCTATAAAATGACTATGAGTATTGGGACAATCCCCATCACACCATAGTGTTGATAAAATAAATCACTGCATAGCCCGTAACAACACTCACTAAGTAGTTTTAAAAATTTATGGAACATAGTTTACAAAAATAAGAACAAGAAAAATAAAATAAAGTGAAAATAAAAATTGAAAGGATTTTGTGTAAGGAATCAATAATTTTTGATTTTTCAAAAATTCAACTAAAACTCTAGACCACATAAAAATCAAACAAACAAAAAACAATGTCCTAAAAAATAAATGGGTCCATTTATTTTAAATTGCATGAATCAAACTAATAAATCTAAACTATTGAAATTGATATACAATAAATATACAAATTTAGTAGTAAAATACATAATTTATAGAACTAAAAATTAGTTAAAAATAGTAAATTAACTAATAAATATGCAAACCTCCATCAAAATAATTTTATGTTGACTATGCAAGCTAACTATGATTGCAAAATTATTGAAAAGACCTATGTATTATGGCATGTCTAAAATTAGGAATTAAAACTATGTTGGGACAAGTCTATGGTAGTAGGACATGGGTGCAGTGAAACCTTGTTCGTTGGCTATGGCTATGTGTAAGTTCACTATGTGACTAAATTTTCCCTGTGACTGCATGTGACTGTCTATGAGGATTTTCTAATTTTATGTTAGATTTGATTTATTAAATAAAGACCTACAAAACTAAAAACTCTAGCTCTTGCACAATAAACACAATATAGATCAAATGCAAAAAAGGGAGGAATAAGGTTAGGGGAATAACTAAGCTATCCTAAAAAACCTCACGTAATCTGAGTGCTATATACATAACCTAAATGGGCCTCAGACTGATGTAGTTCTCCCTCCTAAGATGAGTGTGTGATATTTGATTGTGTAGCTATATGAATGAAAGTAGAATATTAATTTAAATGCTTAAAAGTGGATGTATTTGGTCTACAATAAAAGATATTCAGACTTGGCCTATGAATATTATAATAAAACATAATTAAAATTAGAATAAATAATGCTGTTATGCTCAATGTACAGTAGGATTGCTAAGTGAGTGTTTGTTGTATTTTGAGAAGCCTCAATTTGCTTATATAGGGGGATATTTTTAATATTTTTGATAACCAATCTTCTTAAAATCACGGGAGGGATAAAATGCAACATCTCAAATTAAAAATTTTACTATTGGAGTGTGATGGACAAGGCCACACTAGTGGATAAATCCATATGCAACCTTGTCTAACTTAGCATAGTCCTATCCCAAAAGGATAGAGACTGTTGTAAAAGTCTAACATGTTATTGCAAGTAGATTATGGATGTATGAATGATTTTATGAGTAATTTAACTATAGTTTGTAGAATAGTGAATACTCCAATATATATTACAATTTAATGGAATGGATAATAGATCAAGTAAAGGAAGGATGTTAAAATTAAACATTGTTAGGCACTTAATGATTAAATTTGAGTGCCTACACATACATGCAAGAAATTAAAAAGTGAAGGGAAAATTTAGTACAAGGAATGAGTAGATATGCACAAAGTTGCATAGCTTACATAATTTTTCCTTCTCTTATAAATATTGTTATTATTTTAAAAATAATTGAATAACTTATTTTATTATGAAAACCCAGTTATTTTTGTTAGCCTATAAACGGTATGTTTAGACACTCATTTTATTTGATTAGGTTAATATTTTATTTTATCATTATAAGGTCCTATGTGCCAGTCCGTGTGTGCTTACTTATGTGTACATATGATCTTGTAAATTATTTTAGTCTTCTAAAAATTATATATGTTCATTACACATGAAATATAATACCATATCAATTTTATATAGATCATTTTGAAAACCAAAAGAGGGTATATATTAGGCCCCTCACCCTTATAACTAGTAAAATTATAATATATAGTAGGAAGGATCAATACATGGTTTGATATATAAGAACATATATAGATTTTCCTTATTTTACTATTATTTTTATTTGCCCCTTATGGACCCATTGTGTGAGTAAAGATTCAAACATTGACAAAGCCAAAGTTTATCCAATAGTTTAGAAGTCACCACAATTGAATCCCAAGTAATAACATGCAAGATTCACTGATGAAGCTAAATTTTAGCCAACTATGCAAGCAAAGATTCAAACACTGGTGAAACAACAACATGCAAAATTGGAGAGGGAGCTATAAACATGGGTGCTGGTAGGACCAATACCAATGCTATGTACCTAAGGATATGGTATATTAATGTATATGGTTTTATGGAGATGTTGACATGTGGCACACATCCCCCTTAGTTATATGGGTCTAATATATTAGAATAATGGAGTAACTTCTGATCCACACTTATAATATTTAGAAATGATGCAGAATAAATGTAGATCAATTCAACACAATAGATATTGGTAGACCAAGATGTTCAAACATTCAATATATGTAAAATACCCTTAAGGTAGGGAAAAACCAACAATAATCCAATATGAAAGAATAACTCCACAATGTCTCTTTGAGGGGACAACCTCCTATATCTTATTATAATAGAAGACTTAATTCTCACTTGATATATTTACAATGATAATCGTCTCCTTTATATAGACCTCTAATGGATGGGTAATCTCCTAATCTCAATGTAGGACGACCATTACCTAATGCACTAATTCCACAAGTTACTCCATTATCCTAATATATTGGACCCATATAACTAACTAAGTGGGATATGTGCCACATATCAATAACTCCATCAACCCATATGCATTAATACATCATATCCTTAGGCACTGAGCATTATCTACCTCTTTGACATGTTTCATCCCTAAAATATAGGAAGAAACTAAATAATAAGTATCCTTCAAATTATTGCACACTTGTCTCCAATCTCGATCTTCGAGCCACCCATATGTGATCTTAGCAGGTGATAGCTCTCCAAGTATGGTCCTTTAATTATGTTCATAATCATTACTATACTACTTTGGTGTCCATGAATACTTATTCTTCTTTTGATTCCATGTACCATATTTCACTACGCTACTCTAATTCCATCGATGACCATAGTAGGTATTCTTCCATGCATAATTAGAGTGATTTCCCTAGTCATTCCATGTTCCATAGGCTGCTACATTTATCTGATTCCTTACTTGACCATAGTAATTCTTCTTTGGCTTCCATGTATGGCCATAATGATTAGAAATGTGATTTAATTTATAGCCAAAATAATTGTTGTTATGACGTTCCCTCACCTAGTTCCATGATTGTTTCCTCTTATGATGATGTGGGTGTCTATATACCTCAACATTTTCCACCTTTTTTTTACCACTTCCACTTTGTCCATCTCTATCTCTTGAGTAGATGAAGTGTTCATTTTTGATTGTAGTGTGTCTTTATTTATGTCATCTGAATCTTCCTCATGTTCTTCATCACTTATTTCAATATCATCCTCATCATCTTCCTTGACTGTTATTGGTGCTTTTCCCACAATGATATCCTATAAAGTGACCTTTTTCCTATACCAAAACTTCATGAACTTTTTTTGAACATTAATATTGATTGTTCCCAAAGTATCTAACCATGGATATCTAATAAAAATATCTATATCATCCACATCCAAAGCATAAAAATCTAAATGCAAAACATATTTTTCCATAACGAGCTTCAAATCTTCAAACATTGAAATATTCTTACCATCTACTTGAACTTCCCAAATATTCTTTGCTTGAACATGTAGATGCTTGGCCACATTCATATTGATGAAGTTATAATTTATGGTATGGTTTATGGACACAATAGCCTTCTTTTTTTGAATGCATCCATGAAATTGAAAAATTGACTCAAATTTCTTTGGAGTCAAATCATTTGAACCCTTACCATCCAATTCTTCTTCTTCTTCTTTACTTGCATGTTCTTCCTTTTTGTCTTTATTTTATTCCACTAATTTTTCTTCTTCAGTAGATTCATTATCTTCTTCATTACCACCATTATTTTCTTCCTCTTTTGCATCCTCTATTATAGCCCATCCATCTAGGAAGATCTATTTCATTGATTTTCATGAAGAATACTTTTCTACATAACTCAACTGATCAAACCAATGTAGTGCAAGACCATAAAAAAAGGAGATGATTGTATTTTCCCAATTTTTTTTAAAAATATGATTCAAAATAAGGATCCACCATTCTCTAGCATTAATATCATCCTCCCCTAAATTTTTTTGCAACTTCATGATTCACAAATAAAAACTAAAGTTTGTGAAACCCTAAAATTTTAATAACTCATTTAAAAGTCATAAAGATAGTCCCAAATTTTTAATATATTTTCCTTTTATGATATTGGATCTTCAGTAAAATTTTTGTGATAAAATTCTACAAATTTTGACATTTAGAGTGAATATAATAAAAATAATAAAATCATAATAAATCACTCAAAAAAAATTCAAAAATTCTAAAATTTTTATTGTGTTTCTCTTGTATGATCTTATAGGTTTAGTAAAAAATATAAAAGATAAAATCCTTATATTTAGGAATATATAGCCAAATTAGTAAAAACCATAAAATAAAAATAACTCCCACAAAACTAATAAAAAAACCTCTATTTTTTTAATAGGACTTATCTAAAATTTTATCCATATCCAGTATAACTTTCACTTATAAATTCACAACCAATAAAAATATATTGATAATTCCACAAAGCTAGGGTTTCACCGCACACAAATTGCCCAAATCGAAGCTTTGATACCACTTTTGTATGATCCACACTTATAATATTCAGAAATAGTGTAGAATAAATGTATATCAATTCAACACAATAGATATTTGTGGACCAAGATGTCCAAATACTCAATGTATGTAAAATACCCTTGAGGTAGGGCAACATCATACAATACTCTTTTAGGAAGGAATACCTTCAAAATGTCTCTTCAAGGGGACAACCTTTGATATCCTCTTACAATAGAAGAATCAATGCTTACTTGATATCTTTACAATGATAATCATCTCCTTTATATAGACCTATAATGGATGGGTAACCTCCTAATCCCAATGTAGGCCGACCATTACCTAATGCACTAATTCTACAAGTTACTCCATTATCCTAATATATTGGACCCATATAACTAAGGGGGATGTGTGCCACATATCAACATCTTCGTCAACCCATATACATTAATATATCATATCCCTAGGTACATAACATCCAAGGAGACAAGCTCTGCATCTTGATTATTCAAAGGAAGGAATAATGGTTCTCCATCAATAACTAAAACAAAAATATATGGCTTTTGTAATAGCGACAATTGCTTTAGTTAAACAATATAGAGGATAACATTTAAAGGAATCAAGTGTTAGACTATTATCTAAAATATATAAGACATGGGGCTAAGCATAACAAAACAAATAAGGAATTACCTCTAGATGATTGAAGGGATATTTCAAGTAAACCTAAACCTTTCCATACCAACTAAAAAAAAGATAAGATGACAAATAATTTATTTACATCTTCATAGTGAAAGATGAAATGTATAGCATTATAGGAAAATTATGCACAATAAACTTGTTGTAAATTGGTGGTAGGGCCTTAGCTATTTAATAATGTTATGGAAGGTGTACCACTATTTGAAAATAACCGCTAATTAAAAAGTTAAAATCTTAGCTATCATAAAATATTAAATATTCAAGTAAGACCAATTTGTCAAATGCCTTGGAACAAGGAAGGGTTACATAATATATGAAATTGAAGGTCAAGTGCCTCATCAATGCTTAATAATTAAGGGGATAAACTCATTAGTAATTAAGGACTTTGGGTTAAAAGGCTATGAAGGGATGCAAGTAATGTCTTGTTTGACTAATTTTAGTATATAGAAACATTCATAAAGAGTATTTATTGAATACGAGAATAGTCTTAGCCTACAGAAAACATCAAATATTTAAAAGCATATACATGCTAGGTATTAATGATTAAATATTCAGATGATTACTCATCCATCAATTCATATGGATTGTACATTATGAGGGATATGAAAATTTTCATTACTTCAAGTCACCTCAACCATGCTATTGATTCACTAGTGTAATGGATCAAGCTTAAGTTTATATATTGAACTTGGGTAAGCCCAACTTCCTCTATGAGTTTACAACATGTTTAATTATTTTGTTATAAGATTAAGAGATAATTTTTTAGGGAGATCCATTCCTAGATTAAAATGATTAAAGTTCACTCTAAGCTTCATAAAATAAGTAAAATAAGCTTAATTCATATTTGACTTAGCCATATTTGTATATTAACCCCTCATCTCAAACTATTCTATCTGTAAAGGATTAATAACTCAAGTTTTTCTTCCCATAATGATCTCACCTTGTTGGATATTACCATATCCAATGATAAGAGAATTTTTGAAAGTTCACAATGATGTAATCTATAAGGATCCTCTCACACCATTAGATTAATTTATACTAGCAAGGATTCTCAATTATTAGTCTTAAAGACCAAAGGAAAAGTTAGAGGATAGTTTCTAGTAATGATTTGAAATTGGGATGAACATGTGATAGGTGAGGATTATTTTTTATAAAGAATGGATCTCATTGGGACATTATCTTTTAATCAAAGGTAAGTAGCACTATTGGTGTTAGTGATCTAAATATAATAGTCAGCCCATGAATGAATAAGTAAAAATGTCAAAGTGTAGCCTTAAATCTCAGACTATCGATTCAATTAGGCTAGGTAATATAGGATCTATGGTGTGAGTTTTTTGTGCATGCAAGTGATTACATTAATGTAAAGAAGCATCTCACGCCATTGAATCAAGCTATTGGTGGAAAATATACATCTGTTTGATCAAAAGGAAAGATTTTAAGAGATGGGAAATATAATATAGACATGATGTTTGTACCTCTGACATATTTTATAAGATTTGGCATGCTTCCTTGATCATTTATGAGTAATGATAATAAAAAAAAAACTTATTAAATATAAAATCCATAGAGGTATGATTTATTTCATTAAATAATGGCATGAAAAGCAATTGGTTTCATCAATTAAGAACCAAACCCCTAAAGGTAGGGGTAATGTCATAGAAGCAAATTAATTTGGGTTAACAAGAAAATATTGTCTAGGTGCTATTTTTTAGAAATTTAGCTGAGATCATGACATAATGTTCATAAAATTAGTATGGCCAAATATAGATATTCAAAAGGTGAAGTATGAGTGTCCAATTTGGTAGTTTTTTTCCATCACATTTACAAAGGATGATGGAATAATATAAGGCAAGACATGCATATGAGAATTCTAAATAATTATTGTACTCCATAATCAAAACCTTCAATGATGTTTTTTTTCCTTCTTGTTTCATACATACATACATACATACATACATACAAATATAATAGTAACAAGGGTCCATATATTAATCCTAAAACTCAATAAGTTGAAAGCTTAGGAAATCATCCCCTATCTTATTTTTTTAATGATATATAATATATATCATTAAAAAAATAAGATAGGGGATGATTTCCTAAGCTTTCAACTTATTGAGTTTTAGGATTAATATATGGACCCTTGTTACTATGTTGTGTATGAATGTCCCAAACTATGTTTAAATGTAATACAACTATGCATAATTTATATAAGAAAAAGGCTTGTGTGTATCTCTTTTTCTACTCTCTAGTATTTATCTTGATGTGGTAACTTTGTGTTACTTCTTGACCTTGCATTCATTCTATTTTTTTGTGTTATTTTCCATTCTTACACATTGGTAGCATTGTGTTCATATAGGTAGGAGATCCTCCCATTTTATATTATGGTGTATCACCATTTTAATTTATTTCATGATTTTTTTTTAACTCTTTTCCCCAACCATATTTCTGTTTTAAGTAATTAGAGTAGGAAAAAAAACTGTCTGTCTTTGAAAGTTCTAAACAAGGAGCCATCCCACATTTAGCAGATATCCCATGTGATGTTTTATTTTGGTTTCATTTAATAAGACAAATTCAAACATTAAAAATAGATACAAAATAGATTAAAAAGGTAGATGTCTAAATGATAAGGTGGTGAAAAATCAATTCAAAGTAGTTAACAAATCTAATTTTTATATGATGAAGATTGATTTAAATGCAATAATACATGGAAATTGTTAAGTCATTTTATATTGTATTGTAATTACTTAACAATTGTTTACAATACATCATGATGTGAAATGTTTCTCAACTAGAGTGTGTCTTTTGATTATTTTCTTAATGTGTATGAATTCATTATTTTTCATTTGTGCGTATCAAGTGAAATAAAATGTAGGGGAGATGTGGAGGTCATTGAGAGCATGCACCTATGATATTGTAGAGAATATTAATCCTTATCATTAAGTATCTCTCATATCTATTTTCACTTTTTATAATATCATTACTTACGATTTATGTATGGTTAGTGCCCATGGCATCTTTAGGGACATTCATGGTGATTTACCCTTGTAACTAGGGAATTGATAATTGTATGGGGGTGATGATATCCAACATAGGGTTTAAGTATTTTTTTTAAATTAATAAATAATTATAAGTGTAAATTAGATGGTTTAGATAATAGTTTATAGATTATTATATTAAGCACAGGATATATCTTTTTCTTAATCAAATTAATTTTGCTTTAACCACTTAATAATACATTAAAGATATGCAATAAAATTGAAAGCAATAACATGCACCACATAAGAGAGAGAGACACACCAAATTTTACATGGAAACTCAAAGTGGGAAAAACCACAGAGAATAAACTCAAGTATATAAATGAGCACCAACTCAAGTTACAAACTTCACAAGCACCAACTTGTAGGAGCACCAAACCCTTTGCTGAGCACCAACACAACAATGATTCATGAGCAACCACCCACAAGAGCACCAACCCCTCTTGTGTATAAAACATAAACTATCTCTCAATGTTTCTTTCTCAACAAATGATAGCACACTACTATATCTCTTCTATTTTCTTTGATTTCCTCTGCTCTTCTTAGCTAGATAAAATCATTCACTTCCATATATCTAAATGTATTTCCAAGCCTCATTTTATAGCTTTCCAAATGACCTTTGGTATTCACCCTTGCATGACCCTTTGGATTCTTTCTTTGTCTTTACCTAGTGACTCTTCGAATTCCTCAAGGTGACCCTTCTTAGAGAAATGCATCCTTTTCCTCTTTTGTCTTTAGTGATGACTCTTCAGATTCCTCAAGGTGACCCTTCATGGAGAAATGCACCCTGTTCCTCTTTTGTCTTTAGTGATGACTCTTTGACTTCCTCATGGGTCCTTTTTTGTCTTTATGCAACCAAAAATATATTTGTCAATATTTAATTAATATTAACATACATTAGCCAAGTTATAAACATTAAAAACACCTTTAGACATTAAATGCTAATTTGACATCAATGATAATATTTACAACATATTGAAACCACTTAGCCAAAAGATCCATTGATAACCCTGATTTTACCCACATATTAGCAATCAACATAATCTATAATATTATTTGTAGTTTATTATTGGGGTAAATGCACAAAGTTGGGGGACAAAAGGGGCCTACCCATGGATATGTTTTTCTTGAAAATTGAAAAATCTTAACTTTTGTAGGTTATTTAAGATGGCTACACTCAAAATTTGAAGATGGTATAAAAACATGAATTATAGCATTTAGAATCTAGTTTTCAAATCACCATTTTTTATTAAAAATGATTAATTATAAGTAGGTCAAACATATAAAATTTAAAGAAAAACTCGTATTTTTTATAAAAACAAAGTAGATAGTCGTCCATACGACACAACCTTTTTATAACAAAGTTTAGTATTTTTTGAAACCCTTTTGTGAAAATTTAGATAAGATCATCTAGTTTGTGACCCATATTTAATTAAATTTATTTAATGAATATAAATTTTATAAGTAAATAAATCTTTAAAACTAAAAAAATATTGGATAGATGGTCATATGACTTCCATAACTACCTAAAAAAATGAAAAAAATAGTTTTTTTGAAGCATGTAGAATTAGGCCTAGTTTATGAGCATATATATATTTTTTGAATTTGGATCAACAAAAAAAAAATACTATAACATATATAATCATGTATATTTTTGGAATTTAATGGCCTAAAAAATCCGTAGTTAGAAATCAACATATATAAAAACCTTAAAATAGTCCAAAAATAAAAAAAATCATATATTTGAAAAGAGGCAAGCAATGCTCATCATCATGGTAATAATTTTATGAGATTTTTCATTAAAATTAAAAGTTTATTTTGTGATTAAATTTGATTTTTTTTCTTTCTCAAAACTCTCAGATTTGGTTGTGTGTTGACAGGTCCAAGCCTTTGGCTTAGGTTTCCAAGCCAAAAGGCTTCATTTTTTGAATTAAAAATAAACATAACATGTATGTGTTACATTGAAATTTTAGTAAAAAGTATCAAATATATATTGGTAGATATATTTACTTCATTGTATGCAATGTGAAAGGAATGCATACATGTTATAATGCGTACGGGTTATCTTCACATTGCAAAAAAACATAAAATATATATTGGAAGGGGTAAATGATTTATTAAAATAAATGTTACAAATAAGGATTATATTTATAACCATTATAATTTAAATTTATTTTGGTTAATATAAAAATTTAGGGTCACTTTGCATTTGATAGAGTTGGTCTCACAATTGCATGCCTTATGATGTGGAAAATATTTTTTCAATATCCAAATTGGTCAGTACTTTGGCATTTTTAGGGTCTTAGTATTAAACGTAGGGATTTTAGGGCATAAATTTTGTAATTTATGTCTATTTTTGGTAAAAATATAGCCATTTTAGGTTTTTTTGCCTTTTAGATTGCTTCCTAGCATTTCTAGGAGTCTTAGGTTTGTCAAAATTGAAGTTTATAAACCACTCATTTTAAACTTAGACAAATTGGTGTGATTGGGGAAATATAAGTCACATTGATGACCTACACACATCAAACAATTAATTTTTATTAATTTCACTTGCTCATCATCCCTCCCTCATCCCTAATTACTTATTCCTCATCACTCATCACCTCTAATCACTCACTCATCATTAATCATTATCTCTAATTACTCCCTCATTGACCATCACCATCCCTCATCATCTCTAATCAATTCCTCATCATCCCTAATCACTCCCTCATCAACCTTCACCATACCTCATCATCCCTAATCACTCCATCATCCCTCATCATCACTAATAACTCACTCTTTATCCCTAATAATACCTAATCATTCTGTCGTAATCCCTCATTATACCTAATCACTCCCTAATTGATCTTCACCATCCCTCATCATCCTTAACCACTCCCTCATCAACCCTAATCATTCCTTTATTAACCCTCACTATCCCTCATCATCCCTAATCACTCATTCATCATACCTCATCATCCATAATCACTCCCCCTCATCCCTCATAAGCCTTAATCACTCCTTCCTCATCCTCATTGAACCTCATTATCTATCATCATCTCTAATCACTTCATCATCATCCCTAATCACTCCTACATGGATACTCAATTTCCATAATTATACCTAATGATTCCTCATCTACCCTCATCATCCTTACTCACTCATTCCTCATCCATTCTCATCTTTAATCACTCCTAATACCTTGATGGTGGGTGTAGTGGCTTCCCGCTTGTGCCCAATTGGATTATGTTCCAATTCCAAATTTTTCTCACTCAAATAAGGCCCATAAAAATTCTTATTTCATTCATCTTATTTTAATAAAATAAAGAACTTAGAGATATCATCTGATTATCTGGTGGGATTCAAATATATTATGGATATCCACACCCAAACTGTGGAGAGAGTGTGTATCTAGAGCCCTAGTCTAGAATAAATAGGCAGGCAAGTGAATAAAGGGTGGGATGAAATTATATATATATATTTATTGGTATTTGGGAATATAATACACCCGTTCATGTCAATTTTACTTGTGATTAGGTCCCTTATAAGCCAAAGTGACACAAAAACATCATATCTACTTATGATTAAGGTAAATACAAATAATAAGCCAACCACACTAATGCAACCCATATATAGTGAAGTAAATTCAATGATGTCAAGTACTTAAAACTAGCTATTGCATTAATAGGGTAGGAATTAACCATCACATCATGTTACCCACACTTGTATTTCATTATGTATCACATTAACACCATGAAATATGTATAAAGATGACATCGATCTATTCTGTGATATGGATATGTATTGCATCACACAAATTATTCATACCATGTTGGGCATTATGCACATTAGGTCATTCCCTCCAATACCTTTATGGTGGGTTCAATGTCTTTATGATTGTGCCTAATTATCCCCTAATTATTCCTTTCTCTATATAGGTTAGAATTCCCCCTCTCCTTTCAACATATGGCTTGGGTATTCAATTTGGTATTTAGGTATGGCATACTCAAGATCAAGACATGGCTGAGATATTAAATCATGTAGGGCATACTCAAGTAGGTAAATTAGGTAGGTAATAATCAATGGTATGGATTTATTACATATGTAACATGATTTAGAATTTCATTTCTCATTATATCTATTAGGAAGAAAGCTTACCTTGCCAATAACAAAAGATAATTAGGTAGGGCATAACTAAGTAGGTAGGGAAAGAATATGTGTAAAATATAGATCAAGAAGAAATATTACATTTATAGAGAAGAATATATTATAGAAAGGGAAATTAGGTAGGATAATAACATAGATATATATTAAGAAGCAAGCTTACCTTGCCTAATTAGGTAGTGCATAACTATGTGTGTAGGATAAGATTAAAAATATCTATTGGAAAACAAGCTTCCCTTGATATATATGCCTTAATACCAAAGAAAAACAAAGCTAAATACAAGGAATAAATCTTTCATTGATAACTATGCCTTACTCCCTTGCTATCTATTGAGAAGGCATCATTCCCTTGATATGATATATTAGGTGAAGCAAAGCTAAGTATCAAGAAGAAAATATTCCCTTGCCTTACTTCTTGGCATAGATGAAGTAGGTAAGGAAAAGGGTGGGTTGAAATTGTATTATTTACATATATCTTAAGATTTAGGCATATAAGAATCCAAATCTTAGAGTTTAGAATCCAAATTTATATCTATATAGATAGGGGTGACTAAAGACTAGTTGATAATCCAATTCCAACCCCATCTTTTACTTCTTGTTTTCTCTATATGTCATTGAGAGTATGTCCATAGTGAACTAGATTTATAGATAAATAACAAGAATTATTTTAAGAATGAATCCCTAAAACTTACTGTAAAATTTTGACAAATTCTAGAGTTTAGGAATAATTCCATTGGCTAATTTTTGACAAAATCTCCACATAGGTATAAATTCACTGGTGATTTTTATTATCTATTTAAAAAAACTTATAATATCTAGAAAATTAAACATCATATTTAAATAAAAAATTAATGGAAAAAATTCATAGTTAAACCCCTTTCCCCAAACACATTCATGGGTCAAATATGCTTGAGGTTGAATAACAATTATGATCAATGAATACCCTAAGTTTTTTGGAATAACTATTTAGCTTTACCCTGGGAAATTGGGGGAAGTCCAACCATTTCAAACACTTTCCTGAATGAATAAATATAAGCAAGGAGGACATGAGAGATAAAATGAATAATAACTACTATGGACCCATCCCAAACCTAAACCCTAAGCAAATGTGTGTAACTCTAAAAAATTTCATCATCACATCAATGCCTAGACACACATTCACAAATTTTTTGAGGTCTTGCTCATCTCTTTACTAAATAATCCTAAAAAATCATAAAGATCTTATTGATCTCATTACTAAAAGAAAAATACTATGTGATAATCAAATTATTTCTAATATTAAGGGTTTTGATATAAAACAAAAAAGGGTTTTCACACTGTGAACAATGATATAATGAAAAAAATAACATAGCAACAATTTGAATCCATTAAAAGATAGGTAAAATTCATTAAAAGTGTGAAAACATTTGTAGATATGTAGGGCTTGTATTTATTACTTAGATTGTACTTTATTGTTGGTTGCTTAGATGACTCCTTGGCCTCCTCTTATAATTATCTCTCACTTCATGATTCTCATGACTACAAAGGAATAAAACTTTAACAAAAATAAAGTTATATGAATTTAGGTTTTAGAGTTTCATGATTATAGAATTTTAAGAAATTTGAAGCACTTATGTATATTTATTTTATAAGAGGTAATTTATGTTAATTAAAAAACCAATGGAGAAAGAGGTTAGAGGATGAGAAGTCTAAGTTCAATATCTTATTTGTGATTCCTTCTTTTTAATGATTAAATCTGTCTTTTTTAAGGATTAATTTTTATGGCCATATGACTTGGTATAAATTGAGTATAGACCTCTATAAGTCTCTCAAAAGTACAACTAGATAATATAATAAATCAAGTATAGAAAAAATTGTGACAAAAAATTATAGTATAGAGTATAAATTGACTATGGGGCCATAGGGCAAGGCAACTATGAAAAGTGAGAATAACATAACTAAAAAAAAAATTCAAAACATTTTCATTTTTTAAAATTATAAAGTATATAATAAGATCTACCAAAATGTCTTAACCATATCCATATTAGCTTTTCAAATATTTTTTTATTTCAATTAATAGCCATGCCAACCAAATATAATTATTTTTAGATAAATAATAGTTTTTTTTGCCAGAACTTTAACCAATTTTGGGACATAAACCAGGAGCCCAATTACCATAGAAAATAATAACAAAAGAACAATAAAAACTTGAAAGACAAATAGTAAGCTGAATTAAAATACAACCATGAAACAAGTGCAAAGAACCTCATCAAAAATATGGACAAAATCATAACTAAACAACTCTAGGAACTAACCAAAAATTCAAAACAACAAACATAGCAAGGCCATATTTATAACATCTCAGCATAAATTTGAAAGTTTAGCTAGTGAATCAACCTTTCACTACCAATAGGTGTCTACCCTTGTTGAAGAGTAAAGATTCTATTGTATATTGCATACCCCCATTAATGGAGTTCATAACATCCCGTTGGAGCCATTCTACTTATGATTTCTTGCCTCTTTTCCCTTTATTACCACAATTAGGAGTCTTCAGATCACTAGGCTATTGTGTAATAAATAACACTGCTTGATTGGCCAACTCTTCTTCTTCATCATCCTAATCTTCATCAATTTCTATAAGATCATCCTTCTATTGAGAGTAATCTTTTGAAAGTGGAGAGTGGTTAATACCCTTAGGCCTAACTTTGTAGAGCCCATTTCCCTTTCCTGAAGGGAAGAGGAAGGCTATCTTACCTCCCTATAAATATGAACTACTGAGGATGCCAAACCCTCACTCTTTTTAGGGTTATCCTAAGTCTCCTAAGAAATTACTATAGTTTGAAGCTTAATGATAATGTATTTTGATGGACAATGTATTCTGTAAACCAAGTCTTGGTTCAGACAACTAATATTTTTGACCCATCTCTTTAATATCAAAGTGTGATAACCTTTAAAATTATTCTCGAGATAAGAAACAACCTTGTGATGAGATTTATTACATTTTGAGTATCTAAAGGGGAGACCTTTGAACTTAACAAACTGGGTCCATACACCAAGTGAGGATGAGATCTAGATTTAATGATGTAGGGGATTGGCAAGATCTATCATAACACACACATTAGAATAAATTAAATTATCCTCAATGAACTCATCAAATTTGACAAAAACTCTCAGCTTGCTAACAAATTTCTTAAGAAGATCTGTATCCTATATGGTTAAGGGGAGATTATAAAATCTAACCCAAATCAGAGCTTGGGAGATCACCAAAGCAACTAGATCAAAAAATGAGCCTATAAACATAATAAAACCCCTCTTTGACCCACAAACCATGGCCCATTAGTCCAAATTTTGTTTATATTAGCTGAGGAATGAAATAAGAGCATAAAAAATCCATTTGGTAGCATTGAGAGAGAGGGCACTTTAAACATGGGCCAGGTTCTCTATGACCATTCTGAGAGAGTTTCCTAGGAAGCCTATCACCCAACACACCTACCAATTAAAGATCTTTGGCCTCTTTCCATGTCTAGCATTGAAAGATCTGCATCAAAAATTTCAAGAAAAAGAGGAGATTCAGAAAAAACCAAAGGAATATCACCTAAGAAAGCCATTCCCAAGGTCTTTTCTTGAGACGATTCTATTTTCCCCTTTGAGTTTTGCAATGGGTCTTTTCTTGAGAAGTTTTTATTTGCCCCTTTGAGTTATCCACATTTGTTTTAGCCTCTTCATAGATCTGATCCTTTATAATTTGGTTTTTGGGGATCAAAATAGGATCCAAACCAGGGTATTTTTTGAGGATAAGTTCTTTATAGAAAACTCCATAGGAATGGAAGGGGTTTGAAATATTCACATAGTTTGCAAACATGAAAGCTTTTGTATAAACCCTAACTACTTTAGGTCATTTTTGATACCCACTTCCCTGGAGAGGGACCTCCATCAAACAAGCCTTTAGCCACATTGAACTACTCCAGCTCCAAAAAAAGTTTATTTACTTGGACAAACAAAGAGGCAAAAAAACCAATATAATTTTTGAAAGGTTTTTGCTTCCTTTCCCTACTTAGTTTTGATTTTTCCATTGTCCCCTCAAAAACCTCGACATCAAAATCCACTATGTTTGCTTTTCCTTTCCACTGTCTATTCTTTGATGCATCTTACACCCCACATCTTCATCTCCTAATCACTTTTTGACCCACTACCACCACTTCTATTACTACTGCTATTAGTGGTGGTCTCTAACCTTCTATCTGCAACTGAACTTCCCTAAAAACTAGATAACCATTAAAAGCCATCAATGTTGTCTACCCTCCAAGAACCATCTACTTTGACTAGCCAACACCTATCACCATCACCACCTAATCATCCACATTCACCATCACCACTTGAGCATCCATAATTTCCATCATCACTTGGTGAAGACCTATCACCGCAAGAGCATCCATAGTCACCACAATCACCATCTCCATCATCATCCTCATTCAATTGCTCCCATTTCCAACTAGAACATTTCATTAAAAATTCAATTATTAATCACTACACCTCCAGCCAAAATATAATTATTACCTTAATTTTTTTAAAAATACAATATGATCATGAGGCTCTATTGCATTTTTTCAGTTTATTCTTTATGTATTATTTAAAATATGTACCTTGCATGTCATTATTTGTTAAAGGAAATCAATTTATTGTTTGTTTAAAAGAAGTATGTGATAAATACCAACCAAATAATATAATAAACTAAGTATTACAAAAACCATTAAAAAAATAAGAGTATAGAGTATAAATAATAAATCGATTATGGGGACATAAGGCAAGACAACTATGAAAATTGAAATTCAATCATAGCAACCTAATCATTAGATGACTTGCTTTTGAAAATTCAAATCTTTTCTATTTCTTGAATTCAATGTCCATTAACATAATGTAACTAATGGACATAGTTTTAACTCTTGAGGCATCATTTTTATCACTGCTAAATTTTGCAAATTTGTTATCTTGAACAAAAAAGAGCTAAAATTCTATTATAGATACATAAGCCATGGATTAATTGAGATTATTTATTCTATTATGTAAATATGATATAATATGACAATTTTGAATTCATAAAGTAATTCCAAAGCACATGGATTAGGCATATCCAACTTCAAGTAGTAAGGAATTTTTAGTTTTAAAGATCATAAACTTTGACATGGAACTCTAGTGTTCTCATGTGGACTTCCTAATTCAATGATGAATTTGGAATTAAGATAATTCTTCAAGAAATTATTTAGGTGGCATGGTATAAATTGAGTATAGACCTTTGTAAGTCTTTCAAAATACCAACCGGATAATATCTTAAATTGAGTATTAAAAAAATTGTGACAAAGAATTAGAGCATAAAGTATAAATTAACTATGGGGCCATACAACAAGACAACTATGAAAAGTGAGGATGACTTTTATTTTAAAATATTTTCATAGTTTTAAAATTATAAACTATATAATAAGGTTTTCTAAAATATTTTAACCATATCCATATTGACCTTTAAAATATTTTTTTATTTCAATTAACAAACCATGCTAACCAAAATATAATTATTACCTTTAACATTTAAAAACAAAATCTAATATGATCATGAGGCTCTGTTGCATTTATTCAATTTGTTCTTTGTGCATTATTTAAAATAAATATATTGCATGCCATTATTTATGAAAATAAATTAGTTTCTTATTTTTTTAAAAGAAGTATGTTGTAAATAATAATTAGATAATATAATAAATTGAGTATAGAAAAAAATTATGACAAAAAATAGAGTATAGAGTATAAACTGACTATGCGTCCATAAGAAAAGACAACTATGAAAATTGAGGATAAAATAACTAAAAAAATATTTAAAACATTTTTATTATTTTAAAATTATAAGCTATATAATAAGGTATGCCAAAATGTCTTAACTATATCCATAATCAATAATGGCCTTTCAATTTTTTTTATATCAATTAACAAACCATACCAACCAAAATATAATTATTACCTTGAACATTTAAAAACAAAATACAATATGAAAACTTCCTTGTAGTTTCTATGGCTGGCTATGTTTTTAAAATGTGAAGCTCACAATTGATTCATTTATATCTTATTTATTAGGGTTGTATACATCAACCATGAAGGATACTAGAGCAAGTCAACAAGTCTTTTAGCTAGTGGTTCATGTTTCATCATTGCCAAAATCAATAAATAAATGTATGTAACATGATCATGATTAAAGATGAGCTTGAGAGAGAGGTTAAAATCAATAATATTTTTTTGTTATCTTTTATGTCCTAAAAATATGGTTCTCTAAGACTCTTTCTATGTAGTATATGCATTAAGATCATGTGTAACACTTAGTATAAATTGAGTACAGACCATAAATCACACTTTTGACATAGTTGGTTGATCTAATAGACTCAAAAAAGTTTCTATTACAAGGGATCAATTCCTTGAGGTTGCATCCTCTATAAGTTACATCTTGAAGGAACTTTCAAATGTTTCTCGGTAGAGATTAGAGATCATTTTCCTCGAGATAAACCATTAGAATCCATAGCTATGTTATACCCTCAATATTGAAAATTTTATAGCTCATTATATTTTCAAAATAAAATTAAAACCTTGGCCCAACACTTTTGAAAGAGTGGATAATTGAATGATGAATAAACTAAAAGCATTTTAGATTTTCCAAAGTTAAGGGAGCAACCTGTTTGATTTGCCACAATAATGTTGGAATAATTTAAAGTTTTAGACTATTATTTTGAAGATGGCTCAATCACTAGAATATGGACTACCTTAAATTTGAGTGAAATAATATATGATGGTATCGCAGAATATTTTAATCTTGATAATTTATTCCAAACAATAATTTTGGGTTCAGTGAAAGATGAGAGAAATTTCAGTACATTATCATTTTTAAAGTCAAAGTTAAGAAACAAGCTTGATAAGAATTTGGAGACTTGCTTGAGGCTCTATACAACTAGATACAATGTCCTTGATTTTCTATTTGATAGGGATTTGGTAATTTAGCAATCTATATCTAAAAGAAGAGGATTGACTAATAAATCTTCAAACACACTATAGTTCTACAATACTATTTCTGAGTCCAACAACTTTTGAAGAAAATGTAACAATTATCAAGAACAAAATGAATAAAATTAGTATGTTGAAATTTGAAATTTAGACATCTGAAATCTAAGGTTGATCAATGAAGGACAACAAATTTTATGATCTCCAATATTTTTTTATGGATTCATGCAGGCATATTGAATTTTGATAATTAATACTAGGTGATTCTAATTTTGAAGGAAAAGTGCTAATACTTAATTATAAAAATGTGTATTTTTGCATTTTGTTTGATTAAAAGAATATATCTATAATAGTTGTAAAGTATATTATAGAGGTATATAAGTATATTATGGTGTTCCTTTGTTATTTTATACCAGACTTATTTGAGGTATTTATAATGTAATTAATTGTAAGTAATTATATTGGACCAATAACTTCACTTCCATCAATAGCTTTCATAAATGACTAGAAAAATAAAAAATTTATCACATATGTATTCAAGCAACTTCCATTAATTCCATGGATGACATGTATGACCAACATTAAATTTTGCCTTATCCTTTCAATATGCCAACACCAATTCACTAATAATGGGGCAATATCTCAATCTCAATCCTCACAATTTTGATTCCACTTACACCACATTCAATGCTAAAAATAAAATATACATTAGGTTTGAGAATTCAGGATGTGAAGTCATTTATGTCATTAACCTCTTTTAACATTGCCTAGTTTTTAAATATTTGAAGATAACAATTTAAAGTTACAAGTTTATAATTATAGTTTTAGCTATTTATTATTAAGTTTTTTAGTCATTAAAATCATATAAAAGAAGAGATATTTGTTTTACTCAATTTTATAAATATGTTAAGGAATGACTTAAGACGCATTAAGATTAAGGTAATAATTATATTTTAGTTGGCATAGTTTGTTAATTGAAATATAAAAAATATTTGAAAGTCTATTATTGATTATAGATATGGTTAAGATATTTTAATAGACCTTATTATATAGTTTATAATTTTAAAATTATGAAAATATTTTGAATATTTTTTTCAGTTATGTCATCCTCACTTTTCATAGTGCAATACTTAGTATAAATTGAGTATAACTTAAAACTTAAACCAAACCACAACTCACTTACAAAACATGGAAATAGGGCCCAACATAAATTTATAAGGACATGATATAATTTATTAGTGACTATTTTTATGCACCTTGGATCTTTATTTTTATGGATGTAGAAAAACAATGATTCTAGGAAGTAACAAATGTCTCTAATATGTGCATAGGAATTTTTATAAATTTTGAGAATAATTTTCAAGTCAAGTAATGAATGATGCACTAATTAAATATCTAAATTATCAAATATATGTATATGTGAATTAGATTTAAAATAATATAATCTAACATATCCAACATAATAAAACCTATAAAAGAGACAATATCTTGAAGTAAAGATTTATGATTCTATCAAAGTGTTTTATCAATCTTTTTATATCTCTATAGATAAAAAAGGGAAAATGAAATTAAATGAAAGTAACAAAGAGAGAAAAAAATAGAAACATAAATGAAATCAAAGAAATAAAAAAGAAAATATAATCACTATTCTAACTAAGAGAAACTAAACTAACAAATTAACATACTCATAATTTAATGTCAAATATCATAATTTAATGGTCATTATTATATTAGTCTTTTGACAGACTTACAAAGGTCTATACTCAAATTACACTAAGTACTACACATGATCTTACCATACATGCTGCACAAAAAGAGTCTCAAAGAATAATATTTTTGGGACATGAAAGATAATAAAAAAACATCATTGATTTAAACCTCTTTTTCAGGATCATATTTAATCTTGATCATGTTACATACATTTATTTATTGATTTTGGAAACGTTGAAACACGATCCATTATGCAAAAACAACTTAAAAAATATTAAATTAAAATAAAATTAGTTACTAAAACATTAAAATTTATGTGTATTTCCATAATTGTTTAGTAAACCATTCAAACATATTATTATGTAAGAAATAAAATATCACCATGTATATATCAAAATCACCAAAAATAATATCAACATACTTAAAAATATCATGACAATATTTCATAAGAACCAAGTATCAACAAAAATTTTAATACAAGAATTTAATCAGAGTCTGTATCAGAGACTAAATTTATTAAAGGGGCACCATTATCAATAAAATACTTAGCATACTCCATAAAATTAGTGGAAGGTTCAATAAATTTGGTTAGGGACCCTTCATAATCATCTACCTCTAACTTAACCTTTTTTTAACATTTTGACCTTCATAGGTTGTGCTGCAGGGCTACTAACATGTTTCCTGCAAAAAAAAAAATTATTTCAATCTCACGTAATATAATATTTTTTTTAAGTGGAACAATTACATTGGGACGAAAATTTGTAGTTATTTCAAGAATATTTTCAAGTGGCTCGAGTAATGGAACATTATGCTCATCAGGCTGAATGACAGTATGCATGTGTTGGAAGGGTTCACTTGGATTGCCTCATCTGTGAGGAAGATTCATATAATGTGCTCACATCCATCCTCTAATTACATGAAAATTCAAAGATTTATTAGGCAAAGAGTTGAGAACATTTTAAAAGAAAGGGTCAGTGGCATCAAAATGTAAAGAAACATAGGTTCCCTAGTTAAATGGTCTAGGAAATATGTTAATAGCCTTGAAACCATGAAAGATTGGCTACCCCGAGTGATACCCATTGAAGGAGTCATATCACTATGTTGATCATCATCATGACCCCAAACATATCTACCTAAATTATTTGAAACTAGATTCCAACCTAACATCTAATAAAGTATGCTAAAATAAGCATTTTATATAACTGAGCTCAAATACTTCCTAAATTTCATGATCTTAAAAATAGAATGCATCAAATTGTTTAATTTGAAAAAAATGTAAATAATACTTATATAACCATCATTATGCATAATAATAATTATTTTATCCTCTTTACGACCATATTGAAATAATAATTACTAGCCTAAGAAAACTATGCATTATTCTTTCACAATCCTCATGCCACTTTCAAGAAAATGGTAAATAAACCATAATAAACAAAATGAAACTCAAATATATAAAAATTCCTACCCTATGAGTTTCATAATAATAATAATAATAATAAAAAATGTAACTATATCTTCAAAAATTTGAAACCAATATTTTCATTTTTGAGCATGCCAAATAATCAAATATTCATTTTGGTCAAAAGTTCCTTAAACATTTCAACAAAATGAAGACAAACCACTATGTCAAAATAGATTATTTATATAATCTGCATTATCTTCAATAAGTTTTTTTTGTGTGTGTGTGTGTGAGAGAGAGAGAGAGAGAGAGAGCACTTAAGACACAATGAAATTAAGGTAATGATTATATTTTAGTTGGCATGATTTGTTAATTGAATAAAAAATATTTGAAAGGCTTATATAGATATGGTTAAGACATTTTGTAGATCTTATTATATAGTTTATAATTTTTAAAACTATGAAAATGGTTTGAATATTCTTTGGCACCATTTATAAAATTGAGTAAACCAAACATGTTTTTCCTTCTATATGATTTTAATAACTAAAACAATTAATAATAAATAATTTTCAAACCTAATGTGTATTTTATTTTTAGAATTGAATGTGATGCAAGTGGAATTAAAGTTATCGGGATCAAGGTTGAGATCTCCCCATATTTTTTATTTCACAATCCTCATAACACTTTCAATAAAATGATAAATATGATATAATCAAATACAAGAAACTCAAATCCATAGAAATTCTTGGCCCTATGAGTTTCATATATATATTTCTAAAAATACATGCAATTTTATTTTTAAAAATTTGCAACTAATATTTCTAATTTTAATCATGCCAAATAATCAAATATTCTTTTTGAACTATAGTTACTCAAACATTTCAACGAAATATTTAATGAAGACAAACCACTATGTCAAAATTAATCATTTATATACTCTACATTATTTTAATAGTCTTAAATAATTTAATAAATCTTCATTAATATCAAAGTTCCTCTTGTTTAAATTAAAATATTTATAATATAAAAATATTAATATGAATTCATTTATAATCAATATAAAATCATGTTTAAGCTATCACTGTAAGGATTAAATATTTACGAATACAAATAAAACTTATAATTCTATCCACTTTGACTTATTGAAAAATTTTGTTACAAAATTTTGGATAGGAAATTAATACAACCAAATAACTCAATATATTTTATAATCATATCTAATAAAAGTACTAAATTACTCACTAACTACAGCATAAGAATTCTTCGATCTACATAGGACATGTTCAACTATTTTATTTTTTCAAACTAATAACAATCTTAATATTAGATTTAGCAATTAAAAATAAAATACATATGACTAATCAATTTTAACTTACTATTACACATCTATTAATTACAATTATTGTTAAACTAGTAATAATAACTTACCCATGTAAATAATTACATATATCTATCAGGTCAATAAATTAAACTGGGAATCCTATCCATTATGTAACTGGTTATCCTCTAAATTTTCATCAACTATGACATCAATAGGACTATTACTAAGATTGTTTACAATACTTATAGATTAAAAATTATAATGTCAAATCATTTATAAATTTATTAGTGCTAGATCTAGTTTTAACTTCGTTATAAAAGTTCTATCAAATGAACTAAACCATCACAACTTTATTAAGGTATTATTATTGAACTTATGTACTTGTATAGTTAATAATCAAAATAAAATTTTGAAAATTTTTCATTGATTAAATTTCATATCGAATGATAACATAAAAAGGACCATACTCAATACTTTACAAAAAAATAGATAAGTGTTTCAATTCTATAATGTACTTTCATATCAATTAGATATCTAACCTTATAGATATACAGGTTCGCTTCCGTATCAAACCTCCATTTTACATAATTTTTTTTTTTTACATTTATATATAGTATAAGCTCTACCAATACTCTGAAAATGTGAAAATATAAACATATATTATATGTGCAATCATCCATTTAATATTTATATAAAATTATTCAAACTCTTAAAAAAATTATTTTATTTACTTATATACGTGTATATAAAATATTTGATTTTAGTTTCACGATTAATAACACCTATGTTATTAACAAAGAATAATATAAATATTATTTTATACATACATACATACATACGTACATATAAATTAAATATTTTATTTATAATTCATTTTAAATTTACTTAACATATAAACATATGAATTTATAAAATACATAATTTAATAATATATAAATATTTAATATATAATATATTATTTTTATTTATAAATATCGCTTAATCTAATATTATTATAATGCAATATCATTTTACTTCTTATATATATATATATATATATATATATATATATATATATATATATAATTTCATTTCTTTTATTTATTTATTTATTTTATTAAAGTATATAATTATATATACTCAACAATAAAATAAATTCAAATACAAACTAACTCACAATAAGTTCCATCTTCTTATGCATAATTAAATAATGTCTTTATTCATCTCCTTTCAAATTAATTCTCAACTTATACTTCTCAATATAAAAAATTATGAATTTAAATTCTCAAATAAAATTTATCATACATATACGTGATATAATATTTGTATCTAAAAAAAATTATAATATAAAATACTAATCTAAAAATACTAAAATATAAAATAAATAAATAATAATATATATTATATATATAAATAATAAAATAAACTATAATTTATAAATTTTTAATTAACAATATAAAATAAATGGACATATGAAAATGATTTTTTAAATTATAAATTTTTAAAAAATAAAATAAAGAATTGAAAAAAAAGAATTTCATTTAACTATTTTTTTATTATATATATATATATATATAAATTTAAGAAACCCTATCTAAGGTTCGACCGATGACCCATGAGTGGCAGTCATGACCGTCAGTCTATCATTCTAAAAGGAGATGGGGATTGGGACGGCACAACCGTGCCCTCACTCCCTCTCCCCCACCACAATAAAATTAAAACAAGCTTTTTTTTTTATAATTTATAATTATAATTATTTATATATTTAATAAATATATGTATTTTGAATATCAAATAAATTAACAGTTGCAAGCATATATACTTTCATTTATGTATATTATTTTATTTGTATGTATACAAATATTTGTATATATATTTTAAATGGAAAGAAACAAAATTTTGTTATATTTAATTTAGGTATAAAAGAGATAGATCAAATGATTTTTATCAGTTAAAGTTTGTATTTTTATCTATTTATTATTTATTTATTTTACAAATAAAACATTCCCAGACACCTTTCTTATTTTTTATTTTTTATTTATTTAGAAAAATAATAGAGTTTTATGACAGGTTCAAACCAGTTATTAAAATAAATAAACGACCAATTCTAATAGGGTGAAATTGTCAAAAATAACACATTGACAAGGAAACCCCCAAAAACTAAAATAGCTAATACATGAAAATATAAATTGTTATAAGAGACACTCTTATCCCAAGACGGTCCTACAAGAGAAGTAATAAACTTGATACTATGCCAACATAATAAGGTGACCAAAACGACACTAACAACTCACTATAACATATCTCACTCACATGTTGAGCTTAGTGACACACTTGACACATCGATCATCCACATGATGACACATCGTTGAGAACACTCTAGTGTACCTAAGAGGGGTATTACACCTATACTCAATTTATTATATTATTTTGTTGGTATTTATCATATACTTATTTTAAACAAACAAGAAATTGAATTTTTTTGGAGAAATAATGACATGAAAAATACTTCTTTTAAACAATGCACAAAGAACAAAATAAATAAATGCAATAGAGTCTCATGATCATTTCAACTATATTTTTGAATAACTCGAAAATACCCATTTCACAGATTTTGAAAACATATCAATCTTCTATCACATTAATGAATGGAATATCTATGTGTAGTCAAAATGAGTGAAAGAAACAAAATCTTTTTTTTTAAATAAATTTTTTGTAGATATATACAATTTTTTTAATAAAATCAACATGCACAGTGTTTTGAGCAAATATATTTAAAAGAAATACTTTTTAGGAAATCTATTATTATATTTAATCATTTCAAGATAGAATATTATGCATGCAAATAACTACTCTTAGTCTTTAGAATAAAATAAATAAAAATCCATACCTTCTAATCACAAGAAAGTTATCGTAGAAATTCTCTGTGCCTTTGTTTCTAACCTCTTGTCCAAATATTTCAACTACCAGAGCCTCACTTTTGCCAATAGATTGCATAAATGATTAAAAAAATTAATAAATCATCACATATGTATTTGATCAACCTAAATTAATCCCACATGTGACATGTTAGATCAACATTAAAATTTGCCTTAGGGCCCCTCAATATGCCAATGCCAATTTACTAAAAAATAGGGTAAGAACTAGACTTCGATCCTCACAACTTTAATTCCAACTACACTGCATTCAATGCTAGAAAGAAAATAAACATTAAGTTTACAAATTATTTATTATTAAGTTTTTTAACTATTAAAAACATATAGAAGGAGGTGTATGTTTTATTCAGTTTTATAAATCACGTTAAAAATATTCAAAACATTTTCATAGTATTAAAATTATAAACTGTATAATAATGTCTACCAAAATATCTTAACCATATCCATATTTAACCTTTCAAATATTTTTTATTTCAATTAAAAAACCATGCTAACTAAAATATAATTATTACTTTAAGATTATTATGTCCTAGGTGATCCTTATCACTCTCTCTCTCTCTCTCTCACACACACACACCCACATTGATCCGGGCAACAATTCAGGCGACAATTCATGTGACTGGTCTACCCCAATTGATGACGAAACTTCTGGGAGCCATAAATTTTGTACCATAGATCCAATTGACTCACTGTTTGAACCGTTGGAAAGCTAAGAATGAGGAGAATTTTGATATCCCTATATTTGAAGGCAAAATCAATGTTGATGCAGTAGAAAATTGGTTGGATCATTTATCATCTTATTTTTCTATAAATAAATTCATTGATAAAGAGAAGATCACTTTTGATCTTTTGAAAGCATCATTGCCTATCAAAAATTGGTGCGAAGTGTACAAAAAGAGATTCAATGCAGATGATATTGGCCTTGAGATGGAACCTACTTGGGATGATTTCATAGAAGTTGTAAAGGAAGAATACTACCCCATTGGAGCATATGATGATCTGTATATAGAGTGGCAATAACTTCGCCAGGGTAAGGAACAGTCTGTTCAAGATTACACTAAAATTTTTCATTCTCTATTTGTGAGACTGGGAATCTAAGAAAGTGAGAAATACAAGGTTCTCAAATATCATGGCGGACTACAATGGTACATATGTGGAGAAATGGAACTCTTCAATTTGGAAACCCTTGGTGAAGTGTACAAGTTCGCAGTGAAGATTGAGTAGAAGCATGGAAGAATGAATACGAAGAGTTAACCTTAAAAATGGAAAAGTGATAAAGAAGGTCAAACATGAGGCCAAAATTGGAAGAAAAAGAAAGGAAAGATTGGGAAGTGGTGTGATTATCAAAAATCTAAAACTCACTCTAAAGAAGAATATCGAGCCATCAAGTCCTTGATTTTTGAGTCACAATTCTCAACATCCACTACTATGCCTCATACAGACCCTACAGTTAAAGAGGTTGAAGAAGAGATTATAGATACTGAGCTCGAAGCTATTGTTGCTTCATCACATACCCACGAGGAGAGGCTAGATGACAAGAAAAGGTTGTTTCACTCTAAGTTATGGGTGAAAGGTAAGCCTCTGCATTTCATTCTTGATAGTGGAAGTCAAAATAATTTAATCTCTGCTAATATTGTGAAAAGCCTAAATCTTTCTATGAAGCCTCACCCAAAACTATACAATATTGGATGGTTGAGTCTAGGGAGAAACCTCTGTGTCACCCACCAATGTCTTCTCTCATATGCAATAAAACCTTTCCAAAATGAGGTCGTATGTGATGTGGTCAATTTAGATATTTGTGATGTACTCTTTGGTAAACCATTCATGTATGATCGACATGGCATCTATGAATCAAGAACTCGAAGAATTAATCTCACTCTTGGAACATGGTGTTATAGGGTACCAGAGGTACCACCTTTTACATCTGTCTCTTTGATTAGTGCTAAGAAATTTTTTCTCATGGTGGTCAAGCCACAAGAATCCAAAACAGATGATGTTGAAGCCCTAACTACACAAATAATACAACAATAGAAGCACATAGATACCAAGCTGAAGAAGTTCACATCCTTCCATCCATAGATTGATGGTTAGATAGAAATGGTGAACAATCGAGCCCTACACAATTCCATAAATCACAATCCATTCTAAATTTACATTAGGAATCAAATCAAAGTAAAAATTCCACACTTGATGAAAAATATTGATTCAATGGGGACCATTGCTTCTCAAGGAGGGAGGAATGATCTAGACAATAATTTAGGTGACAATTTAGGTGACGGGTCTACCGCAATTGATGATGAAACTTTTGGGAGCCATAACTTTTGCACCATAGCTCCAATTGACTCACCATTTGAACCGTTGGAAAGATAAGAATGAGGAGAACATGGTGAGATTACATAGAGATATTATAAATGAAGTTTTATCCTTGAAAACTCAATGAAAGTGCCCCAAATTTCAATTTTAGTAATGCATTCTAAAAATAGTAAGTTTCTAAAAATAATAATTTCTCAAATTCTGTATCATTGTAAATCATGGAAGTCGAACCAATTCATCTCCCTCGATATTGGTGACCTTAAACATCCTCCCCCCACCTTCAAAACATGTATAAATGAAGATGTAATATGAAATAGAAATCAGACATCTCTTTTCAGAGATAAGCTTATGTTTGGGTCTGCAAATTTGATCAATAAAACATCTCTTCTCAGAGATAACATTATTTGAATTGTCTTATTCCTATTTATTGAATTATCTTTAAACCAAAGATTTTCAAGTTTTGGATCACAAATACACACATCCACCCAAACACACCCACATCCACACACCCACACCCACACACCCACATACTCACACACCTAATGATTCTAGATAACCAATACATGTATCCTATGATTTCTTGATGAATTAAAACCATAAACTCATAATAACTATGGTGAATATGTGTCCCAAAATTGGATTGAGTATAATTTATAAGGTGATTCAAAACACATGTATAAGAAATTATATAAATTGTGGCTATTTGACCTATGTATATTTTAATAGAATTATCCATTTTCAAAATTGAAAAAACCTACTTATATACTTTTGGATATAAATAATCTCTAATTTTATTTTATAGATAGGTGGTCACCAATCCAATAAAGTGTGTTCTATTCTAGTAGTCGATAGAGTGTGTGTCCCAATCTAGATTGATATATAACTAACTTGATATATACCCAAATTAGTCTATGAAGAGAATGAAGGGTATATGATCTAATCCAATATATTAGGGAGGGGATAATTAGATCTTGGGTATGGCTTGATGGGTCATAAAGGCCAAATTAGGGCCCTTCCATACTCTAAATATGCCCTGGTCCCCAATAAAATATATTAAAGGATAGCGTAGGAATGGGAGCCCAACCATAGATATATTGGGGTCACCATTATGAAGGCCCTACCTCAAACTCAAAAATTCCCTACCTAATTCATCTATGTCAAGGAGTAAGAAAAGGGAAGCTTACATTTTTTATATCTATCTTTGCTTCACCTAATTATTTTCTCATCCATAATCACTCCCTCCAATATATTTATGGTGGTTGTAGTGGATTTTTACTTATGCACAATCATACCTAGTCTTTCATTTATTTACATAGGTTATTATACCCCCCCTCATTTAAATATATGGCTCAATCAATAACTCCTCATCTAAATCATGTGTTTCAGTACCCATTAAATAGGAAGGAATGAAATGAATGTCTTTCACACATTGAGTAGATAAGGCCACCCAAATAATAGATGTTACCCCATATATATAGATATGGTATAATACTTTTTCATTATCACTCATCATCATTAATCACTCCCTTATCAACCCTCATTCTCCCTAATCACTCTCTAATTGACCCTCATCATCCATAGTCACTCCCTCATCATCCCTCGCTCCTTTATCATCCCTTATCATCCATAATTACTACCACATTAACCCTCATCATCCCTCATCATCCCTAAAAACTCTTTCCTTATCCCTCTTTATGCCTAATCATTCCATTTAATACATTTATGGTGGATCCAGTGGGTTTTTGCTTGTGCCCAATCATCCCTAGTTGCTCCTTTCTCTAAATAGGTTAGAATTCCTCCTCTCATTTCAAGATATCTCTTGGGTATTCAATTAGGTACAAACTATTAAAGATACAATCATGTAAGATATATATATTCAAGATAAGATATGGGTATTCAAGATGAATATATGGCTTGGGTATTTTATCAGGTAGGGAATACTCAAGTAGGTATAGAAATAAGAAAAAGTAGGTAGGGCATACTCAAGTACAAGTAGGTAGGCAGGGCATACTAAATTAGGTATGGAAATAAGGATAGGTGGGTAGGGCATACTCAAGTACAAGAAGTTAGGTAGGGCATATTCAAGATCAAGATATGGCTCAGGTATTTAGGTAGGGCATACTCAATATTAGTATATCACCTAGATATTCAATTAGGTAGGGCATACCAAATTAAGTAAATTAGGTAGGGCATACTCAAGATTAAGATATCACATAGATATTCATTTGGATAGGGCATACTCAAGGGTATAAATATATTACATATGTAACATGATTTGAAATTGCATTTCTCATTATATCTATTGGGAATTAAGCTTCCCTCGACAATAATAGAAGCTAAGTAGGTAGGTCATAAATAAATAGGTAGGGAAATAATATATGTAAGCTATATATATGAAATCAAGGTTCCATTGATAGCTAAGAATGTATTCTAGAAAGGTAAAGTAGTTATGATAAGAATGATGCTATATATTAGGAAGGAAACTTTCCTTGCCTTATCGGGTAGGGTATAACTAAGTAGGTAGGGTAAGAACAAAGCTATCTATCAGAAATTAATCTTCCCTTGATATCCATGCCTTAATCCAAAAGTAAAAAAAATCTAGATATCAAGAAGGAAAGCTTCCCTTGATAGTTGTAACTTGTTCCCTTTCTATCCATTGAGAAATAAATCTTCCCTTGATATGATATTAGGTGAAACAAAGTTAGATATAAAAAATTTAGGCTTCCTTTATCTTATTCTTTGGCATATATGAGGTCATTAGGGAAATATTCCATTATTTTAAAGGGTAAGGATAGTTTGAAATTAGGGTAAGACGTTCAAAATGGTGCCCCCTATATATATATGGTGGGGCACCCATTCATACATTATCTTTCGATATACTATATTGGGGACTGAGGAATACTCAAAGTATGATAAGGTCCCAATTTGACCTTTAGGGTCGACAAGGCCATATCCAAGCTCTAAGTGGCCCTTCATCAATACATTAGATTAAGGCATATGCCCTTCATTCCATTCATATATCAAGTTGGGTATATATTGAGTTGGGTTGGTAAACATAATCTATTGAATACTATATTGGAACACACTCTACCATATTGGTGATTGCCTATCTATATATCTATAAATTTGGTCCATTATAGATATACTATGGATATATAATCAACTATGGGGTTCAGATTAAAATTATCAATTAGTCTCTAATCACCCCTATCTATATAGATATAAATTTAGATTTTCAACTTTGGGATTGTGATTCTTAGATGCCCAAATACCAATTTATATATGCAAGTAATAAAATTTAATCCCACCCTTTATTTCTTACATATTTATTCTAATCTGGGGATCTAGATATGCACTCTTTCTATGGTATAGACATGGATCACCATATATATTCAAATCTTAGTAGATAATTAGATGGGATCTCTAAGTTCCTTTTCTGAGTAAAAGAATATGAGTGAAATAAGAGTTTATTTGGGCCTTATTTAAGTGATAAAATTTTGGAATTAGAAAATAATCCAATAGAACAAAAGTAGGAAGCTACTGCATCCACCATCAGGGTATTGAATGTAGTGATTGAGGATGAGGAGGGATAAGGAAGGAGTGAGTAGAGATGATGAGGGACAATGAGGGAGTCATTAGGGATGATGAGAGATGGTGAGGGTTAATGGGGGAGTGATTAGGGAGGTTTTAGTAGTGCTTAGGGATAATGAGGGATGATGAGGGTCAATGAGAGAGTGATTAGGGATGATGAGAGATGGGGAAGGAGTGATTAGGTATGATGAGGAATGGTGAAGCAATGATTAAGGAAGATGAGGGAGGAGGACAAAGTGATTATGGATGATGAAAGATGGTGAATTAGTGATTAGGGATGATGAGAGAGTGATTTTAAATGATGAGGGATGGGGAGGGTCAATGAGGGAGTGATTAGGGAGGATGAGGAGTGATTAGGGATGATTAGGGATGGTGAGGGTCAAAAGGGAGTGATTAGCAAGGATGAGGGACAAAATAAATATTAGGGATGATTATAGATGATAAAGCAATGATTGGGGATGGTGAGGGATGGTGAGGGTCAATGAGGAAGTGATTAGGGATGATGAGGGAGTGATTAGAGATGATGAAGGGTGGTGAGGGTCAATAAGGGAGTGATTAGGGATGGTGATGGTCAATGAGGGAGTGATTAGGGATGGTGAGGGTCAATGAAAGAGTGATTAAGGATGAGGAATGCGTGAATAGGGATGATGAGTTATGATGAAATAATGATTAGAGATGATGAGGGATGATGAGGGTCAATGAGGGAATGATTAGGGAGGATGAGGGAGTGATAAGGCATAATAACATATGGTAATGGTCAATTAGGGAGTGATTAAGGAAAATGAGGGATGATAAAAGAATGATTAGGGATGATGAGGGGTAATGAATTAATGATTAGGGATGATGAGGGATGGTGAGGGTCAACGAGGGAGTGATTGGGGATGATGAGGGAGTGATTAGGGATGATGATGGATGGTGAGGGTCAATGAGGGAGTGGTTAGGGATGATAAGGATGAGGATGGAGTGATTAAGGATGATGAAAGATGATGAATCAATGATTAAGGATGATAAAGAATGGTGAGGATAAATGATAGAGTGATTAGGGATGATGAGGGTAAATAAGGGAGTGATTAGAGATGATGGAGTGATTATAGATGATTGGGGATGGTGAGGGTCAATGTGGTAGTGATTATATATGATTAGGGACAAGAAGGGAGTGATTAGGGATGATGAAGTAATGATTAGTGATGATGCAACAATGATTAAGGATGGTGAGGGATGGTTAGGGTTAATTAGAGAGTGATTAGGGATGATGAGGGAGTGATTAGAGATGATAAGGGATGGTGAGGGTCAATGAGGGAGTGATTAGGGATGATGAGAGATAAGGAGGAAGTGATAAGGGATGACAAGGGATGAAGAGAAAGTAACTAGGGATGAGGGAGGGATGATGAGCAAGTGAAATTAACATAAGGTGGTTGTTTGATGTACACAAGTCATCAATGTGACTTATGTTGTCCAAATCACACCACTTTGGCTTGAATTCAAAGTGAGTGGTTTGTAAAATTAGGATCTTAGAAGTCCAGGAAGCAATCTGAAAGACATAAAAGCCTAAAAAATGACAATATTTTTATTGAAAATGAACATCAATTGAAAAATTTATGCCCTAAAAGTCCTAGGTTCAATATCAAGACCCTAAAAATGCCTAATTACTGACTAAATTAAATTTTGAAAAACTCTCTCCCACATCATACAACATGAAATTTTGAGACCAAATATATTAGATGCAAAGTGACCCTAATTCTTATATTTATTAAAATAAATTTAAATTAAATGGATTTTAAAAGTAAAAATATAAATATATACTTATAATTATGACCAAATCTATTAGTACATATTAAGTTCACTAAATAAAACACATAAGCATTATAATACATACACATTTAGGTTCAGTAATCTGGAACCTAGTTTTAAATAACACGTATGTGTTATGGACATTATGCATACACGTAATGTCAATAATGCATATGTGTTATGGTAAATGTCCATGGAATTGGTCCCCAACTCGGTGAACTTACCTATCACTTATATTATATGACATTTAATATCTAATTTTTTCTACTTTACTTAATGCAATAAGAACATTTAACAATTTTAACATATGCTTGCTATGTAATGTTGATAAATTATTAGTTTTGTATAAGTGGGTCGACCTATAAATTTTTTTATTTTATTTATGAGACATGAATGAGTATGTTTTAAAAATAAAAATATTCAACTTTTATTTTGTTGGTTTTGCATTCCTTATATTAGATAATAAAATCTTAAAGATGACTAGTGATGGGCTAACACCTTGTTGGTGAAAGTTAGAGTTTAATGTCACAATAATGTTAAATGTTTCCATAATGTGTGGACAATTGAGTTATTTTCATAAATTTTTATTTTATGAGATAGCTAGGCTAGGTCACCAATAAGTATGATTGAATAACCTTTAAAATATTATCCATGACATTTAGGAAATATCTCACATAATCGGTTATTTATGACTTAGCATTTTTGGACCTATAAATCTCATCTCATCAACAAATATGTATTAGATATGTAGATATAATTTTGGAATATAGATAATACTTGTCCTTCTATAGGGTTTACTTCTTATATATTAATTTGAAGCACTAAATGTATATTGGACACTTTGATATTGAAGGCTATAATACTTATCAAAGCAAGGAGTATCTACGAGGTGTTTATGCTTGAAATGAAATCTAATGCATGTGTAATGCTACCAATTAGGAATTATTTCCATGTACATATAGTTCCTTGAATAATCATCTTCAACATCAAAGTGCTTCCATTATGTGTAGCATGGTTTACAACAATATGGAAATCAATAGTTTGTTCAAATGATAATATGTATTGGATTATGTGCTGAAAGTGGGTGTCCTCTTGGGTTTTGTTGTAGAGATGGGTCAACTCTATGAATTGACTACCTAGTTCTATATTTTGATGGATAGTTCACTCACAATTCATCAATATGAATCTTATTCAAACTCATAACACATAAATGCTTTTTTTCTTACTATTATTATTTAATTTTCTCAAGAAAACAAATATTTAAGTGTTAGATATGAAATAAACTAAAAAAAATAAGGGAAATTATGTAAAACATGACTCAAATATTACGTTAGATAAACTCAAGATAGGAAAAATCTAATAGAGTGAGGTGATTACTCTTTCTTGTTCCACTATATGTCTCTCATGTACATGTTTAGTTCCAATCAATGGCCTTCATGGATACACTTAAAATTTATAGTTGTCTAAACACCTACATAGTACTTTGCACTTCTTACAAATATTCTTAGAAAATTCATATCACCTAACAAATATCATTAACTAGGAGAAGAATACAAAAGTCATCTAACTCAAAACCTATAACTACACTACTAAATCCAAATTTTATTGAATGTATTTAACTCACCCAAAGGCCTATATTTATATACAAACTCAATAAAAAAAGGTACATAGATCACCCAGGAGATGAACTAAAGCATCAAAAAATCTAAAAACAAGACACAATTGTAACCATTACTTGTTTGAACTTAGACAACACTATATTTTGTTAAATAGCATCCCCATCATGGTTTTTTATAAAAAAATGATGTGGGTTTCCCTGAAAAACTATGGTGCTAGCTTTATGTCAAAACATTGAGATGTTACCAAAGTATTTACATCAGTATGAAACTTCCCTTGACTCTAGAAACTCATCATGCACCTTTCTAACTGAGTTATATATGTGACTTATCTTCAAGACATGTCTTATAAGCATTTATAAATATATGAGAATGGTGGAAGTAGTTAGTTCACATGGATAACATATTTGATATAATTTTGGATCATGCCCCCTAGTTAGAGGCTTTTGGTCAACAATTTTTTTTTGGAACACATTAAATGAGGAAATTTATTCCCCATGTCTAATTTAGAATACCATTTGGCCTTATTTGGTAGCCAACCATTTAAACCAACTTGCCATATTTCTTGCACTCCTATCTTCATTTTAATTTATCTTTTATAACATGATATTCTTATCCAATTCCATCTGATCATCAGGGGTAATATCTTCAACTAAAGGTAGCAGTAGATCTCCTTCTTCATCATCTAGAATAGAAGGATCAAAGAGATGTAAATTCTCAACATTGATAATGAAATATATTTTAATATAAGAAGGCAAATATAATTTTAAATATTTATTTCCCACTTACTCCAAAATGAAAAATGGACCATATCTAATAGGCTTAATCTTCTTAGTTTTACCTTGGAGCCTTTCTCTACTCAAGTAGAGCCATACCTTTTCTCCATTGAGGAAATTATGTTGAGTCCTATGTTGATCGTGTCTTACTTTGTACTTGGCCTACGATTCCTTCAACCTCTCTTGCACTTGGAAGTGAATTTGATAAAAAATTTCAATGAATTTTTCAACCTTGTGGATCTTGGGATCCATGATCCAAATTCCTTTGTATGGATATCTCAAAACAACATCAAATGCACATTGAGATAAGTAACCAAAACATGTTTCAAAAGGAGATCAATAGGTAGAATAATGCAAATACAAATTATATGAATGCTAAATATACATAAAATTTTCATCCCAAGTCTTAGGATGATTCTTATTATACCCTCTTAAGAGTTATTTCAAGGTCATATTTACCACTTCAATCTACCCATTAGTTTGTGAATGAAAAGTGGAAGATTGTTTTAGTCTAGTATCCATCTTCTTCCACAATGTGGTCCAAAGTTTTTCAATAGATCTTGAATTCCAATTTGAAATGGTAGAGTTAGGCAACCCAAAGTGAACCCACACACTAAAAAAAAAAAACTCAGCTACATCACTAAGTTTAAGGGTATTTTTACAAGGAATAAAAATACACATCTTATTAAACTAGTCCACAACTACTAACAAATATTATTCTCCCTTATTATCATATGAAACCTACCTAAAAAATCCATAGAAATGATTTCCCATGGCCTATAAGGAACCAATAATGACATATACAAACCTAAATTCCTATCCTAGACTTGATTTTACTAACAAAAAACATCCTATAATGAACTTCGTAACATAATTTTTGTATATTTGGCCAATAAACATACTTCTGCAAATGTGCCACCATCTTTGTAACACCAAAAGTGACTTATAATGCTTGAAGTATGTGTTTCTATCATTAACTTAACTCTTTCTCCTTTAGACACACAAAACTTACCCATCTTGTAGAACAACCTATATTGAATATAGTAAGACTTGTTGGGCTCAAAACCTTAACCTTTGGGTATCTTTGCATGAAGAAATAATTCCCCAAAATCTACAACATGCTCATATTCTTCTACATAAGATTTATGTGAAAAAGGTCTAATAAGGTTATGGTACCCATGGATGAAATCAAATGAGGTGTAGACACCATGTCTACTAAATTTTTAGTTCTTATATTTAATAACTAAATGAAATTTTGTAAGAAACCCATCCATTTATAATGTATAACTTGCTGAAGTTTATTTTTTGATTGAAAATATTGGAGAGGTTGGTGATCTATATAAAAAATGGTTTCCTTACCCATTAGATAGTGTTTCCATTTGTTTACCACTTGAATAAGAGCATACAATTCTTTGTCATATGTATAATAAATAATAATTACACAATGAAATAAATCTGAATGGTAACATATGGGCTTACCTCCGTGCAATAGGACACCACCCATAACATATTTACTAACATCTATTTTAACCTCAAAAGGCTACTTCAAGTTAGGTAAACTTAAAAATTGAGCATTGCTAATATTATATTTAAACTCAACAAATACATCTTGTTGATTTTTTTACCTAAGTAAAAGAATTAACCCCTACTATATTGGCATGAAAAGGTGTTGCTATGGATGATAAATTATTGATGAACTTACTTAGATAATGACTGGTCCCACAAAGCTTCCTGATCACATTGGAAAGCCTATGCCAATTCATGACGGCCTTTACCTTAGCCAGATCAATTCTTAACTTACCATCTACAACCACATTCCCCGATAGATAAGTGGTTGTTGTGTAAAATCACACTTTTTGTCATTCAACAAGAAATTTTTCCCCTAAAAAATTTTCTAAACTTGTTTCAAATGAACTAGATGTTCATCATAAGTTATACTAAAAATATTAATATCATCCAAATAAAAAATGTGTGTTTTATAAATGGCCTCAATACCTTATTCATTAACTACATGAAAGTATCTAGGGTATTTCACAACCAAAAATGCAATACTAACCATTCATATAACCCTTAATGTTTCTTGAATGTTATCTTCCATATGTCATTTTCTTTAATCCTTAATTGGTGAAATCTAGATCTCAAATCCAACTCAATAAAGTATTCAACATGTTAGATTTGACTTAAGAGATCATCAGTCCATGGAAGAGGGTACCTATTCTTGATGGTAAATTTAGTTATATAATCAACACATATTCTCCATCAACCACCTTTCTTAGGTACTAAAATAATTGGAGAGATACATGGATAAGTACTTGGATAGATTATGCCTTGATTAATAAAAGTCTATCACTAAATTTTACCTCATTGGCATCCACGAAGGATCACAAATAGAGATCTAATTATTAAAGAGTAAAATTTGATAACAACTAAATGTCATGCTCAATAGGTCTCACAAGTGGAAATTTCATGATCTCTCATAAAACTTCCTTAAACTATATCACTAACACTCCCATTCACTTATGTTTTTTGTTAGTAAACATGATACGAGAGGTCTTATGTGAAACCACTTATTTATCTTGTATATATCATAAAATAGGTATATAAAACTTACACTATAATTAATTATACTTTTTGGCTCAAGAGGCACTTACCAAAGAGATATTTGAGTTGCCTTCATTGCCTTTAATGATGAAACTCTCACCATCCTTCAAAAAATGGTATTGATTAGCTCCTATCATGAATATGGCATCCTAAATATACATGTAAGGTCTACCAAACACTATACCACACATGTCAAGAGGCAAAACATTCACTATTACTTCGTCGATGAAATGTTTATCAATACCAAATTTGACCTTAAATTTATTTTCATCTTTATCTCCACTCCGTAATTTACCTAACCCAAAGCATATGGATAAGGATGATTACAAGTTATAACCCCAACTTGTCTACAAAATCTTTGCCTATAAAATTTGCTTGAGATAGAGTGAAAAAAAGCATCCACTTTAGTCTCCTTATTTTCAATTTTAATATGGAAAAATTTGGTACATTCACCTTGATCTTAAGTACTATTTCTACCCAAACATATCTTCTTATGAAGATATGCATAACATAATGTTTCATCCACATTAGAGCAAAAACCAACTTATTTCCCTTAGAGGGAAGTGAAAGCCTTTTTTTTCATTCTTGTCTATGTATAAATGAAATTTCAGATGCAACTTCCAAAACATTTCCTTTGAATGACTATCAACATCACAATACCCATAATGCCTTTTAGTACCCTTTTGGGAAAAAGTAGTAGTTTTCACATCTCACTTTTTCCATGCCATAATTTTTTAAAAGCATTTACCTATGATTAACATTATAAAACTTGGTTAATGATGAGAATATTGATTTATTTATATTTAATCAAGGATGTTAAATCCTAATTTATGTATTATATAACCTCTACCTATTGTTATTATAATTATTTATTCATGTAATGCAATTAAAGGAATTAATTTTCATTCATCTAAATTAATGTTATTAAACTATGGGAAATAATTGAAATTGTATATTTCATGCTTTTATTTATAATTTGATATCATGAATTGGATAACTATCATATGCTCATCTATTTGTGATGTAGGTGAAGCCCCATCAATGTGAGGGAGAATATCATCAAAGAGATGGAACTAGATGAATAATATGGACAATGGAGAAAAAATTGTGTATTTTTTTACATTCATAATAATTTTACTCCATATGTATGATTTATCTAGGGTTAGCAAAGGAAATGACCAATGATAGGTGACAAACTTGTTTGTTGTTTTCTCTTGTCATGACTATTATAGTAACTAACTCTAGGGATTTCTAGAGGTCATAACAATCAATAGTTTAATACATATGATTGTCATCATGTTGAACATGTATAATTCCATGTCCCCTTGATATTAATTAATGTGTGTAGTTATGATAAAGTATCGTCGTCCTTGAGTTTCAGTTATAGGACTAATGTATATAGGTATTGTAGTACATGATAAATATCATGAACAAGTCTTATAAGATAATTTGGCCATGTTACCAATAAAATCAATAAACTCAAGTTATCATTGTGACTCAAGGACTTTATAATGGGTATCAATAAGCATAGTTATTATAAAATAAACATGTAATTATATTTGAGTAATATATAATAATAATTAATAGATAAAGTTAATGCAACATATAGCGTAAGAGCTAAAATTATCTATATTTTATATTGGATGTGGTATTTTTTAGGCACTTTACTTATTGTATGTGTGCTTAACAAGTCATATATGACTTTAATGACTATGTGATACCAATATTACCCAAGCCATGTGGTTAATTTTCCCAACATAGGTAATGATTATTAAAACTTGCATAATGTTGAGAGATTAAAATTGATAGTGGTTGGAAATGACATTATTATTTTTTATTGAAGTGTTGTAAATATGGATTATTTTAAAACATCTACCACAATTAAAATGAAATGTTCTCATCATATTTTTCTTGAAAAGTGCATCTTGATGCTTTCATTCTTTAACCATTTACTAGATTCTAGCATTAAAAGGCAATGTTTAATGGACAAATAAAATTAAATCGTTCACATGGGTAGACCTTATCATTTTATATCATTGATATTTTGATATTTATGGAGATAATATTTGAATACCATAATTTAATGTACAAATACCATTAAATTCTTCACATGGGTAGACCTTGTCATTTTCTGGCAATGTTTTTTGAGATTTATAGAGATACTACCTACATACCATTTAATTATCCCTAAAAAATGATTAAATGAGACAACTAAATATAACACCTTATTACCTTCATATTAATGACACCCACCATTTTTAGAGGCTACCTAAATAATTCTAAAACAAAAATTAAAATCTTAAAGGGTGCATTAATGAAAGGTAGTAGGGAAATTTGACTCAGAACACTTATCTTCAAGCATAAGAAGGGGGTTTTAGAAGATCTCAACAATAAGACGTTTTGGGATGGGAATAGGTTATGCATAGGGAAGGTAGGTGCCATAGTTTTGTGAAAGTAGAGGGAAATTTAGAAAAGAGGTGCTTTGAAGAATGACATCACAATAAGGTTATTTATGTGCATGGTTTATGACTGATGAGTGTAATTACATATTTTATGACAATCTTTTGATAATTGTTGATCACTATATGATTGTATTTTGAAATCACTTGATGGGTGTATAGATTAATGACCATAGGATTGTAATTTTTGATTGCATTTTGTTCTAAGGCTTTCCAAGATCTAAAACAACAAAGAAATATTATTTTCTTACCCTATTCCAAGGCACCCAATATGGTGTAGGTTGTAGGCTGGTAGGAAAAGTTTTGTGATTTTTTTAAATCTATAATTTTTTCTTGGATGGATGCCTTTAAGAGCATTAAAAATAACCATTTTGGTACACATTGAAATAGTGTTCCATGAGGACACATCTATTTACCTATTTTTATTAAATTATTTATTACCATGGTCGTTTATGATATCACATTTATTTGAGACATTTAAAAAAATGAAATAAATAATTTATAAAGTAACCATATAGGTTCCCATCCTTGCACATGTTAGAATATTTATGAAAATGGTAAATTAATTGGGTTGTACACTTGTTTATTGCATCAATAAAATAGTATCAATGCCTTATCAAGATACCCATGCCTTTGTTAAGCTGCAATGATTTTCATTTCATGATATTTCATCTCAAACTCTCATATTGTCAAAAACCTTATGAACATCCATAAAAATCCCACACTTAAAATACATGTTGATAACATTATTTGAAGAAACATGTGAAGCAAATGATAATCTATTTAGTGATCTAATAGTGGATTTGTATTCATACTTTTTTCATGTGCATAGTTGAAATCTAAATCTAAGTGACGGCCATAATATTAATCATTATCATTAAGATTTTCGCCATTGAAATGTTGAATTAAAAATATAAGAAATAATAGACTTATTTAAAAATGGAACAAATAAATATTTAAATAAATGCACTTGGTAGGTCTAGGGTCAAACTTATCTATATATATAACAAGTGCTAAAGCTTTATATATGTCTATTTATGTGCACTTATGTTGTGGCAATATTGACAACTTTAGGCATTTGAATACCAACTAAGATGTGCAATATTCACCTTAAATATCCATATTAAGATGGATTTATAAAATTTATATGTATGCGTATATGTATGTAGTATGAAAAAATTGGAATACGTCTATTCCAACACTATTTTGATAACATATGATCTTAGAATATCTGAAACTATAACCTTGAGTTAAGAAGTAAGGGTTAATACCTTAAACATGTATAACACTTTATGATAAACTAAAATCAACATTTTGTTAAAATACCATATATATTTTCTATACCATGTGATGTGAAAACATGTATTGGTACTTTAAAAACTAGTGAGTCTAAAGATAAACTATTGGGTAACTTCAAACTAAGTTTGTAAATAGAATTGTATTCCCTACATTTTATGTATCAAAGGTATGAATGTTAAACCTACCAAGATATATAATTCCTAAAATATTGTAGGAATCATGTTTTTTAAATTACATAATCGATCATTGAATGATAATGTCAAATAAAAAAGAGTAATATTCATGTTATCAGGGTTCATGTTGTAGTTTTAGGTAAAATATTCGTTTAATATCATTCGTAACTATGAATCTTGGTGATATAACTCTTGATTAGTTAAACACTTTCAGATTTATTTTGAGATTTATATGGCTTAGTTATTATTGGTTTGATTACATTTTAAGTTAAAAAAAGCCTTAAAATTTTATTCAAATGTACCAATCCTCTTATTTAAGGTCATGTAACAATGTAATGAGGTGATGGTACCTAATCTAAATAATTTTATAATTATTATTCATATAAATTTTTTTACTATGATTTAAAGTGTAATTGGGACAATACACCTCTATGAAAATCCGATGCTAAATTAAATGTAAACACTATTGCATATAAAATCTTGAATTATAAACATAGGTGTTATATTTTATGGTCTAGATAATTTTGGAGGAGATATTTTGAATTATAATTTGGATTAGCTAATAAAACTTGTTTATATACCTTAACTTGATTGTGTGGTTGATCCTTATAGTATAAAATTATGATAACACTTTCCATAAGTGGTACAAGACACTTAAAAATTGTGTTATCATTGTGTACTATACATGTATCCTTTGATCCTCTTTTAGTTAATTTTTTTTAATAAATCTTGAGTTATGTAAAACTATAAGATTTAGATAATGGATAATATGAAACTTTTAGGTGGAATGATAGTGAATATTTGACTTTGGAAATTTTTTAAATTTTTGGAACATAAATCAATTTGGATATTGTTAAACTTAGTGGATTTTCATCCCTTGTTGGATGATAAACTCTCATAAGAAATGTTAGGGCTTAGACCAACTATTATATTATGTTGGTTTGATTCAATCTTCATTAAACTTGATTACTTATCCTAGATGAGGAGCCTTATTGGATTATTGGATCTTCATGCACCTCAGGTTTAGGAATCAGGATTGGGATTCATATATAATTTACCCTTGGCTTAGTTGTTATGGTAAATATTGTTTAAGTTTGTAAAGTGGTTGAGTGGCCTAGCATAAAAGGGTAATATTAATAATTTAATTTTGAAACATTATTTTGTGATTACAGATTGATTAATGTATTAAAATATGTACTAAAACTAAAGGACTTATGATAAATACAAGTTATAATTAATTTTAAATGATAAAATATGATTCTTATATTGGAATCTAAATTACAATCTAGAAAGAAATATAGGATCATGTATTTAAGGGGATGATGACCTAGATGTAAATTATGATGAAATGTTGATGATTTTTTGTTGTTTAGATAAAATTAAATATGAGGAGATATTTGTGATTTGATTTACATGTTTTATAATGAAATTAGTATAACCATTACCCTATTGCTGAATTTTTAAATTTTATCAACATCATCTAGAATGGATAGATTATTAAAGTATTTAAGCAATAGGAAAATAGAATCCCTTATGAAAATATCAGACTTTTAAAATAGTATTATGATTTGTAATCACTTAGTGACATTCTTGTAAACCTAATAGTCTAAGTGATAAATTTATTACAATTTTTATAACTAGAGATTTTGAATGGGAACTGTATCCTTTTCTGATTGATGTATTGAAGATATGATTATTCAATCTATCATGATTTGTAATTGATTTTTCCTAGTCAATAATCAAATGTTGATGATGGTTTAAAGAAGATGATATTCACACCCCTTTTACAGGATTGATAAATAGATTTTGTTATTAAATTATTAATCCATTAATCAAATTGTTAATCATTCATCTACCTCCCGAAATCCAACTTTTGGAAAAGGAAGATACATGGTTTTTTTATTCTCCTCAAAATTTTAAAATAAACCCTTATGACAATTTCAAATGAGTGGTTCCATTAAATTGATTTTACAGTCATGCAATCTTGTAAAATCCAATTCAATCACATAGGTCATTACTATTTTGGTTGATAATAATCATCTAGTAAGGGTTCAAAAAGCTTTGCATAAGTGATATGGGACACTTATGCACTATGGTATCATACACACACTCATTAATGATCACACTTATGCTAAGTCATAAATCATTAATTATTTCCTAGAATTGAATAAGACTTAGAGGATATTAAGATCCCAAGAGATAATTATATAATGTGAGAAATATGTAAGGAACATTAGAAAATATGTATGTAAAGATTAGAACTTCTTCAGGGTCATTAATAGATAACCCAATGACTGTACTTACTAAATATACTTTAGTAATAGAGATGGTATGCATTCAGGGCTTCACCTACTAGATGGTCATATGCATATACCTTAATACACATTATGAATGTTATACTATTCTCTACTACATTGTTATGGGGAGTTACATGCTAACTTATTCTATCCACATGGATTATTGTGCTCTATTGATTATTCGTATCTAATACCATCATGGAAGGGTATGGTCAATATCAATGGATGAGAGGTGTGTAGGGGATCCAAAAGGCTCTGTGGTTGGAGGAAAATTGGTTGGAGGAGAATCCCTCCAATGATTCTCTCTTTCTCCTATTTTCTCTATGGACTTTCAATGATAGTGATTATCTTCAATACTCAAATGGATTTACTTATGAAGAATTATTCACATATGACTATTTTGGATATATGAGTAATCTTTTTGAATATTATATTTCTATTTGAAAATAAGAAACCATGTATTAGTAATATTTTTGTATACATTATGGGATATATTTAATTATGACTATAAGATTGATTATAGATTCTACATTGCTTTGGAAGTAAAGTATTGGACTAACAAAATATGGAAGCTAACTTATCTTAATTAGTACACATTTAGACATTATTGCATTTGTACTCATGAATTAAATAAATATATGGAACCAGTTATCATATTAAGCCACTTATTATGAATGGTTAATTTTGACAAAAAAATCCATAAATAATGTACGTGGCAATACTATGAAAAATTATTACATATATAATATTATTAAGAAACATTGAAACAAATTTCTCTAGTTTTCATGTATGATTGGATTCTAACAAACTTGTTTTAAAATTTGTTTATTCTCATTAACAAACATAAGTAAGAAACTAGTGAGAAAAATTTAAGAATGATAACTTGATGAAAGAAAAAAACTTGGCACATTTTTGCAATACCTAACGAAAAAGTTCTTACAATAGTAACATTACACTTACCTTTTCATTTACATTTCCCATTTTTCTTAGAATATTTTTCTATTTTATGGTGTTGAAAAGGTATAAGCACCCTTTTTTATCCATATCTAAGTATTGAGATTAAGAAAAAACCTCATCTACATTTATATGCTTGGCCAAGAGCACTAGTTAAGGAGTCCACCCATGTACTTCATCAAGATGTTGTAGTCTATTATATCCTTGCTCATCTAGACTGAGTTTTTGTGGGACTCACTTGTATACTCTTATACACTTTGGCCTTGATTTTGCTTAAGATATTTCCAATACATGGACCTTTGTTCCTTATAACACATATGATAACATTTTTTATAAATCAACATTTTAAATTCATCCCATTCCTTTAATGGAGGAAACTTATTAACAATAAAGGTACATACATAAATTTCAAACCAAGTTAAAGCATGATTGGTTACTTTTAATATTGAAAAAGAAATATACTAACTCTCATTAATTTGATGCAAACTAAAATATACCTAAATTTGGGCTAGCCAATGGTCTAGCCTCTCTACATTCACCTCTCTTTCATACAAATAAATCTCAATATTTTCTTCTACTTTAAATGGTGGTGGAGCTTAGTTGGTATGGGGTTTTATTTCCACCTTCTCATGTTTGAGAGATTTCATATCTTCACTTGCTTTATGAGATTATATATAAGCACCTAGCTTCATCATGATAATGCCCATAACAAAATCCAACTTATCAAGCTTATCCATTTTTCTCATTGATAGAGATTTGTCCATTCCACTTCCTTGTGGAAATATCTTTATATAAGATAACCATGATAACTTCACCACTAACACTTGTTGGTCTTGTAATCAGGATAAAAGTACAAAAAACATCACTCAAAATCATACAAAATAGAACTAACTAGCTCTACTACCAATTCGATTCATAAATCATTGGATAGTCCACTAAAAGTTAATCAATATATATCCTATTCAAACTCCTAACACATACGTGCTTGCTTGCTTATTTTTCTTCATTACTTTGTTAAAAAAAAAACTTTAATTGTTGGATATGAAATAAACTAAAAGTATAATAATAAAAGGAAAATATAAAAAACACATGACACAAATATTATCATGGAGAAACTCAAGATGATAAAATTCTAGTAGAGTAAGGTGATTACTCCTCTTCATTCCACTATATCACTCTCATGTATAGGTTTATTGTCAAGAAATGGAATTCATAATAGTAATTTATAGTTTTCAAAATATCTGCACAATGCTTTAAATTTTTTAAAACTCTTCTTAGAAAATTCATAACACCTAACAAACAACATTGCCTAGGAAAAGAATAGAACACTTAACCTTAGATTCAAAACTTGTAACTATACTACTAGACCTAACTTCCATCAAATGCCTTTAAATCACTCAAAGGTCTATAGTAAAACATAAAATTAGAAAAAAGAGGTATGTGGATCACCAAGGAGATGAAATAAACTATTATAAATTCCAAAAAATAAGCCACATTTACAATCATTACTTGTTGAACTAATGCCATGTGACCATGGGTTTTCCTAAAAAGGTGTGGTGTTGCCACATGTTTCCCTAAAAATATGTGATGCTAGCTCTACATACAAATAAAAATATGTTTCCAAATTATTCAAATCACTTTGAGACTTACCATAACTATGTAAAATCTTCATGCTCATTTATAAATAAGAATAAAATGTGAATTATCTTCAATAAATATTTTATATGAATTTATTACATCGATAAAAATACTAGTAATAGTTAGCTCACTAAACTAACATACTGAATCTTAATTTCAAATTAGTTTCTTCTAAGGTAGTTGGCACTTCAATATGATGCCATTTATGGTTGGTGTCAAAATCCAATAAGCCAAACATATAAAGGTTGGTTATTTCAATGGTGCTTGTCAAATGCAAGCAAGATATTGATTCAAATTATTTCATTTGATTAGGCCTTCTTCCTATATTTCATTATCAATATAATTTTTTTCATCATTGTCTTCAATTTTTTTATGTGACCGATCAATATGATAAGCATGGTAAGATTTGATTATTTGTGCCAAATTTGTATTAATTTATTCTTTACATATACCAATGTTTGTTGCATTGTTACAAAAAGGTTTATAATAAGATCTCACTCCACCATAAGTCTTTGTACATGTCTGAATCAAAATAAAGAATTGTAGAGTAACATAAAAAGAGATGAATAAATTATTTAGATAAATTTTATTTCTAGTGTCTAGCTTTCCTTCAACTGTTATCATATCATGATTTTTTAGGTTCTATATGTAGGCTTATTTTCAAGAAAGAAGGGAATCACATAAATGTACCAGTTAATGATAGTATTGAGCTTAAATTTGAGTTGCTCCATCATATGCATCTAAAATACCTATTGATAAAGGTAGTTTCTTTAGTATGTGACATGTTTCTTGGGATATTATATCATAGTTGACAATTATGTCTATGAGGAACTTGTTGTAGATAAGCATAGCAGGGATGTGTAGTTTTACATTTTCTAATATCTAATTAGCATATTATGGTAGACTTTAGATTTCTATTATGATTTTTTATGGGGTAATACTTAGCTATGTATTTCAATATTGCATGGTGCAAGATAATTGGTCGGTAGTCAATATTTACATGAAAAATTTAAAATATGGTTAGGTTGTGTGTATTTAATCATTGTCATTGTAGGTTGACATATAAGTTTTTTTAGTAACATATGAGTAGAGCCTCTATGTTACTACTCATATCTAATTTTTAAAAATAACATTATCGAATTAAATAAAATTTAAATTTATTTTACCTTTCTTTAGGCATTAAGAAGAAAAATAATAAAATATGATGATTCTTGATCATATTCATTAACACTAAGTTTCCATCCTCATCAAACTCTATATGACTATATTTTTGAGGTAGTAAAATTGTAAAATGGTGAAGGTTGTTACATATATTTATGTGCTGATCAGGGAAGTTATTATGAGAATATTGTTTAATTTATACATATTTTTATAAGGGTCATGTGTTAGCTTATATTATAAAGCTTCCCTTAGATGAGACTTGCTTACAAAATAGATATAAGCTTTATTTTCATTCCCAATCCTTTTTAATACCAATATATCCAGATTATAAGGGTCCTGTGCTAGTTTATATTACAAAGCTTCCCTTAGATGATACTTTCTTACAAAACATATATAATGCTTTGTTTTCATCCCCAAGCCTTTTTAATACCAAGATATCTAGATTTTTAGGCTGACATGGTAGGTGGTTGATGATGGAAGATATGTCTTATGGGAAATTGATGGTGTGTTCATTATAGTTATATTCCTACCATGTGCATGTTTAATTTGAAGTATTAGATTAACTCTTGCTATAAACATTTTTTTAAGTGACACCAATAAGTGGTTTAAGTTGTGATCTAGGTGTAATTATTTTAACTAGAGAATTGATGGCCATAATTTTTAGTAATACATTTACAAAAATACATTATTTCCATGCATACTCAAGTCTCAGGTATGATTCATTGCATAAAAAAACATGCATGCATGAATGTAGGTCAATCTTTTCGTGGAGGCTTTTCTGGGTTGTAGTAATATTATAGATCAAAGGGTCTTGGGATTCCAAGTTTCAAATGCTACAAATAGTAGACATTAGATTCCTTTCCCCCCTCTTCTTATTGATAGCGTATTTATGTGTATTATAATTTTTTTGATGACATTCATTTATTTCACCTTTGTTTTGATTGTATGAGGATTATTATTATTATTTTTTTATTTCATTTCGCATTTTACCATATTTAATAATGCATTTCTTAGAATGTATGCAATTTCAAATAGAAGTTATTATAAAATTATAACAAAAAACTAAATAATTTATTATATGCAAATATTATATGACTAATGTATATGAAATAAATTTTGTTTTGATATGTACTATGATTTTACTACAATCATATATTACAAATTATTTGTCTCTATAAATACAACACACATAACTCTATGGCTAGACTATAAATAAGTAACAAATTATTACATTGAAATATGTTGTACATGAAGAGAACATGTAATTTGACATGTAAAATATTCTTAGTGCAATGATATATTACATTTTCTCTAAATCTATGAATACAAAATGTATATTTGTATGAGTAGATGGAGAATCGTCTTTATTTTGTATTGATAATAGTACATTTCATTTGTGATTTGTTATTATTCAATTCCATTTTTCATGTTACAATGAAATGATATATGTGGAAAAACACTTGTTTAATGATTTCATAAATTTCATTTGATGCAAACTCTAGTCTATGTAGTTCATGTTGTAACTCCCATTATTGTAGCGGAAACTTTCTCCAAGGCATTGGCCCCTATATTGTTCTTGTGTGATATTATAATATTAGATTAAGAAAATATTTGTATTCACACTCTTTTTAATCATAGTGCCAAAATTAATTAGTTTTTGGTAATAATTTTTTTCTATATTGTTTACTACTGAATAAATAAATGTAAGTAGGGTAACACAAATTACTCATTTTAATATGGATTATAGTTACATAAATTGTAATCTTATTTTTTGTATTTAGAATATCTAGTTTGTTAATTTCAATAACCACCATTTTATGAATTTTGTTTCCAATCAGTAATATAGAAACTTGTTTAATGTCTTTAGACTCCATCAATTTTTGTAGTTCATGTGTCTCCAATATTACTAGATTAATATAAATTTGTTTAATAAAATTAATAACAATAGTTTTCCCATTATATCATGTTATTTTTATTTTATTTATTACAATTACCAACATGTTGGAGGCCTTTGATGAACACATTTTCATTAATAATTTTCTTTCAATTTTACAAAATATACTCTAAAAAGTCACTTCTATAGTCTATTTAGAAATGTCTTTTATAAACAATTCTTCTCTTTCTATATGTTCCATATATTTTTCTTTTGTTAAATTATACATAATAAATACAACCACACCAATGACATCTAATATGAAGTTGATGCTCAAAATTTTAACATCTTTAATTTGTGTAAATTGAAAATGATATACAACTATATTATTATTTTGCTATGTCATAGTCAAAATGTTTTCCCATGGGCTTGTAGAATAATTTTATTATTTATTTGCATACTTTAATTTTAAAATTATAATGAAATACACCTTTTTTACTTGCACTTTATTGTATAAATTAGAAAATGTTATATAAAAAGAAGTCATACTTATGTCATCACCTTCATTGTAAATTACATGGAAATTAAAAGCCTTCCCTTCACCTTTTTTGTTCACATATGTACAAAGAATTCCCTTTTTAATATCTCTACCTTGTATAATTAGTTTGGTTTCATAAGTGCTTAATTTATTAATTGCATTAAAAAGTCAACAATTCTAATAATGCTATTTTTGTGTTATAAATGATACTTAGTGGTTGAAAATTAGTGATATGAGGATTAACTTCAAGTATTGTAACTATACTTTCTTAGACATAAAAAATAAGGGCACTAGCACCAAGTCCTTATTGAAGTTTGAAAAGAAGAGAAAATAGTAAGAAATAGGATAGTGTAAAACATATAAGAATTGGAAACAATCAATTTAGATAAAAATTATATCATATTTGAGGATAAGTATGTGCATATAAATTCTAAAAAATAAATTTAAGTCCTACTATAATATTAAATAACTGTAAGTAAATAACAATTTGTAAAATATACAAAATTCTAAAAAGACAAAGAAAACTTTAAAATTTAAATAAAATATTATTAATGATATAATATTTGTGTAAAACCAATAAAGGCCACATTAAAAATCAAAGTGCAAGCCAAACAATGCCCATACAACTTTAACTTCAATACCATTCAACAGTCAAACAAACTATAAACAAATTCTTCTATTGACCAATCAATAAAAGTGGTGTTATCATATCTTAATTGGCATACATACATGCATGTATAATATTTATTTTTATTTCCAAAACTAAAGAGTCATGAATGCATCTAAAAATATAGTCAAGCCTTGAATGCATTGTCTTCTACTCTATGAGCTATATCATATATTACTCTATTTAATTTGTAAAATATAATATAATTTAATATTATTTTTAGGTTGGCTATAACTCCCCTCTTCGTAGTATTAATTGCCACTCTTACAAGACCATTGAATGAATTGTTAAACCTATTATAATTTCATTGAAAAATGATTTGATTTGATATTAAAATTAATTTTAAATTATTTTAAAAAAAATATATTTTTTATTTTTTTAATTGTTAAAAAAATTAAGTTCTTAATAAATATAAAAAATTCATTTGATTTGATATTAAAATTATTTATAAGATTTTTTTTGAGTTCTCCATACCTTTTGATGTCACATTATTTAGAAAGAAATGATTTATTGATAGGGTAGTGAGATGTTATTGGTAATTAATAAAAAATAAAAAATAGTGAAATTGAGCATAATCCATGCATAACAAATATATGATTTCACAATATATTATGACATTACTAAGTATGACAGAACATTATTACACAAAATAAGAAAGAGGCAGTGGATGTATATAATATAAAAAGGATGGAATAATTATGTTACTTCACTATGCTATTTGCATATTCACCTACCCTTATGAGACCATTCTATTTGTATACCAACATTCCTTCCTATGCACATAAGCAAAAGAAGGGGTATGATCAATATTAGAACCAAGTGGGTTTTTTGGGAGATGAGCACGAGGAAGAAATCAGCCCTGGATTAATACTTTTATACAATGGAAGAGTATTTTCGCATATTGAACTTGCATCAAGACCTCCTTACCAAATAAATTATGAAAAGTATCAACGTAACACACTTCTGTTTAAAACTAGTTTTGATACTACCAAACACTACTCCAACAAAATCCCCTATACAAATTAAGATGTCAATTTTGTCCACCTTCCATAAGTGATGAGCTTTATGGATATGGATTAGCCCAAGCATAGCTAGAATTATAATGGAGGACATGGTAAAATTAGGAGTGTAGTGAAAATGATGAGTCAAAAACAAAAGAGTTTGTATCACTACAATGGCCATAACAATATTTGATACTTTTGTCTTACAACCATCATTGAAGTTCATAGTTGTCCTTGAGATGACAACTACATCAAATTCATGGATCACTAGTAAGACTCATTCAATACTAAATTATAAGCCTTAAATGTCTTACTAAGTTTAAAATGATACTATTTGGTAGACCAACAAAATAAACATTCAATGTTACTTTTAAAACATAATTGAATGGGGAGATTAATCAAAAAAACTTGATTCAGTGGACTTAAATATGCCAAACTGGTTTTGTGATGCCACCATATCAATTAAAACAAAACCCTGATCTAAGAAAGAAAAAATAAGAGAGGATAATATGTAGGATAAAAGTATTGTATTATATAATGGATCTAATCCTTATAATGGACTAAGGTAGAACATCTAGATATTTGAACATATTTTAAGTGAGGCAACTGCAGATGTCAATCTTCTAGAAGGGTAAGTTCCTTACAAGCATGAAATAAAACATTCAGTGGCATTGCTTATATTTGGAATTATATGGTATGTGTGTGTATTATTATGATCTATTTTGATTTTTAGTTGCTATATTTTCACAATGCATGGAAAAAGGCAAATATTATGGAAGGAGTTCTTGTCATAAACTACCTACTTATTAATAATTTTATAAAAAAGTTAGCGATGAATCTTAGATCTCACTAAGAATAATGATGATGCATCACATGAAATATCTAATGAAATGAAGTACAACACTCAAGCAACAAAACAAAGTGCAACACTTGAGAAAATAATAGGTTAAACTTACACATACTCACATTATAGCAGCCAAATGGTTCTTTACAAATATAAAATTTCAAAATCAAAACATAATATTTTGCTTAGTATTACATTACAAAGTTCTCAATGTTTTACTTATTAAATGGATAACAACTCACCAAATAAAACAATGGAAAATTGTCCATCTCTTTATAAGATTGGAAAAAATAAGCTAATCTACACATAAATAAGATACATGGATTAGTTGTGAACAAATACAACTATAGAGGACAAGAAAAAATAGGTTCATTTATATATATATTTTAAAAATAGACATTATGAAAGTTTATATGTCATTACCACTTGAAAATGGTAAATCCTTGGCTCTAGAAGCTTAAAGTATCAATCAACACTATCCACACCTAATAACATCAGTCAACCTATCAAAACCAAGTAGCAATAAGTTAATAACATGAAAGCAACACCATGATTAATAAACACAATCTTTTGTTGATTTTCCCATTACAAGGTCTTTTTGTAATGTTTTAGTTTGTCTGTCTATTGTATAAACACTTGAAAAACTCAATGAAAGGGTTTGAATCATAGCAAACAAAACCAAATTCTAAGTCTAAACACAGATAACATGAATGAAAAAAAAACAAGATCAAATATGTAGCATACAAACAAACAAATTGCAACTGCAAACTTTGAATGTTAACAAAATTTAAAATCAAGGTGCATTATGTGATTGGTACCTTGTACTTCTTAAAGTAAAATAACATTGTTAAATATTAATAAAATTAATGATAACAATCACTACTAATTGATATTTAAAAAATAGATTTATATCAATGAATTCTATTGGATGTGACATAATTGATGAGATAAGAGGACTTGTGAGGATTTAGTGAGAAGGCCATGCTAATGCCACCAAGTTAGGGAACTTATTTAATGTGAGGTTTAAAGCACAAGTCTTAAATTCATTATTTATAATCTATATGCATTGAACAGAAGCAGGCTAACAAATATCTCAATAAATTGGCAAAGATGCATAGATCATCACATCCCTAGTGTGACATGACCAAACAAAAGCCATGTACCAAACAAAAAAATCATTTTTATTGCAAACAAATCTAGTCATGCACTATTGATAATGTTAGTGCAATAAAATCCCATGTTCAATCCAAGTGAAGTATACCATAACATTAAAAAATCTAACAAATCAGTTTCCATCAAATATTATTATTTTATCTACCTCATTAAAAACATGTTATTTCACTTTGTAAAGGGCTTAATAAATTATTACATGGTAATCAATGAAAATTAAGAAAATTAATATTTTTAGTACATGTTATCCTAGTAGGATAGTGCATTAATAAAAATTAGATATGTTTGTCGACAAAAAATATAAACTTACAGACACATAAATATAGTCACAAGTATTTGACAATGCTAGCTATTGATACATTCCAACCACGTGACCTGCAAAAAAATATGACTCTTATTATTGATTCTTCTAAACCATTTATCCATATGTAGGTTAAAACTTTTGTTTTCCATCAACAATATATAGATATCAATTTCAAAATATCAATCTATCTAAAATCACCACCAAAGTATCTCTAACTTAGGGCACAGGTCTTTGATTTTTATATACAAGTCTACACTAGGCAGACATGAACACATTGTACTCCTATCCACTAAGGTTGGCTACATCTAATGACAAATAATGAATAGTTTCCAAAATTAAAAACATTCTTTGGGGTCTTCTTGCACATTTCATAAGGTCATAAAAATGAAATTATTGAAAAGTTTGCCTATAAATACATATCAAGGGTCACTCATTTTTCTCACTTGGCATTCATTACTCTTAAGCTATCATACCATTGCACATTCAAAAAAATTTCCTTATTGTTTCAAAATTTAAGATTACTCATAAGTAGCAACCATAACTTAAGTCTAGAGTACTTCAACGCAAGTCAAGAGTTATCATTATCAAGTATCAAAGCTACGTTCTAGTTGTATACATATAGCCAAGGGATAAAAATTACACATTCACTCTAGGTGGGATAACTACATGGGATTGATTTCCATCCTTGGAATATTTGATACATAGGCTGTGATAAATTATAAAGGGGGTGATTGAGGTCAACTCAAGCCATTACAATCCCCTCTTTTTATTACAAGTTTTCAATCTATCAAAGTGCCTAAAGGTTTCAAGGACAAGATAAGACAAATAATTATTTATGTGTGGTAAAAACCTAATTGTGATATCTCAGATTACTCAACATTCATGGTGTAATGATAATTTTTTAAGCACAATCAACAAAGACAAATATGTAGTCAACAGACTGAAACACACTACACCATTGTAAACTTATTTAGTTCATGTACAAAAATATCTTCTACTTCTACCTTTGATCTGTCATTTCTAGAGTTCCTCTTTCTCTATCTTTTCCTATTTATCACTTATCATAGTCAATTGGGACATGTTCATGGTCAATAAATATGAATGCATTGAACTATTGTCCACTTATAATAGACCTATTTAGAATCTATTTATAATTATATTATTTTTATTATCAAACTTGTACAATCATCTCTTTCACCAATTTTCACTATTAGATAGTCAAAATAGTAAACAAAAATTTATATGCAAGCTAGGTAAATTTATTCTTAGTACTTTCCATAAATAATAGTTTTCTATATTTAGCATTTTATAAAAATTAGAATTATTGATTATAATACATCTTTAGAATTATGATATTCTCTAGTTTTACACCTATAATGAAATATAATTTATTTATGTTTATATCAAAAATAGGGTAAAACATATTGGTGAACTCAAACCCTTTATTTTTGAGCCTTTTCTTAGTTGATTTGGATTTTTAATTTATTTTCTTAGAAACTATGTTCTAGTAGTTTTAGAACTCATAGGAGCTATCATTAGAGGTAAAGCACTCATTAGTTTTATCTTATTTGTGGTGTGAGGGGTATTGACCTAACACTCAAGCCATTAAATTTTGATTTCCATGTATCTCATGGTATATTAAAAATTCTTAGGGTTTTGTTTTTAACTATAAGAAGCCTTTGGCTATTTATTCTTATAGTACATTGGTAAGTGATTATCCTTGAGAAGTTACTCTAATTGTAAGAGATGGGATTGTGTGGCTATAGGAATGGTAGAATTTTCTATAGTTAGTCTATTCACGACCATGTTCACTATTTATGATTGGGATCAGTATATCAAAGATCCAAAAAACAACATATCTCATTGCACCCATTTTACATTTTCTTTTTTCCTTTGCTTCTTTGCATGTCACCTAATAAGGTTACTTATTATTTTCCTCTAAGACGTAGTGCTAGATTAAGTGTAATTACTATAAAGAATACAAAAATTTCTTTAATCTCTTCTCAAATGGACAATATAGATATTGTTGATCAATATGATGATGAAACCCATAATAATGATCATCCTCTAGATTCCCTCTTCTATCACACTATTTTATTTTAGGTTAGCAAATTTAAAATACATGTAATGGATAAATGACTATTGTGCAATCTTAAGCCCATTGTTGTAATAAGGCTCCTAAAATGCATGCAACTTTTAGTCAAAATTTTATAAAATCTAGCATGACTTTGGATTAAGAAAATTTATACATTCAAGATGTTACAAGACATATCATGCACCCTATTGATGGACTCATAATAACTATTGAGGTTTATAAAGCTAATACAAATAAAGAGGATGGAGTTAATGAGAAATAATTTTCCAAATATCTTAAAGCTAACCCACATAAGAGTGATGTATTCCTATATATTATAAGAGATAAACAAAATAAATCAACTCAAACTTCTACTTCAGGTGTTTCAATTACTAATATTTTTATTATTCATGCATCAAATCTCAAAATTACACATGTGCCAACATCCATAGGTATGGGATAATAATTTTATTTATAGTAGATTAACATGCCTATTTATACAAAGGCATCATTCACACCTCATATAATTACAACACAATGTCCACTTCCACCCTCACCTAATGTGTCCTCTCTTGTGAAAATTATTATAGCTTCACATGCTAAATTATTACAATTAGAATGAGTTGTATCTAAAGAAAGTCATTCAATGGATACTCATACTCTACTTCATAATCATTTCCACTCTAAATAGTCTCTTACCCACTACCAACATGGTTTTTATATTCTAAGATACCACTTTGTGTTGTGAAGGAGATCATGAGCAACATTTTTAATCATTTAATGAATATGTGATTCAGTTTAAGACTATGCTAGCTAATATGATACAATCTATAGGAAAAAATAAATTACAAGATGTTTTCACTCAAAGATTGCTAATAACACTCCATGAGTTAATCATGTTTGATAAATTTAAATCCTTTGATGAGATATGCCATATATTTAAAGAAATAAAAGTCAAGTTCATAACTTTGAACAAGCTAAAATATGCACTAAGTGCTCCATCTACTTTAAATGTCAAATTTAAAAGCAAGCCAAATTACAAAGTCAAATATAATAAAATCAATAATAAAGAAAAAATAATAGTTAGAGCAATATCAAAACCATCAAACAAGCTTCAATTGATAACTCCACCAAAGAGGCAATTTACAATATTACCACAACACCTTATACCTTGCTACAAAAACTAATTGATTTTAATCTTATATCTCTACCTCCTCCATTTGAGTTTGATTTTACCAAGCATCAACCAAATGGCTTAAATATAATGAATATTATGACTGACATAAATGCATTGGTAATCTATGAACAAGGTTTACAGGTTGAGGCATACAATACAAGATATTTTTGATGATACTATTGTTGAAGTAAGCACACCCACAAAGGAAGCTAGACCACAACAAAATGACAATACAAAGCTAAAAAATTATTCAGTAATCCTTTTCCAAACCATGGTACAAACGTAAATAAAAATAATTCAGAGGTATATGATGCTTATAATGTGCATCCTTGCTATAAGATATATGGGCATCCAATAGACAAATTTATTGGTACAATTACACGCACATTAGCACAACATCCAATGATCACATTTGATGACATTAAAATCAATGATGATGATTTGGATAAGCATATTGTTTTTATTTATGCATACATCAAAAAACAACTTTTATATAATTTCATGATTGACAATGGGTCAAGTGAAAATGCATGTACAATGACACTCCTTTACAATCTTGGATACACAAAACAATATTTACAAGCTACATCAAGAGTAGTAAAAACATTTTATGGTCATACACATGATACTTTGGGGCATATAGTGATACCTATCAAAGTTCATTTAGAAACAATAGCAACTTCATTTTAAGTTTTACAAAACATAGGTATTAAATTTGTTATTAGGATATCCTTAGATATAGAAGCTTTGTAGAGTATCATTTATAGTGCATAAATTCCTAATGTACATATATTGTAATCAAGTGGTAAAAATTCAAGTAATTCAATATGAGTACCCTCTAAAATTAGTGGTCACTCATCCCCCAAACCCCACCACCACCATAGATTTTTGTGGCACTTATGAGATAGCACCATGAAAAGACAATTATGGCACCTATTTAAAATCATAGTACAAAGATAATCAATGAACCAGTTCAAAATCATAGCGTGGAATTGGTTGTGGCACCTTTAAAAAATATTTATATGTAACCAATTGATGGTAAAAATGTATACCTTCATAATTATCAAGCTTAATATAAAAGAGTTAATCAAGGATCAAATAAATATAAATATTCTATAATACATCCTAAGGTAATATGTCAAAGAGTTTAGTGCATTCCATAGAAAACACATGAAGTGCATTCTTATCCTATTATATAACAAACTTCACCAAGTTATGCACTTTCTCAAGTTACACATGTGGAAAAAAAATCTATAAGCAGTGATTAGGATAGTTACACTACAACACTTGATGTATTTTCCAATTCAGATACACCTGCATATAGAAATTTTCATCCATTGAAAATCACTCACCAAATCTATAATTTAATCATACATTATGGTCCTCCTATTGATGGGATCATAGGTTAGTTTTACTTCCAAAAATTTACCAAAAAATTAAAAAAAAAAATCCATATATATATATATATATATTTCAAAAATACAAAAACATTTAAAATATTTTCAAAAAATAAAAATCAGGACTTGAGCATGACAAATGTTGCTAGTTTACTTCTTTGCATATGATCATGTATCACATATTTTAGTAGATAACATATTATTTTTATATACACATAAGCATTTAATAAGGTATATAACTATGATATAACACCTACATTATATATGCATGCTTAGATGTTGGATTACATTCTACCCAGTGGCCATGCTTATGCTAGGGGAATATAATTCTACAAGTTGCATTATATAATGTTATATATATCTATGAACTCAAATATTATTTTGAGATACATATCTTACAAATGTCTTGTCAAATCACTCATATGTTACATTGTGCTACATGGATATGCTAATTTACTAAAAATATGATATTTATACATATGGATGGAATAGACAAATTTTTACTTGGTCTATGCTCCATCAATTTTGTTTACTTTCTTGCATGATATGCTAGATATTGCTGCTTATTATGTGTGGCACTTGGCCTTTGTGTGAAAATACTTTAACACATATGTGAGATATTTGATTGGTATGTGTGACATTTAAACATGTCCATTGCTTATGAACCTTAACCATGTGTGTTAATAATTACTTATGTAACATTTGAACATATCCCTTATATGTGGCCCTTGGCCTTATTGTGTAACATTGTGTGACATTAGGTGTTAAGCTTATGTATTTATTGAGCTTAATTAATGGTGCCATGATAAAAATCCTATAATTTTATTATATATTTACTTCAGACATGGTTATTTTACTACATGTTTCATTTATATATTTATTTATACATGACACTTGTGTGCCTAGAATTTAACATGTTACTTGCTTCAATGACAAGTACATTTCTGTGAAGAAATACTCTCCATATGTTGACATTATATTATATGATTAAATATTTATCACATGATACTATTAACTCTTATTCTGATATGATTTATTTGTAGGCCACACACCTCATATCAAAAGGAAGGAATTATAGTGAACTTGTTTTAGAGATCCAAGCCTCAACGAATAGAAAAAAATCAGAATTGGGACAAAATACAATTTAAAAAAATATAAAATATAAGTTCAAAGATTAAAAGTAATACAAAATAAAATTTTATAATAGAGTACATGTTTTTAAAGTTTTAAATTAATTAAAAAATAAAACATAGAATATATATTAACATGTTGATATAAATTATGAGGGCAGGTGACATGCATATGCACTCACTTTTCAAAGAATCAAAATATAAAATTGTACACAATTGAGAGAATATGCACATGCATATATAAAACACTTATAAGATCAAATTTTTGGGTTGAAAATACAATAACAATTAAGTATGTAGGTGTATAAAATTCTATACCATTTAAACCTAATTTATGAGGAATGATACTCATTCATGCTCAAGCTTATTCAAAGTTTCAAAGTTCAAAGTTGTAAAATCCAAAATTCAAAGTTTAAAGTTTAAAGGAAAAAATATTCATTTAAAAATGAAGTTTATGAGAAATTTGGCTATGATGGGGGCATGAATATTATTCATTCTCTTTCAATCATGAAAATTAAAATTTATATCCATCTGCAACAATGTGATTCAAATATGTTGGGTGGTGTATGTTTGAGTCTAGTGAAAATCAATGATCTTAGCATCACTTTTAGTGAACCTATTATGGTTCATCATTTTTGTATTATTACATTAGATACTAATCCTTATTCATGAGGGTTGGGGATAATGTATCTTTCTAAATCAATATCTTGATTAGTCATTTAAATTGGGACTTGATCACTCTCAATTCACCATTGGTTCAAATTCTTTATGTGCTTCAACAAAAGGGCACAATTATCCATTATCAATTATAGGTTATAAGAAAATTTGGTTCACCTACATACAAGTATACTATTTATTTCTCTCTTTTCAAATTTCAAATTTCAAATTCAAGTCTTTGAAAATTTTAAAGTGAACAAAATGACAACTTCATGAGTTGTAGTAGGGTTTGCTAAATTTGAGTGTGCTGCACAATTGAAGTATTTATTCAAAAACAAGTGTGTTTTACTCACTTAGGTTAAGTTATTTCTCCTTTTCTCTATAAATTTAGTTACTATAATAAAGGGGGATAAAATGTAAACACTCAAATTTGGTCACATGTACTTGACTATGTTAATTCTTGACACTTTCAAAACCATATGACTTACACACAAATACATGATTCTTATTTTTTATTATTATAAACAATTTATATATGTGTGTGATAAACCCTTTATTTATAATCAATGCTATATATTTCTCAAATTAAAATTCTCAATCTATCTAAAATCACCATCAGATTATCTTCAGTTCAGGACATAAGACCCTAATATTTTTGAACAAGTCTACACTAGGTAGATAAAAACATGCTACACTCTTGTCCACTTAGGTTGGTCATGTCCCACCCCAAATAATGACTAGTTTATGAAATTCAAAAAATTATTTTAGGTCTTCCCACACATTTCATAAGGTTGTCTAAAGAAAATTATCAAAAAGTTTGCCTATTAATACAAATCAAGAGACACTCGTTTCCCCATTTGGAATTCATTACTCTCAACCTTACATACTATTGCACTTTGATAAAATATTCTCTATTATTTCTAAATTAAAGATCACTCATAAGGAGTAGTGATAAACAAACTCAAAAGCCCTTAAAAGCTAGTTAAGAGCTATCATTGTCAAGTATCAAAGCCATCTTCTAACTACATACATATAGTCAAAAAAATAAAATTGCACATTCAATCTAGGTGGGATAACTATGTGGGCTTGATTTCCCTCCATGGAGTTTTTGATCCACATGCAATGGTTAATCATCAAGGGGATGATTGAGGTTAGCTCAACCCATTACACTTCCCTCATTTTTATAGGTTTTTAAGCTATCATAGTGCTGTAAGGGTTTTAAGGATAAAATAAGACCAAAAATGATTTATGTGTAGTAAAAATATAATTGGGATATCTCATATTAGTCAACATTCACATGCACAATGATCAATTATTTAATCACAGTCAACCAAAATAAGTTCATAATCAACAGACTGGACTGCACTATGTTTCCACCCATTTTAATTGCTTTTGTGTCTATAAATATATTTTTCTTCTACCTCTATATGTCATTTTCAAAAGTCTACTTTCTTTCACTTTTCTTGTCTTTCACCTACCTCGGTCAACTAGGACAAGCCCACATTGAATGGATTGGTACACATTATGTTACTATATACTTCCAATAGACTTGTCCATATTCTATTTCTAATCCTTTTCATTATTTTTTAGTATCAAAAGTCAGAATAGATAACAAAAATATGTGTGCAAGCGAAGTATATTTATTCTTAGTACTTTCCAAAAATAATAGTTTTCAAAATTCAACATTTTATCAAAATTATAATTGTTGATTATCATACATATTTAACATTATGATATTATCTAATTTTACATCTATAATTAAATATAATTTATTTTTGTCTTATCCAAAATAGGGTAAAACAAAAAAAGTTATATATTCAACATAAATCCTTTAATAATGTTCATAAAAAATGTATTATTTACATGTACATTTTAATTATTAGTTACCTTTATCTAATATAAATAATAGATTGTTTCATGTAATCCTACAGATGTAGTTTTTCACCATTTTTTAGAGGGTGCTTGCGAGTTTTCCCGATTGTGTTCTTCAATAAAATCAATTCACGATTGACCTAATTGTGGGTAATAATATCTAATAGGATAAACCTCATTAAGAATTAATTCATGTGATAGGATAGATGATGAACATTGGTTGTGATTATATTGATGATTTTTATTAATTAATAATGATAGTTTTGGTACATGAAAATAAATGGTTAACTTCTATTCCATAATTTCATATTGTATGGTGAAAAAATTGAGTAATATCATAAGCTATATGCATTGCTATTTATGATATAAAATTTATAACCATAATTCAATTCACTAAAGGAAAACCATGCCTTAAAAAAAAACATTAAGTGGGTTATTTTTTTTGGAGATTAATCCAAAGAAAATTGAACAAGACTCCTTTGGTCCAAGAGATAGATATTAATTTAGAAGATCAGAAATGGATTCAAATGGTGAATTATGAGAGACTCCATTTTAGGTTTAGTGGTTATTTTGGTCAAGGTCATTTATGGAGGGGTTATCCTATTCTATAACAGAATAAGGGTAAATCAAATGTGAAATCATATCAATTTTTTTGGACCCAAGTAATAATATTAAGGTGAAATAATCGATAGAACCCTATATCATTATAGGGTAAAATTATGGTCCTAAACTTCATCAATATTTTCTAGAAGGATTGAATATAAGTTATTTGGATAAAATCCAATAAAATGTTATGGATCATGAATTGCTAACATAAATCTTAGAGAGATCCAAAAGAAAAAAAATATGATGCCCATTTCACAAAGCATAAGAATGACGTGAAGAGGAGTGGTTCTATGAGTATTAAAGAAAAGTCTCAACATACATCCAATGAGAAGGAGCACCAATTTAGGAAATCCCTTGTGTTTAAATAAAAAACAACTTTGTGTACAAGAGACACTCCCTAAGATCTAGTTATCAAAGTATACTAATGATCAACTAGAAAATAATGGAGTCTCCTCTAATCCATTAGAAAAAATATATAAAAATTTGTTTATTCGTTATCTCTTTCCTCAAGAAGAAGTGGTTTTAGAATCCCCAAATACTTCTGAGGAAAGTAAGGAATTCTTACAAGATTTATCAAAGGATGTTAACTTTGATATTTGTAAGGATAATGTATATCTAGGTAGAAATCTATCCCACACACCTTCTCCTCTCATGAGAGCTTCTCCTTTGAGGAATAATACTAACATTGGGAAGGGAAGAGGGTGACCTCAAAGATAAAAAAGATTTCCCTGAAACTAGATCTAGACACTATTTCAAAAGATAAGAAACCAAATAAAGTATTTAAGGGTGAGAAAACTAAACCAAGAGGGAGGGGAAGGAACCCTCAAAAATGTCAATAAATATTTGTTCATAAAACATAAGGGGTTTGAAAGCAACTCCTCAATGGATATTCCTAAAAAGACAATGTTAGATGATAAACTTTGATCTAATTTTGATATAGATTAATAAATTTATAGGTGTATAAGTGAAGGATAAATGTTTTAAAAAATGGAACAAATTCAATAATTAAGCTATATATAATGAAGGAAGTTTGTGTGGTCTATGCATCCTATGGAACAAGTCTTTAGGTTTAGTTAATATTATCCTCATAAATAAAAATTGGATAGCAAGTAGATTCCAGGGACTTAAAAAAATGTGGTTTCATCCTTATTAATATATACGATACCTGTAATTTGATACTCAAGAAAACATCTAGATATATATAAAAAATGTCATTGATAATTTTTAGGCTAGTAAAATTATATAGTTGGTGACTTCAACTGTATTCCTCAAAATGAGGAAAAAGAAGAGAAACATCTAGACAAACATAATCCTAGATAGTTTTTAAAAAAATTGTTAATAAAAATGCTCTTTGGAATATTGAACCTAAATTATGAAAGTTCACCTGGTCTAATAGAAGAGATATGTTTAGTTACATTTTTAAGAGATTGGATGAATTCTTATTATCTAATCTCCAACTTTCCTAATCATTGATAATTGAGTCTAATATCCTTAAAGTATCGATCTTAGAACATAATACAATCCTTATTTCCCTCCACAAATATTTCTAGCTAGGTAGATAATTTAGATTTGAATTGATATGGATTAAAGATAAAGTTATTTTTAATCTCATTAAACTGTGGTGGAGTGAACAAGTTCTTAAAGGTAGTTCCAGAAAGTTTACAATGGATTTCAAATTGAATAATGTGATATCTAAATTCAATTATTGGAATTGAAATATTTTTGAGAGTATTTTTTTAAGGTTTTAAATTTATGGAGGGATTAAAAAATAGATCTTAATTAATTTGAAATTAAATTTATTTATCAATCACTATGTCCCAAAATTACTAGTTGTTAATCTAGTAGTGTTGTAAGTGGAATTATCGACCAAAACTTGCACTGAATAATTTAAAAACAAAAAACATATGCTTGTCAGTATTTCTTTGTGAATATCTAAAATAAAAAATTATAGATAAAAATATGAAACACAAATTTTAAAAAAGAATTATTTCCCACACTACTTTGTGCATAGTTTTTAATTAGTAAATAAAACTAAAATAAGTCTATTACAAGATAACTTGTATGACAAGTTATTTCAAGAAAAGCATTAAGTAAAAACTAAATAAAGAAATTTAATGGAAAACTATGTACTATTTAGTTATAATTATAAAATTATACTCTAATACAACTGAAAATAGATTAAAGCAAAAAATAAATCAAACAAAGTTGACTTACATTCAAGACAAGGTCAACATGCAAGAAGCCTTGTTCAACAAGTCATCAAATCATGTAACCTACTTAAATATGGTGTCCAAAATTTACTATAAAATATAAATTAACTAAAATACACTTTAATTTTATTTAAATATCACTAAAAAGTTTGCTCCATGTTTTGGATAACTCATTTGAGTACTCAGATAATGAACTAGACTTAACTGATGATTCCAACTATTTTTTAGAAAATTCTCAAAAAGTGTCTAAAACTGGCCAAAAAAATGATTTAGGACATAAATAAATTAAATAACCTTCATAAACAAAAAATTTATAAACTAAACTAAATCTAATATTAATACTCAAGTTCCCATATTGACATCATACTAAACATTCCCACCTTTGATGTAAACATGTGAAATGTGTATCATCTCCTTAAGTCTTATATGGATCTTCTTGTGAAACCCCTTGGTGAGGATATCAAAAAATTTATCTTAAATTATCACATACTAAATGAAAAAGTGTTTATCATTAACCAACTCTCTGAAAAAATGATGTATGAGTTCAATGTGATTGGTTTTAACAGAGAAAACTAGATTCTTGGACAATTGTATTACCCCATTGTTGTCACAAAAAATATGTGTTGGCTCAAGTTGAGCCTCTCTAAAATCAACTAAGAGTCTCCTAAAATATAATAATTGTATGAAATTTAATTTAATGGTTGTATATTCAATTTTAGTAGATGATAATGACACTGTAGCTTGTTTCTTTAAAGACCACAAAACCAACCCACTTCTCAGTGTGAAGTAATAACCTGAAGTTGACTTCCTCTCATCAAGACCCAATATGAATCTATTTATCCAATGAGAAATAAATTCATTTCTGGTATAAAATGAATACAATCATTATAAATACCTCTTACATATCTAAAAATTCTCTTTACTACTTGAAAATGCTTGAGTGATAGTTTATCCATGAATCTGGACATTAGTGAAAACCCAGATCTGATATTAATTCTTGGCATAGTTAGATACATCAAACCTCCCACCAATAATTCTAAAATTATTTTCATCAATTTAAGAACTTCCATACTCCCTCATAAAGTTTTATCCACTTAAAATTGAAGTGTATATGGGCTTCAAATCTTTAATATTGTACTTCTTTAACATGTCTTGGACATACTTAGATTAAGAAATGAATAATTTATTTTAATAGAATTTCATGAAAAGAAATTACTTCATAAGTCCAATATCAATCATCTAAAATTATGATTACATAGATTCATTGAAGATATTAAACATCTCCATAGAGCTAACTATAAATATCATGTCATCTACATAGAGACAAACATATAAAACATTAGAACTAGATGTTTGTATGTAAAAATTTGGTTCATTTTGACTTATTACAAAGACTTGATCCAATAACTAGATATAAATTATTGAATTACTAGATCTTGGAGCTTTCTCATAAATATCCTTATTTAAATTATATATCCAAAATTATTTACTCTTTATCTCAAAACCTTGTGACTAACCCACATAGAATTCTTATTCAATCACTCCATTTAGGAATGCACTTTTGACATCTATTTGATGGATTTTACATTTTTTATGATCAGATACAAAAATTATTAGTCTTATAGTATCTTGATGTGCAATTAGAGCATGGGAATCCTCATAGTCAACCCCACATGTTTGTTCAAATATTTTTGTAATTAGTCTATCTTTAGCTTGTCAACCATTCCATCATTCTTGACTTTGGTATTGTATATCCACTTGGTTCCAATGACATATTGAATCCATATATATTTAAATAAAATTGATATATAATTTATATAAATTGAATCCATCTCTAATCTCATATCATCAACCCATTATTTCTTTTGACTAGCTTCTGCATATCTTCAAGGTTCACTAACCATAATTTATAATACAAACATAGTATTTTCATTATAAGCATAATAAAAAATTACCTTCTTGATGTTGGATCCTTTTTATCCTTATCTCATAATTTAGATCCAATATTTGATTGGATGGATGTATATTCAACAACTACTTGTTCCTGTTTAGAGTTAATGAAGATGCATGACTAGTCTCTTGTAAAGAGCTAGTATTATTTTCTATTGAACTAGAAACATTTATATAACTTTATAAGTCCTTAAAATAAACTTAAATAGGTTGTCCTCATTTACTTATTGTAATCATACTTCTCATAACCCTACTCCTCTTTATGATTATATATTGACTCACATGTAGACTACCAACCCTAGTTATCCCACTTAGAGTTATAGGCCACTTTCTTAGACCTCTCTCACACACTATTCCTATCCTCTAACCATACTGGTGCTTTCTCATGTAAGACAGGCTCTCTAGAGACCTTTTAGAACCCTTTCAAGAACCTGTTGACCATTCAAGGGCCGTGTTTGACCTAGGCCATGGCTTAAGGAGGAAATCCATAGCCTAGGCCACATGTTTCCTTCATGAAACCCATGGTCTAGGCTATATCACTGGAATAACATGTGAAAAGTGACCTATTTGGTCCAAAATGATAAAAAAAATGGCTAGTTTTTTTACTTGTTGATGGATTAAGGTTGGATATAGTCATGTTTCATCATTCATTCACACTATCTATTCACTCTCACTCCACTTTTATTGCATCTCTGATCTAATCATCTCTATTGATGATCTCACATTGATAACTTGGTTGCCTCCCTAAATCTCTCTTGATTATTGCTAGGCACAATTGTTTTCTTTATGAAAAGGGATGCCCTACTTTGTTGTTGCTTACATTGGTGATTATATTTGATATTGATAGTGTTCTTGAAGCTTTTGGATTTCTCCTTGCCTCCTCAAGACTCCATTGCACCTATCACTTATGCTCCTTACATTGCCTCTCATAGATTGGTGGTTTCTCCATCTCTTCCACAACTTTGGCTCTTTGTCTAGACTTAGCCTACTTACAACCTGATCTTCTTCCTCTCTTACCTCATAGCTTGGATAATCAGTTGATAGAAAGTCTACACATCTCTTTGAGTTTGATATGAGGGCACTTTGATTTTCAAAGTGAAACTCTTTTCTTATTTATAGTAGTATATTTACTAGGGTTTATTTTGTTTGAGAAAACTAGTTATTTGATATCTTGCTTAGCATAGTTTCTAAAATTTCTTGCATTAATGCATGTCTAAAGAGTACTTTCATTACTTGAAATATTCTTTTGTTATATGTCATTGCTCTCTTTAGAATATTTTTGCATTGCATAGTAGATATACTAGAAAACTTATGCAAACTCTCTCTCTCTCTCTCTCTCTCTCTCTCACACACACACACACACACACACACACACACACACACACACACACACACACACACACACACACACACACACACATTAAAACTAGAAATATTGTATTGCTAGAAAACAATAGTATTGCATTGAAAGATAGCTCAAATCTAGGATAGGTGTGATCTTGAACCCTTACTTGAAAATGTCTTTGTTTCCCAAAATGTATTTCATTGGCCTCAAAGTGCATTAGTTGATAGAATTACATTTCATTAGCTATTTCATTTCATTTAGTATTGTTTCTTCTTTCTTATTTATGCAATCCTTACATAGCTTTAACCACTTAATTTACTATGGTTGGACCCACTAGAGGTTCATTCATACTTTGTGCATTTTTTTTTACTAGCCCCAACCTAGTTTACAAGTCTATCTATATCCTGATGCATGCCAACAAAATGTATAGACACTATAGACCTCCCACAGTCCATAAAACCCTTGAGCCTTCTAGCCTCTTAGTGGTTTTATTTATCACCCTATCAAACACTGGTAGTTCCATTCAGATTCTTTGAGCTACACTTATGAATTATGTATATGGGTACATATAGGATAATAGGGGACAAATGGGAGGCTTAAAGTAACACTTTTTTTTGAAAAATGCAATAGTTGAACATGGAGAGAATTTTAGAGACACTTGGAAAAATAAATTAACAATGATGCATGAATATGAATTGTAAAATTTTGAATGTATTTTCTAAATATATAAATTTTTTAATACTCAGATAATTTTTTTTGTGAATTGTATGCATTTACGATAATGACTTGACACATTTTTGTGAAAAGATAAAGAGACTGCATGTGTAGGAACACACTTTTTTTTAGTAAATGAATGAATTGTTATATGAAATTTCATAAATAGATAGGTGAAATGTCAAATATTTTTGAGAATATTTTTTATTAATTTTTTAATATAACTATATATTTTAAATAATTTTATAATTCAAGACAACTACAAGATTTAAACTGCAAGTGTATGAACACAACTTTTTGACCTTAACTTCATGAAAATCATCTTTTTAAAATCACAGCTAATGATGTGTAGATTGTTGAGATATTAATTTTATAAACTTTAAGTTAATGGTTAAAATTTTCTAGAGGTATTTTTCATGATATGTATATAGTCTATAATGAGGTATGTTGTGTACAAATTAAGTAATAATTAAAAATAATAGTTTAACATTGAAAAAAAATTATATATTCAAAAACTATGTTTTCCCCTTTACAAACACATCTAATTTTTTTAATAATAAAATATACCTGATTAGATGTGTCGGCAAAGATGAAAAAGACATAAATATCCAAAAAAAAAATATGGGCTGGTCCGTGACAGGGTTTAGGCTAGGTTTGGACCCCAAGCCTAAAACTATGCCAAATTTGGAGGGGAAATGGAAAAGTTAAATCTTATAAATATTAAAAGGGTGTACACCATTTTCAAAGGGTATATGCCCTTTGAAATACCCTATTTTATAAGGGAGAGGAAATTTTTGAATTTGTTGAGGAAAAGGGCATGTGCCCTTTGCACTACAAAGGGTGTACGCCCTTGAGTTACAATAGGTTCTTATTATGTTTTGTTAGTTTGAGATGTATATATTTTTATAAATATTTAGTAAAATAAGTTTACATTTTATTTTGTTTTACTAAATATAACAAATTAGGGCCACTCTAAATATTTTGAAATCAATTATAGAGTTGTAGGAGTTACCATTTAGAATTTTTAGTTTTTTGAAATCTACTTTGATCAATATTTAGTTTGTAAAATTTCAAGATTAGAAGATAAAATTAAAAACATAGTTTATAATCATGTTACATATGTAATAGATCTATACCACTGAGGATGATCTACCTACTTAACCTACTTGAGTATGTCCTACCTACTTTAGCTACTTGTGTATACTCTACCTGATTGAATAAATGAGCCATATCTTGATATTGAGTATGCCTTACCTAAATACTTGAGCCATATCTTTATCTTGACTATTACTTACCTAACTTATTATACTTGAGTATGCCCTACCTACTTTATCTACTTGAGAATTCCCTACCTACTTTACCTACTTGAGTACATGCCATACCTGATTAAATACCCCAACCATATCTTGATCTTGAGCATGCCCTACCTAAATACATGAGCCATATCTTGATGTTAAGTATTCCCTACCTACCTTATTGTACTTGAGTATGCCATACTTTATTTACCTACTTGAGTATGCCCTACCTAATTGAGTATGATGTATATAATTAAAAACTCATGCCATATATTATTCTTGAATACCCATATCTAATCTTTACTGTACTAATAGATCCAAATCTTTAATACTTGAAACTTGATTGAATACCCAAGTTGTATATTGAAAGGAGTGGGGGAATTATCATGATTGAAAATTAGTATAGGGGAATTATCAAATTAAGGGATAAAAGAGAGAGGTATTACCAAGGGATTCATGAAAAGTATGAGAGGGGGAATTATCCCCTATATATATATATATATATATATATATATATATATATATATATATATATATATATATATATATATATATATATATATATATATATATATATATAGAGAGAGAGAGAGAGAGAGAGAGAGAGAGAAGAGTGGGAATTGATCGAGCCATGTATTGAAAATAGAGGGGGATTCTCACCTATATAGATAAAGAAGTAACTAGGGATGATTAGCTAAAAGTATTGAAGGTATATTCAAGATTAATTCTTAAATAATTTGTGGATTTTTTTAATCAATGGGTATATCAATATGCATAAATGATTGGCTTGTAGCATGCAAATTGTAGCATATATTTAGTAATGATACAGTCACTCTTACATGACATTTATCACATACATAGTAATATATATAGGTATGTGATGACTCATACATGACATATACCTATAGTTGTGATAAAATCACTCATACTAGACATGAATGTAGCTAATCAAACTAGTACACTCCATAAGGAATAGAAGGAATCTAAACATTGTTAAAGATTCATTCTAAAAATATACCATTCAATCTAAAACAAATGTCAAATATATGAGTCAATCCATACATGATTTAATTCTAATCTCATGCATGCATGACCTAATTAATTTATTATAGAATCACATTGAGTAGAGTCATCTTATAGCATTCCAAAATCACATAGGACACTATCACTACCAAAATAAATACCACTACTATTTAGTGTGAAGGGGAAGCTTTCAAACCCTATTTTCTTAGACTCATATCAAAACCACTCATATCATTCTCCCTCCCCCCAAAAAATATGGATAAAGGGGTTCAAGTTCATAAATCATCATTATTAATCATAATAACTCCCTTATCATCCATCATTGTCCCTCATCCCTCTCTCATCTACCTTCAATATCCCTCATCATCCCTCATTGTCTGTAATGACACTATCATTGGTACTCATCATACCTCATAATCCTTAGTCACTCCCTCATGAGCTCTCATTTTACCTCATCCTCCATAATCACTCCCTAAGAATTAATAATCATCCATAATCATTATTTCATTGTCCTAGTCATACTAATCACTCCATCAATGGCCCTCATTATCCCTAATCACACCCTCATCAATCTTCATCATACCTTATCATCCCTAATCACTCACTTATTGTCCCTCATTTTACCTCATCATAACTAAACACTCCCTTACTCCCTCATCATACCTAATCATCCCTAGTCACTCCCTCATCGGCCCTCATTATCCTTCATAGTCCCTAATCACTCCATCATCAACCCTTGTCATCCCTCATCATCCCTTATTATCCCTAATTAGTCCCTCATCAACCCTCATCATCCCTAGTCCCTCACTCATAATCCCTCATAATCACTCATAATCCCTTATTATCTTTTATCATCCCTAATTACTCCCTCATCAACCCTCACTGTCCCTAATCACACCCTCATCAACCCTCATTATCCCTAATCACTCCCTAGATGATAAAAATATCAATGAAACATGTGATGTGAGTTTTAAGGATTCCTTACAAGTAAAGCTTAAATATAAGTAATAATACCTAAAAAAGAGGAGAACAATGGGGATAATGGAGAAAATAAATAAAAAATAACTCAACATAAAAGATGATGAAATAAGTAAGGATATCTAGAAGGATGAAGCAATAAATGATTTGGAACAGGTAGTCCATAAGATTGGGACTCAAGAGGGATTAAAATATTGATGAGATATAAAATGAAAATTCAAATAGGATTGAAGCATAATACTATGTCCCACTTTTTGGTACAAAGGGGACAACAAAAAATGAAAATGTGAACATTTCTCAATTTGGATAGATGATAGTGACTTAACCGTATAAAATGTGAAAATAGTGTTAAATAATGAAATGTTTCATTTAAGGTGTAGATTATACTTATTATTTTTTTGAAAAAATAAAAAAATAAAAAAAAGATTTTTTAATACCTAAATACACAGTGTGTATTTTTCATTTACAAAAAGTTTTATTGAGTACTTGATTTCTCCTCATAATTTTCTCAAAACAATATATTTTCTCAAGATTTTTTGTGAAGAGGTATTAGCAACATGGATGTAGTGAAAGATTATTTTTTTATAATTTTTTAATTAATTTTTTTTTTAATGATCAAGGCAAGGAATATCAATGCTTATGTCTTCTCCTTGCAATATTTTTTAATATAAATGTCAAAATAGACTAAATTTTTCACTATTAGAACATAGACATTAAAGTCGAGTGCATTGATATTTTTCAAATTTTTTTGGCCATAATCTCCTATTTTTCCTAATTCCTCAAATATATGGTACTTCATTTTAAAAATAAGTATGTTTTACTAAGTAAAGAAAAATAAATATTAAATTTCATTAAAATTTAAAAAAAATCATATTATTAGAAATCTCATAAAAAGATATATTTATATGTAGAGCCACATATTTTTATTTTATTTTTTCATCCTAATACGTGGCATCTGAAGCAAAAATTTTAGGCCAATATTAGTTAGCTTTCCACTTAAATGGGTGAGGATTTGATGCCACATGGGGTTTGAATGAATGCGGTTAATTCAAACCCCCTTCGTTCCAATCCCCTTCATATGAACCCCCCCAAATAAATCATTTCATTGGTCAATTCATTCAAATTAAGTAAATTCTAAAGTAAACCTTTGATCCCCTTCATTTTAATGGGGTTAATTCAAACCCCATTCATTCAAATCCCCTTCATTCAAAACCCATTCAAAAGGTACATGTCAAGGTTCAAAGGAAAGGGTTTCGAATGAAGGGGGTTTATTCAAACCCCAATTTTTTTTGGGTTTAGATGCACTTGGTTGCCAAGTAGAATTCACTTATGTGCCATAGCCCACTAATCAATGCATTCATGCCATATTTAGGTGTAAACATTTGACTAAGTACAGCCCTTAAATGCATCTAATATAGAAGTTACTTCAAAAAATAATTTTACCTAATAAAAAATAAATTAAAATTTATTTGTACCTTATATTAATGATCATTTAATTTGATGTGACATCATGTAAAAATGCCCATCACTTCTAATGATAAATAAAAGAATCATTAGGTACATATGTTAGGTTTATGGATTGTAATTTGAGTTCACAAGTATCTCTAGTATAATGCTTGAATATAGGGTACTAAGCCAAAATTAATGAGATCCATGATTTTTTTCTCTTAACTTTTCTTCATAGAGATGACACGTTTGTTAATATTTGATTATTAAAAGTTTTTGAAATGATAATAAATATTTCATTATGTATTGATCTAATATATCATTTGGACTTTATTGAATTGAAAAATCATATTTTTAATTTAGTCAAAAAAATTTCTTTTGTGACATGCTAAGTTTACTTGAGAATATTTGTCTCGATATTTTCACTATCAAAAAATTATACCCTATTAATCATATTTACAATTCATTATATTTATTAAAAATATTTTCTTATTATTATACTCAAATTTTAATGTTCCTTTTTATAGGATTTTTCATTTGGGTTTGACATGAAGAATGAAGATACAAGTAAGCTTTTTTTTACCTTGCATGGTGTGCATTTATAATTATTATAAGCTTCATGGTAAACAAATATACATAGGGTGATACAATGGTTATCTTAAATTCTTTAAAGTAATGCTTAGACACTTCTCAAAAAGACTGGTAACTTTGATACTCAATTATTCTTCTTCATTCTTTTGATTTAGGGGTATTGTTAAAATTGGATAAAACTCATTTGGTACTATGTTATTTGTAGCCTATTCCTATGATAATTATTCCAAAGATCATAAATCAAACTAATGAAAAAATGGTTTTGCAAGGCCCAAGTGGGAAGGAGTGGATTGTAAAACTACCAAGTACATCTACTCAATTTAAATTTATATAGGTTTGGGAAGAAGTTTTGCATCATTATGCATTAAAGTTTGGACATTTTATAGTTTTCAATTATATATTTAGGACCTATTTAAAGTTTTACATATTTGGAAAAAGTGGATTTGAGAAACACATTACTAATTTTAATTCTAAGAAGAAAAATTATGACTTTGAGAATAGATGCCCTACTACTAGGTTGAATGTTTTTAGTAAACTGATGGAAATTAAGTATATCATTGATTTAGTTTTTTAAGATGAAGATAATGATGAAGTTGTAGAAATGGGAGAAAATCTATGGAAAAAACACAAACCCTCTACCATGGTAACTAAATTTTTTCCCATCTATTATAGACATATTCAGAGTTTTTAGGTTTAGTTTCATTTATTAGAATAATATGTTTACTAGAATTATGAGTCTCACATATACTAATTACACTATAGGCCAACCATCTCTTATGAAGACTAAGACTAAAAAAATGAGTTATAAAAAACCTCACTGTATTTATTGTAGGATATGATGAGGGTGTGTAGGGATGATGAAGGCGATGAGGTGTGATTAGGCATATGAGGGCCAATGAGGGAAAAATTAAGGATTATTAAGGATAGTGAGGGATGACGAGGGACATTTATGGTTTAGGGTTCAAGTTTTAGTGTTATGGCTAAGGGATTATAATTTAGATTTTATGCATTAAGGTTTAGGATATAGGGTTTGGGGTTGGGGATTATGATTCATCATTTAGGGATTAGGATTTTGTATTTGTTTTATAGGACTTAGAGTTTAGGGTTTGGGGTTTAGGATTATTTTTTAATTTATGGGTTATGGGTTAGTGTTTAAGATTTATGATTTGGGTTTAAGGTTCAAAGTCTATGTTTTAGGGTTTAAGGCTTCAGGTTTGGGATTTAGGGTTTGTGGCTCAAGGTTTAAGGATTAGGGTTTAGGGTTTTTAGTTTTGTGGTTAGATTCAATGGTTTGGTGCTTAGGGTTTAATGTTTTAGTTTTAAATTTTTGGGTCCATATTTTATGGTTTAGATTTTAGGGTTTGAGGTTTGGTGTTTGGGTTTAGGGTTTAGGATTTTTGGTCTCACACTTAATGTTTAGGGTTTTAGTCTTAGGGGGTATGATTAAGGGTTTAGGGTTTGAAACTTAGGGTTTGGGATTTAGTGTTTGGGGCTTAGGGATTAAGGTTTAAGATTTAAGGTTTAGTGTTTATGATTTAGATTTTAGGGTTTAGGGTTAAAGGTTAAGGGTTTAGGGATTTTAGTTTAGTATTTAAGGTTTAGGGTTAAGGGTTTGGGTTTAGAATTTGAGGTTTCAAAGTTAATGTTTAAGGTTTATTAATTATGGTTTATGGTTTTAATTTTGGGATTAAGGGTTTAAGGTTTAAGTGTTAGGGATTAGGGTTTAAATTTGGAGTTTAAGATTTAGGATTTAGACTTTAGCCCTTTTGTTTTGGCATTTAGGGTTAGGGGATAAGGGCTTAAGGCTTAATTTTTTGGGTTTGGGGTTTGGAGTTTATGGATTAGGGTTTATGGTGTAGGGGCTAGGTTTTATATTTTAGGGTTTATTATTCAGGGTTTAGGGTTTAGGATTTAGGTTTTATGGATTGGGGATTAGAGTTTAGGGTTTATGTTTTAAGATTTAAGATTTATGGTCTATGGTTTAATATTCATGGTTTAGGGTTCATTTTTTAGGGTTTGAGGTTAAGGTTTTAGGGTTTAAGGGTTATATTTTACTGTTTGGGGTTAATTTTTTGGGTTTTAGTATTTAGGTTTTAATGTTTGGGGTTTATGGTTTGAGGTTTTATAGTTATAGGTTTGTCGTTTGGGGTTCAAATTTAAAGGTTTATGGTTTAGTGTTAATGGTTTCAATATTATGATTTAGGGTTAAGTGTTTAGGGATCAAGTTTTAGGGTTTAGGGTTTGGAGTTCAATGTTTATGGTTTAAGGTTCATAATTTTAAATTTTATATTTAAGATTTGGTGTTTAAGACTGAGGGTTTAAGGTTAAGGGTTTGTGGTTTAGTGTTAAGGATTTTAGGTTTATGGTTTGGGATTTAAGATTTAGGGTTTAAGGTTAAGGGCTTATGATTTTAGGTTTAGGGTTTAAGTTTTAGGGTTTAAGGTTTTAATGTTCTATGCTTAGAGTTTAGGGATTAGGGTTTTATGTTTAGGGCTAATGTATTAGGGTTTAGGGCTTAGGGTTTAAGTTTTCATATTTAGGTTTGGTGTTTAGGGATCAAGGTTTGGGGTATGGGGTTAAGGTTTTAGGGCTTAGGGCTTAAGACTTAGGTTTTGGAAATTATGGTTTGAGGATTACTGTTTGACATTTAGGGTTTTCTATTTAGTTTATAAGATTTGATTTTAGGTATTTGGGTTTAGGTTTTATTATTTATGGTTGTGTTTGAGTTTAAGGTTTGATGAGTATAGAAAAAAATTAGGGTTTTGGGTTTTGGGCTAAGGATTAAGGGTTTAGGATTTTGGTTTAAGATTTAAGGTTCAAGGTTTAGGGTGTGGGGTTTAGAATTTGGGGTTTATGGTGTAACTTTTATGGTTTACAATTTAGCATATAGGGTTTTATGTCCTAGGGTTTTAGGGTGTAGAGATTAGAATTTTGGGTTTGGGGTTTAAAGTTTAGGGTTTAGTGTTTATTTTTTTATGGTTAGGGGCTTCTGGTTTTGAGTGTGGTGTTTTGGGTTAGGGTTTGAGGTTTAGTGTTTAGGTTTTAGGTTTATGGTTCATTATTTAAGGTCAGGGTTTAGTTTTTAAGGTTTTGGGTCTAAGTTTTAAGTTTTATGGTTTGGGGTTTATGGTTTGTGTTTAGGGTATATGATTTAGTGTTCATGGTTTAGGGTTAAGGGTTAAGGGTTTAGGATTTAAGGTTTAAGGTTTGGGGTTTAGGGTTTAGGGTCAATGGTTTAGGTGGAAATGGACTGTACTAAGGAGATTAGCTACATTCATGTCTGGTATGAATGTCTACATACTTACATGTAGTATTAGTATGTGGTAGACGTAATGTATGAATGATTGTATCATTACTATATATATGTTATAGGTAACATGCTATAGGTTGGTCATTTATGCATATAGATAGACCTATTTATAAAAAAATCCAAAAAATATTTAGGATTTCAGCCTGAATTGACCTTCAAACCTTTTATATGATTGTCCCTAGTCACTCCTTTCTCTATATAGATGAAAACAGACCCTATAATTTCAAGATATGTCTAAGTCAATTCCACCTCTCCTTAAACTATATAGGTGACAATTCACCCTCTCATACTTTTCAAGCATCCCTTTATAATGACCCCTCTCCTTTATCCCTTGATCCAATAATTCCCCCTCTAATGATTTTCAAGCATGTTAATGCCCAGACTCCTTTCAAGATATGGCTCAGGTATTTAATCAAGTATGAGGTATTCAAGATATGGCTCAGGTAAGATAGATATAATAAATATTATATATGGGTATTCAAGATCAAGATATGGCTCACATATTCAATCAGGTAGGGCATACTCAATTAGGTAGGGCATACTCAAGTAGGCAAAGAGATAAAGATAAGTAGGTATGGCATACTCAAGTAGACAAAGTAGCTATGGAATAGTCAAGTATAAGAAGGTAAGTGTAGAGAGGATTAAATAACATGATTATTCAAACATTAGTCCAATAAATCAAAGGAAAAATGCATAAGAGTAAACTAAATTAAGCCTATCTATTCATGTAGGAATTAGTAATGACAATGAAAGAAAAATGGAAAAAATCAAGAAACCTATACCTTCCCAAGTGAATCCATCCTCCAAGAGTGGCTCAAAAACATGTTCTCCCTTGATCAAGCATCCCTGTATTCATAAACAGTGGTGGCAAACTCCTCTAATTTCTCAAGAACACTCCACAAAACCTAAGCTCATGATATGTACTTATCTAATTTGCCTATCAATAAAGCTTAAAACTAAAATCAATAATAAAATGCAAAGGATTGTGGAAATAATTTTTTTTGTTATAACTTTGCATAAATCAAGATTAAAAATGATGTTCATGGCCTCTCTATTTATAGATTTTCAAAATGGTTCAGGATCAACCATGACCGTCCATATCAAGATTGAGATGTATGGCCATGATTTAATCCAATTATGTAATTAAATCCATAAATATACCTCATAAATATTTGGGATAGAGGGGCATTTAAGAGGCATGGAGGGTCTTAATGAGGCATAAAAGACCCATAATCTTGATATTTTATGCATTTATGGCTTATGGATGCCACCCCATATGATGATGTCATTTGATGATGCAGTTAATGACAATCAATTTAAAAAAATAAATATTCAAAAATTTCAATGGAAAATTAATTTAAGCTCTTGATTTGGTTTAATTAGCCTTAAACATGATTAGTAAACTTTGCTACAAAATCTTGGCAATTTGTGCATAAATTAATCAAATTGGTCAAAATGTTGTATTATTGGCTCAAAATTTGACTGGATTGGAATTGGAAGTTGATGTTAGATGGATTGGAACCATATTCCCATTTAGGATGGTACTAACACAAAATAACAAAGGTACATGACATGTACCAACAAATTAGAAGAAAAGAGTGATCCAGAGCACAAAAATGTGAAATCATCATTTTGACTCGAAATGAAGTGATCAAAGTTAGGTATCACATAAAATACATTACCCTATTTAGGGATACTTTGACTTAAATCAACACTTGTAAATGACAAATTTGAATCATTTAGGGTGTTTTAATGATTTTGACCTAAAATGTGCATTTGAGTGAAATTCGAGTAAGATTGACAATTTAAACACAAATGGTGTTAGGAATTGAATGTCTACATTTTACCCCTATTTGAGAAGGCATAGTGAGACATTCAGGTGAAGAAACATATTTTCAAAGAAAAGAGTTGTCAAGAATAAATTGGAATAAACCCATGATGCCCCCTTGAGAGGACACACTATGATGGAAGAAAAGGATGGATCTTGAAAAGAGAGAGAAAGCGAGAAATTAACCCATAGAATAGATCACATCTAGATGAGCTAATGGTTGCATGCATGATTACCATCAATGATAAAAATATAATTAGAGGTATAATAGGCCTAAAAGATGGGATGAATGGGAAATATACAATCCATAAATGTAAGGGACATACATTAAATATACCCAATTTGAGAGTACAAGCTATGCACTTATGACATTTATCAATCTTCAGACAAGGTGCCCATCATGGGTAGTAGTGTGGAGATCTTGGAATTAGAGGAAAAAAGAGAATGTTATACTTTAGGAAGTGAAGCACCACTAGAATGAGGTCTACAAAGAGAATATAATAAGACATTCCCTATTAGAGTAAATGTGATCATGATAAAATAGTTTTGCCTTAGTAGGGAAAAGATTGATCTTTTGATAAAGAATAAATAATGGTTTGCCCCTGTAGTGATGATTTGATTTTGACATTGTTCAAATGTTCTACCCTAGTGTAGGCAATTGGAAAGCAAAAAAGTTTAAGGATATAACCTAACAAATAGGTTAAAATAAGCAAGTGAAAATGTACATGTGATGGTGTAATGGCTTAGAAAGCCACATAAACCCAACATATGAGAATGCACAAAGTGATGAGAGAAATGAAAAGAAGAATGGAGATGGCCGAGATGACTCTAGATGTATAATTCAAGTGGACACTACCTACATAGTTCCATGGACTGATGTTCCAACATGAACTTCAGGCCAATGTAGTTCACCTAATTTTGGGAGAGAATGGAATGAGAAATGATAACCAAGAATTGATTAGAATCAAAATGTATGTAAAGAGATGCACGTCTAAGCATAGAGTTGAGTGCTAAAATGCATGATACCTAGATGCCTGTTTTCATAGCAGGAGCCTATATTATGCAAAGTGTTGTTGAGAATCATTCATCAGAGCTGTGTTGATATTTAAGACATTAAAACCTAAGCACAAAGTGCTTGCTATATCAAAAAAAATTAGGCATCATAAGTATTAATAACTTAGAATTATTTGGACCATTCTCCCTAAGAACCATAATATTTGTTATATCTTGGGCATGTTGTCAGCTTGAAACTTTTTTATTACTCGACCAATTATGATCTTGATTATGTCTCATGAACATTATGATCATCTTCAGTACTAGTTCTACAAAGCATTTCAGCCAAGACAATGTTTTATAGGTTCTATAGATAAGAGAACACATAATTTTTTGAAGTTATTTCATGTTGCACACTATTCTATATTACATTTACTACTCTTTTTAGGCATTTATTATCTTATCAGATTCGTCACTCTCACTGATTTGTGATCATGGGCCATTGTAACTAGCCTAGATATTTTATTGGAACCTCTTCTCTCAGATGAGCATCTCCTAGACTAGATAGGTCCACCTTTTGCATATTTTATCCCAAAAACACCAAAAACATTAGAAATACTTTGGAAATACCAAAAACATCAGAACACAATCCATAAAAGAACAAAAACATTGTCTCATGATTTTGTACATTTTTACATTCCCATCCCACCATGTTATGCTCTTACCATTTTACAAGCAAGGAAACACCTGTTCATCTTGTCCCATACACTTGCTATTTTGCAAGATCATTATTTCTCATCCCATCAACTTATTGTTTGAAAAACCATTCTCATTCTTTTGTCATATCTTCCATTTCTTCTATAACATCAATTATGTTGGTTTTATCATCATTTTTCTTCTATCTCATCTCCTAAGAGAACTACATTTGCCCTAAAGTTCACATTGGAACATGCATCCATGGAACTATGTAGGTAGCATCCACTTGTCTTGTACATCTGGAGTCAACTCAACCAACCCCTTCCTTTTCTTTTCTTCCCCCATTTCTTCTATCATTGTTCCTCTTTAATTAGGGAACAATTGTTGTGTCATTGTTCTTTGTTATGTTGTGATGGAAAGTAAATGCCTCTATCGCACATGCATGAACATTTATCTTTAAACTGCACTAACTTGGTTTTTTGTTTGTCTATGTTTATTTGTGTTTTCTTGGTGTTTTATTATGATTTCAAGCCTCTAATTTTATTTCTTCTCTTTTTCTCTTTTTATTACTTCTTGTCTCATCTTGGTCTTGTGTTTCCCTATATGTTTTTGCTTATCTCTTTTGTGTTTCAGAATGTCTTGATGATTTGCATGGATCTTAATTATTCATATCTTGACCCTATGTTATTAAGTTTTTATTAGACCATTTTATTTATTTTATTATTGTTGGTGTATTGTGTCTTTTTGTTTGATTTTTATTTTCTCTTTTGTGTTCAAGAATGTCTTGATGGTCCAAATGGATCTTGATTATTCATATCTTGGTGTCATGTCATTCAGATGTTCTTGCCTTTTGTTTTTAAACATTTTTGTTCCTACTTAAGTCTTGATTGATCATATCTTGATTTCAAGTTAGGTTCATTTATGTTTATCTTTTTCTTTATCTTTGCTTTTTTGTTTAAATGTAAATAGTTATAACTCTGATTTTGGTCATTATTTTACCATTATCCTTAGTTATAGGTATTCACATTTGAACCAGCTCAATGCAATTGGAATATTATGTCATTCTAGGTTATTACTACTTATGATTCCTAATTTATTTTTCTATAGCAAGAACTTTGTGCTTAATTTTCAATATCTTAAACGTCAACATAGCTCTGATGAAAGACTCTCAAGATCACTTTGCATAATCTAGGCTCCTGCTATGATAATATGCATCTAGGTATCATGAATTTTAGCACTTGACTCTATGCTTAGACATGCATCTCTTTACATACATTGTGAGTCTAATTAATTCTTGGTCAGTTTACATCATTCGTCATTCCATTCTTTCCCAAACTTGGGTGAACTACATTGGCTTGAAGTTCATGTTAGAACATGCGTCCATATAACTATATAGGCAACATCCACTTGTCTTACACATCTGGAGTTAGCTCAATCATCTCCATTCTTCTTTTCATCTCTTTCATCACTTTGTGCATTCTCATATATTGGGTTAATGTGGCTTTCTAAGCCATTACACCATTGCATATATGTTTACACTTACTCTCTTTAACCTATTTGTTAGGTTATATCCTTGAGCTATTTTTATTGCCAATTTCCCACATCAAGGAAAAACATCTGAATAATGTTAGAATTAAATTAGTGATACAAGGGCAAATCATTATTTATTTCTTATCAAAAGATCAAAATTTTCCCTACTGGGGTAAAACTATTTTATCATGATCACGTTTGCTCTATTGGGGCACCTCTTATTATCTTCTCTTTAGAGACCCCATTCTAGTGGTGCTTCCCTTCCTAAAGTATAATGTTCTCTCTTTTCATCTAATTCAAATATCTCCACACTACTGCCCATGATGACAATATTTAGTGTGCACCTTGTCTCAAGATTGATCAATGTCGTAAGCACACAGCTTGTACTCTCAAATTGGGTACATTTAAAGTGTGTCCTTTACATTTATGAATTGTATATTTTTAATTCACCCCATAATTGGGGCCTATTATACCTCTAATTATATTTTGATCATTGATGGTAATAACACATGAAAGCATTATCTCATTTGTATGTGATTTATTCCATGGATTAATTTCTCACTTTCTCTCTCTTTTTGAGAGTCCATCTTTTTCTTCCATCCTAGTATGTCCTCTCAAGTGGGCATCATAGGTCTGTTCTAATTTCTTATTGACAACTCTTTTCTTTGAAAAGATGTTGCTTCACCTAAATGTCTTGCTATGCCTTCTCAAATAGGGGGAAAATGTAGACATCCAATTCCTAACACCATTTGTATTGAAATTATCAATCTTACTTGAATTGCACTAAATGCACATTTTAGGTCAAAATCATTAAAACACCCTAAATGGTTCAAATTTTTCATTTACGAGTGTTGATTTAAGTCAAAGTATCCCTAAATAGGTCAATATGTTTTATGTGATACCTAACTTTGGTCAATTCATTTCGAGTCAAAATGATGATTTCAACTTTTTATGCTCTAGATCACTCTTTTATTCTAATTCATTGGTACATGTCATGTACCTTTGCTATTTTTTATTGGTAGAATCTTAAATGGGAATATAGTTTCAATGCATCTAACATCAACTTCCAATTCTAATCTAGTCAAATTTTGAGCCAATAATATGACGTTTTGACCAATTTGATTAATCTATGCACAAATTACCATAGTTTTGCATCAAAGTTGACTAATCATGTTTAAGGATAATTAAATCAAATTAAGAGATTAAGTTAATTTTCTATGGAACTTTTTGAATATTTATTTTTAGAAATATATTTTCATTAACTGCATCATCAAATGACATCATCCTATGGGGTGTCATCCATAAGCCATAAATGCATAAAATATCAGGATTATGAGTCTCCCTTGTCTCATTAAGACCATCCATGACTCTTAAATGCCCCTCTATCCCAAATATTTATGAGGAATATTTGTGGATTTAATTACATAATTGGATTAATTCATAGCCACACATCTCAATCTTGAGATGGATGGTCATGGTTGATCCTGAACCATTTTTAAAATCTATAAATAGAGAGGCCATGAACATCATTTTAAGCTTGATTTATGAAAAGTTATAATGTAAAATTGTTTCCACAATCCTTTGAATTTGATTATTGATTTTAGTTTCAAGCTTCATTGATAGGTAAATTATATGGTTACATATCATGAGCCTAGGTTTTGTGGAGTGTTCTTGAGACATTGGAGGAGTTTGCCACCATTGTTGATGAAGACAAGGATGCTTGATCAAGGGAAAACATGTTTTTGAGTTGCTCATGGAGGATGGATTCACTTGGGGAGGTATAGGTTTCTTGCTTTCTTTTATTTGTCTTTCATTATCATTATCATTTCCTGCATGAATAGATAGGCTTAATTCAGTTTACTCTTATGCATTTTTCCTTTGATTTATTGGATTAATGCTTGAATAATTATGTTATGTAATCCTATCTATATTAATTAGGGCATAGATAAGATTATATATGGCTCAAGTATTTAGTTAGGGCATACTCAAGATCAAGATATGGTTTTGGTATTCAATCAAGTAGGTAAAGTATGTAGGAAATATTCCAGTAGTTAAAGTAAGTAGGTCATACTTAAGTACAATAATGTAGGTAGGGAGTATTCAAGATAAAGATATGGATTGAGTATTTAGGTAGGGCATACTCATTAATATCAATATATGACTTAGTTAGTCAATCAAGTAGGGCATACTCAAGTAGTTAAAGTGGGTAGGGCATACTGGAGTATGTAAAGTAGGCATGTAATCCTCAATAGTATAGATCTATTACATACATAACATGATTTGAAACTTCATTTATCATTCAGTCTTTCAATCTTAAAATTATGAAAACCAAGTATTGAGTACAATGGATTTTTAAAAACTAACTTCTAAACAGTAACTCCTGTAATTTTGAAATCAATGTAAAAAGATGTAGTGGCCCTAGTTTGTTATATTTAGTAAAATAAATTTAAAGTATACGAAGATTAGATGTAATATAAAATTAAATATAAACTTATTAAATTTATTTTACTAAATATTTACCTAAATATATACAGCTCAAATTGGCCAAACACAACAAGAACCTATTGTCACTCAAAAGGTGTACAACCTTTGTAATGCAAAGGGATGGACAAACATTATAAGAACCTATTGTAATTCAAAGGGTGTATGAATTTTACACTACAAAGGGTGTACATACTTTTCACTTCAAATAAAATCTTCACTTTTTGTCAACAAATTCAAAAAATTCCTCTTCCCTCCAAAATAGAGCATTTGAAATGGTATACATGCTTTGCAAAGGGTGTACGCCCTTTTATCAAAAGGGCGTATGAAATTTAGGCTTGGTATCAACCCAGATCATATTTTATTTAAAAAAAAAGATGTACAACCTTTTCAAAAGGGTGTACACCCTTTAAAAAAAAGTGTTTTGTGTTTTTCATTTTGTCCACATTTTAGTCCCTAAAATTTGTGCATTTGCATAGATATATGATCAGACTTAACATACACTTCATTTTTAAATTAAAAAAATCCTTATAAATAATTGTGGATTTAGTCACGTGATTATAAAGCTTGTGTTCTAAGAAAGACACCTTCCTTTCCTTCATCTCCCTCTCAGGTCAAGAAAACCTCTACCTAAAATCCTCCCCTCCGCTCCCCTATCTGTAACCCCTCCTCTCCTCTCAAATCCCACTCATTTCTCCCTCATAAACTAGCTTTGGTTCCTATTATCTTTGGTAAAATTTGTTTAGATGTTGCTCCTCCTAGACCCTCATCGGCTCTAAAGATCCTTAGCCCACTCAGGTCATTTTAGCTTTGGAAACTCCCATAATTCTTATGAAGCTGCCCAAGATTTTTATAACTACTCCCTTAGGGTATGTATTAGCTTATGTAATGTTTGTGTCTCCTATTTCTCCTTACTCATCACTCAAGGAATGACATAGATACCCTTATTCAAATTCACTATGCACCATTACTTGTGAATCTTTATTTCTAGACAAAGTTCCAGTCCTACAAGAAATTGAATCTCCTCAGATCATTTCAAATCCAATCAAATGCCTAGGGGATTAAGCCATTCTCCCCCTCTGAAGGCCAATTTTCTTCCACAAATAAATGGGAAAGTTTTGAGTTTTCCAATCATTCACCTGAGGAACAATAGAAGTTAGTCCAACAGAAAAGAGGCAAAAAAAAGTGGATGTCAGAAAATATCAAAAATCTTCAAGTAGACCAACGAATCAAAGCTCTAAAAAATCAAAAATAGATAGGTAGGTAGTAAAGGGTATGCAGATGACCCTTAGACATTTCCCAAATAACAAGAAATGAAGATCTTATATTGGAACATAAGGGGACTAAATAACTCAAGAAATAGAGGTTGGTGAGAAATTTAGTCATCAATCATAAACCTACTATTTTACTAATTTAAGAAAATAAAATGTCCATGGATTTTTTTTTAATAATAAATCTAATATTTGGGATAAATATTTGTGCATTTGCAACATCTCTAGAGGCATCTCAGGAGATTTGGTGGTGTTTTGGGATCCCTCAGTTATGGATGGCAATCCCCTCTTAGAAATTGATTCACACATTATAGTTTTTTCCATGAAATTCACACCAGAATAAACTAGGTCCTCACTAATGTGTATGCTTAAAACTCCATGAATGATAGTATAAAACTATGCAAGGATTTGATAGACATTAGAATTCTTTTAAAGACTACAATTGGATGGTGGTTGGATATTTTAATTCTCTATTAATTTCAGGGGAAAAGAAAGGGGGAATATATTCCCTTAACGACATGTTGGAGTTCAGTGAGTTTATTACAGATGTAGGATTAATTGATGTAAAATTAAAGTGTAGGATTTATTACAGATGTAGGATTAATTGATGTAAAATTAAAATTATTACAAAAGTTTGGGTGATAATCTAATTCAAGTTAGAATTGACAATTTTTTATATCTTTGCATCGGAACTTACACTCTACCAATTCACTTTCTTCTCTTCCCAAGATTAGTTCTAACCACAACCCACTGGTGTTTCAAAGCAAAAAGATGTATAAATCAAAAATTTATCCCTTTCAAATTTGAAAAACTTTGGCTTTCCAATCAAACCCTGGAAGTCTCTCTTAAGGAATGATGAAAATTCTCAGTCCAAGGATCTATTATGTATATCCTGGCCATGAAGCTTAGACATGTCAAGAATTAACTTAAGATATGGAACAAGGAAGTTTTTGGGAACATCTTCCTTAGAAAATGATTTATTCAGGAGGAACTTAGAAGAATTAAGATGGAAATAAACACTTTTGGACTATCCCCCTCCCTGCATTCTAAAGAAACAAAAATCCTAAGTCTTTACCACAATTTGGAAACTAAGGAAGAAATTTACTAGTGGAAAAAATTGAGGAAGACTTAGCTCAAGGAGGGAGACAAAAATACTAAGTACTTTCATACTTCTACATCCAAGAACCAAAAGCATACATTCATCATGGAAATCAAAGGAGAGGATGGCAATTGGTATAAGGAGGAAAAAGTCATTAAGAATCAAATAATTAATTACTACAAAAATCTATTGGCTTTTGTCCCTTCTTAGGATGCTTAATTAGAAGAACATGTGTTAAATATCATGCAAGGAGTTATCTCCCAAGAATAAAATGACAACATCCTCTTTCCCCCCTCAGATGATGAAATAAGATCCATTATTTTTTCTTTGTAAGGGGATAAGACTCCAGGCCCTGATGGTTTTCCACCATTTTTTTAGGTTTTTTGGGACATCAGTCAAAATGAAGTCTATCTGGCAGTTTTTAAATTCTTTAAAGCTGGAACTCTGATACAAGACTTTAATAATAATTTCCTTATCCTCATACCTAAGATATAGGGGGTGAATCAATTGATAGACTTTAGACCAATCAGCATGTGTTCTACTTTTTACAAAATTTGCACAAAAGGAATATCCCTAAGAATCCAAATGTTGCTTGACAAATTGATTACAAAACAACAAGGAGATTTCATCTTTGGTAGACAAATATTGGATGGAATCATTATTTCCCATGAAAAAATTTACTCAATGGAAATTTTTTCCTGATAATGAATGTTCTTTAAGCTGAAAATAAATAAGGCCTATGATCGAGTCTCTTAGTAGTTTCTCGATAAAATCCTACTCAAATTCAGTTTTAATTAGACTGTTAGAAACCTAATTTCCTCTTGAATATCATATCCTATGTTCTTTATTATAATAAATGGAGTTCCCATAGGTTTTTTCCTATCAGGTAGAGGTCTCAAACAAGGAGATCCCCTTTTTCCATACTTATTCATCATTATTGTTAAAACCCTTGGTAAGATTATCGATAAGGCCAGATCATCTAGAATCATCAAAGGAATCAGAATGGCTCCAAAAACTAGACCCATCACCCATAAAAAATTCATAGATGATACTCTGATGATGAGAGAATATTTAGTTTTTGAAGCCAAGTATTTCAAAAAAATACTTAAAATCTACAACATTGTTTCTGGTCAGAGTGTTAATTTTTCAAAATCTATTTATTTTTCATCAATACCTCAATTGTCTTGAAAGATAATATCTCTAAGATTATTGGTTATGTTATTAAGAAACTCCTCGGCTCCTATCTTGGTATTTCCCTTTTTGATGGCCTTATGAAAACAAATTTATATAATCCTCTCTTAAATAGGATTTAGAGGAAATTATCTGGGTGGAAAGGGAACTTGCTGTCTTAGGCTGGAAAATTACAACTTCTTAAGAGTTTTCTTCAAAGTATTCTAGTTTATTTCATCTCTTTATTTGTCATTCCTAGAAAATTGGTTGATCATTTTGAACAAATCCAAAACAACTTTATTTGGAGGGGAACGAAGGACAAATTTAGATTCTGACTTATCTCTTAGAACAAAGCCTATCTTCTTATCTTTAAAGGAGGATTGGGGCTTAGAAGGGTGAGATTCATGACTCAAGCTCTCCTAGAAAATCAAGGTTGGAGGATGATAAATGAAGACAACCAGTGGACTAGGATCATGCAGACTAAATACCTAAATTCTAGGGAAGGCTCCTACTTCCTAGCAAAAGATGGTCCTAGCAATGGTTTAGCATTTTGGAAAGCACTAAGAGATGGAAAGAACATATTTATAAAATGCCTTAAATGGAATATTATAAAGGTAAAAAATTTGATTTTTGGTAGGAACCCTAGATCTAATCCCCTCTGGCCTCCATAATTTAAGCCATGGAGCTGTCAATTCATTTCAAATAGACCATCGATCATAAGGTGTGTGATTATTAGGAGGACATTAAAGGTAGGAAAAGATGGAAATATCTCCATAAATAATATCTGAGTTAGCACCAAGCTCTTTTTCTTCAGAATTTAAACTTGTCTCTCTAAAATATTCACATTAGTATATTTCTAAAGAAGATGCTCTCATTTGGAAAGAGGATCCTAGAGGGCTATATTTAGTTAAATCTATATATCTTTCTCTATGGGATCAAACTAAATTTGAAGAAAATTGGAATGATCTCTAGATAAAAAATCTCATTCTAGATATTTAATGTTTTTTTTGGTTGGCTGCTCAAAATAAGATTCTTATGGTGGATAACCTTATGAAGAGGGGAATTCCTATCCCAAATAGATGTGTGCTATGTAAACAGGAGGCTAAATCCATAGAGCACATTTTCCTCTCATGTTCATTTTCCTCCTCCATCTTATGATCTTTCTTCACCCTCTCCAACTACTCTTGGGTAACTCCCAGTTCTATCAAGGATCTGATCACCCAATGGAAGCCACCTTGGGATTTCTCACCACTAAAATTATGGTGAAACTTGGTTTTTCCCCATTTTTTTTGCAGCATTAGATCTCTATAAATTTGATTATATTTGATAACCACAAGCCTAACCATTTTTATACCTTCAAGAGAATCATGGCCTTTGTAAAGAAAAATTGGTTGTCCTTTACTTCCTCTGAGAAATCTTATTCCTCATATTTCTCCCAAATTCTCAATCAACTTAACCTTGACATTTTTGGTAAATCCCAAAATAAGTGTGTTGATAGATCTAAGGTTAAGTGGACTCATCCTCCTTCTAAATGGTTCAAATTGAATTTTGATGGGGCTACTAAAGGAAATTTGGATCCAATAGGAGCAAGAGGAGTCATAAGGGAATCCCAAGAGAACCTCAAGGTAGTGTTGGCCATTTTTGGCCCACATACTAAAGATTTAAAGCTGACTCAACATGGAAAATATGAAGGATCTGAGTAAGTCTTCATGGTTTTGAGCCTTCACAAGATCAAGCAGTAGTTTAAGCCTAAACCTATAAGATCTTGTAGACTAAAAGGGCTAAGTACAAAATCTCTTATTCAGATAGGTCTTTACTTGTTCATTCTTTCAGACTCTGTATGGAGACTAAGTGACAGGTAAATTATTTTGGGCCTAATTTTAAGCTAAGTTTAGTTTCCTTTTGAGAAAATTGTTCACACAATTTTCTCGAATGAATATTTTCTTTTTCGGCTAAGTGTTTTTTCTTCAAGATTTTTTGCCTTGGCTTTTTGAAACAATTCAAGAAATTATTTCAGACAATTTGTCTAAAATAATTTACAAAAGGTACTTTTTAGTTCCTTGAAGGAAATGGCACTTACAAAATTTTGAAAGATATCTTTTCTTAGGGAAAAGGTTCTTTTCAAAAAAGCCAAAGGGTACTTTCCTTTCGAAAAGGCCATTTTAAAATTTCTAAATGGTCCACTTTCCTTTTGGGAGGTCACTTTTCTAAAGTTGAAGTGCCAAAACACTTTTTGTAAAGGGTCATTTCCATGTCAAAATGTTACATTATGCATTAATTCTGAAGGATACTTTTTTTGAAAGGGGCATTTTCGAGAGCTCTGAAGGGTGCTTTCCCTATGGAAAGGGCACTTAGTAAAAATCTCAAAGACTTTCTCTTTCAGGAAAAGGCTTTGAAAGTAAAAGTCCCAAACAAAAACTAAAGAAATTTGTCCCAAATAAATAAGTTCAAGAAAATTATCTTAAGGAAATAAGATTGAGAAAAAGGGTCCAAAGGAATTAGTTTGGGAAAAGTATCTGAGAAAAAAATTCCTAAAGAAATAGGCCAAGGCAAAAATTATGAGGGAATAACTTCAAGAAAGGGACTAAAAGGATTTATGATGTTCCCACAAATGTCAAATTCAATCATAGAAGATAGCCGTTGACGTTCAAATATCTTGGTGATAGTTGCATAGACATCAAATACAGGTACACAGATGTCAAAGTGAAGCCTCATGAAATAGATGTTTGGGTTCAAAAAATAGGATCAATGGCTCACATTCAATCATACAAAAGATCCAACGATGAGCAGTGATTGGTAGGTTAATGGGCTCAGACAAATCAATGGCATATGTTTAATCACATATTTAGATCAATGGTGAGTGTTGGATAAAATGGGTCTTTCAACAAAATCAAAATTTGTACTAATTTTTTAGACATCAACAAAGCTTATCCTAAAGATGATTTTCTCTTGCTTAATATCGATATGATTATCAACTCCACTAGTATAGATCAAAGGTCATCAACTCGTCAACAAAAAATGACCAAGCATCTAGCAAAGTGTCATCTATTATAACTATAGGAAAAACAATAATTTAGATTGGTTTTCAACCTATAGTTAATTTAGGTTCAGGTTCTAAAGCATAAAGCAGGTATGTGACTAATGAAAAGAGCAGCCTGAGCCATGATTTTGACAAATTTACACTCAAAGCACACATGGCATGGCTCTATCAGTTTTAAGATATGAGAACCTTATCCTCATAATGAAGACAAGTGGAAGGTATGGAAAGATTCATAGAGCAAATTTGGGAGATTGGAGAAATAGTTAGAGCATTCAATAATGATCAAAACTTTCGAATATATTTTATCCTTGAAAGGATCATTACTCACCATATAAAACAAACTCTTATCCTCTAATGCACTTTTCCTAGCCAATGAGAATAACTTGAGAACTAACTAGAGCTATTGAAAGATAAATGTTGATGATGGACTTGTCCTGATTAGACAAAGGGGTGGTGGGGCATCCCTTGAAAGGTCGAGCTCATTCAATGATAATGGAAAATGTGCCCCTCTCCTTTCTCTCTATATTTCTATTCCCTTTTCTATATATCCCATTATTTTTATTTTTTAAAGGGGTTCTCTGATTTTAAATTTTCAGAGACTAGTTCTCTCTAATTTGGAAATTTTAGAGGAACTGGGATACTCTTTGAGATATTGCAAAATATGCTCAGCTTGATTAGGCTCGACCCTGCCAAGCATTTGTAAGAACTACCTCTTAATGCAATAAAGGATTTTCTTTGCTTACCTCTTGCCTTGTATTTGTGTATATTGAGTTGCACACTATGGCATTGTGTGAAGGAGAATCTTCCTCATCTATGGTCCTCCTTTTTGACCTTGTTTAGGGAGTTTTTTAATGCTATTTGTAGGTCTAGTTGAGTGATCTTTCCACAATTGATGAGAAATTTTAGTGAGTCTTAGAACTCCTCTTTGTTTGCAGTCATTGTTTCTTAAACCTTCCCCATGAAATATTAATGCAACCATCTTGATCTTGAGGTTGTGTAAGCTAGTATTGTCCTCTACAAAACTAGTGTGGGTTCAAGCTTATGGAAATTTCCCATTTGATTTTGGTACATCACCTAATTAGATTTCTTAGGATCCCTTATCCCCTTTCTATCCCTTTTCCCCATGGAACATTAGTTTAGCTTTAGTTTTAGGTGATCTACCAAGAGGAAGTTGGCCTTCTCTAGAGGTTCAACCTCACTATAGGATACACACAGCATGAGGTTTTTATAATATGGTAGCTGGGAATGAGAGATCCTGAAAAACTCTCCCACAAAGGTGAAATTATATCCTACAATAGGTAGCTTATGTAGGACCTCTTGTGATCTAAACTAATCACATTTTAGAAGCTAAAGCTACTTTATGGGGTATTGATCTTACAGTGAAACTTGGCATGGAGTATTTCTAGATTGAGGGAGATTCCATGAATATCATAAACTACTTAAAAATATTGACTAAATATTCTTAGAACCTTTCAAATATTATCAATGATGTAAAAAAAATACCATCATACTTCAAAAGGGTGTTAATTACTCATGTGTATAGAGAGGGAAATAAAAGTGCTAACAAAATGGCTAATACTGAGGTCTATATTAGCACTTTTACAAGTTGGTAAGGTGATGTGTTCCTTGATGATGCCATTCTTTTTATCAAAATTGATAAGGGACATCCCTTAGAATTAAATGATGTGTTTATTTATGATTATCCACACCCAACCTAAGATAAAATATGCTAACATGTGTAAGGACATTATAATCTGGTCACTTCTAAAGGCCTTACATGCACATATTAATTTGGCACTTTGCAGTAATAATTTATTTGGATCTGCTTTCAATACTCCCTCCATTCTCATTTTTGAGGGCTCATGCTATGAAGATTGTAGAAGAGTAAAATGGGAGGTGACCATGACCATTTTCAACCCATATCCTATGCAAATGTTAATGAGGATGAGTATGTTTGGCATAAGATGGTAAAAGGGGGCCTGACTACATACATAGAGTGGTTGGTCAAGCATGATACCACATTGTCTAAGTATTTTTCCCACAGATAGAAGGATAGAGAGATCTACATAAATGGTTTAAGGATTCTGATTATTGAAGAGTTAATAGGGGAGATCACAAGGATGGATTGCTTTGGGGTCAAAGCCTTCAAGGATAAAATAAGGAAGGAGGAACTTGTCAATATTTTCTATAGGAAAGAGAAGAAGAATCCAAAGGTGACATCTAAAAAAGGGTTCATAAGGGTATACCTACTAAGGAAGTGGTCGGATGTATGCTTGCAAATCATACATTATGTCACATTGGAAGGAAAACATACGGTAATATTTTCACATCATTTTCTTTTGCTCAATCACTTTAAGGGTCAAATTATCAGTCTCCCTTTATTTCTTTTGAAATCTTTAGAAGCCATGATTTTTAATTACAAGAACAGTCCCTCAGTGGATCTTATCCACCAAGGGTTGGTTCTATTGTTGGTTAAGATGGGAGAACCCATATGGTCAAAAACTGTTAGAAGATATTAATATTACCAATGAACAAGAAGATTCATCCAAGGAAGGGGATTTATTCATGGATTTTGAGTCTGAAAAATCTGGGAATGATCATAATATTGGTGTTAGAGATGATTTTATGTAGGGGGAACCAATGTTGAGAGGAAAAGACATAGAGGTTCCTAAATTTGTGACATCAATTTCTAGTAGAGGATGGGTTTTTATAAATCCTAAGATAAAGGATGTTTTTGAGAAGTCCCTTGATAAGTTACATAACAAGGTGTCTATTCAAAAATTATTTTGCAACAAAATTGTGGATGAAATTGAAAATCTCAAAGGGTTCTTGGTTCAAGGAAATTTTGATATGAGTTTCAACAAGGAAAATGTAGGCACAGATGAGCTCACTTCATAGAGAAATAAAACCACTCATAAAGATGGAGTAGAGGAAAACAACAAGGAGTCAGAGTAGGGGAGGGAGGAACACAAGCTCATGGGTTATAATAATAAGAGGCAGGTCACGGAGAAAAAACAAACAGTTGGGTACAGGACCAGAGGAAAGATCAACAAAGTGGATAACACTGAGACCAAGAAATTGCTCTATTATTTTGAGTCTAAATAGTTGGCCTCATTTATTTCTCTTTTGGATGGCTTGGATTTTTGGTTGAAACTTTGTGTCTTTTAGGTGATAGGTGGTTTATCCTATCGAGTTCTAGGCTTTATCCCTTTTTGTTTTGCTAATGTATCATGCTTATCTTTCGATTTCTTTTGTAATGGTATGGGGCCCATTCAACCCATTTATTAACCTGTCTAATAAAAAATAAATCTTTTATTATTTTTTTTCATCACTATATTACATGAATTTATGATTAATACTCTTAAGATGCATATTTGAAGAAAAATAAATATCATTTGTTTCACCCTTACCTTAACTTGTGGTGATTTTCATGTTACCCTTTCCTTCAAATTGTATAGACTTTCCATCTCCTAATTGCACTTGGATTTTAAAGAAATCATATAAGTTGTTGAAACCATATTTGTGACTTGTCATGTGATTAGAATACCCTGAATCAAGAAACCACTAAATATTTGTTTCTTCTATTCCCACATTGCATGTGATAAAATAATTTGAACCCTCTTAAGTAGCACTTTGATCAGCTTGAAAATATTTTTTTAATCTCTTTATTATCTTAATTATTAGTTGTTAGTATCCTAAAATCTTTTAACATGTGTCCTAATTTTTTACAATAATGACAACTAAGGCATCTCTTGATTTCACATGTAATGTTAGATTCACCTTTCCCATTTGAATTTGAGTTTTGTAGGCTCTCTTGATTCTAATTTTTATTTTTATATTTGGTATTTAAAACCCTTACCTCAATTTAAATTTCTTATTTATTGGGTTTCTTTCTATCCTTAGCTTTGCATGACTAAGTACTAGTCACGTGCTTGGAGGAACAGAGAAGCCAATGTGCTAGTGTGTTGGTTTATCATGTGCAGGTGACCTTGCATGCTCAACTAAGGCATGAAACATAGACTGATTCTCATCAATTCTACCATGCAATGGTGAATAGACCAACATTACTTAGGCACTTGAGTTAATACATTTAATCATTGTTATTACAAACATCATTCTATTTAGCCACTTAACACATTCACACAATGCAAGTACTCTAGTATCATAAATCATAATTAACACCAAATAGATTAAACATATTAAGATTAATATAATATTAGTTCTATTGATCTCATTTAATAGGATTACAAAGGTACTTCATTTAGTACATAATCTCTCTAGGTCTTTATCTTGACAACAACAACACATCTACATTCAACAACACTTTCTAATCAAATTCAAAGGGGTATTTATACATAAGCAAACCCCTTCTATATTTGCATCATTAATACATTAAAGATGATAAGATAACAACCATTTCAAAAAAAAATTCATAGCAATCCGTTACAATTAAGTTCCTCTTGAACCAGGGCTAGTAACTCCTATATACTCACTTTACATTGGATATTTGTGTTCATGTTCCTCTTCCTCTACGAGTCAGTGTTATATTCATAATCCTATTAATATTTTATACTTATATGAATTTATTTGTAACCACCTTCACTTACTATGCCCTTGTCTTATTCTTTCACTTCTTTGAGTCTTGCATCTTGTGCTCCTTATTCGCCATTTCCTTGTCTTTAGCTATACCCATCTATGCCAATGTCTTCCATGTTGTTATCCCCTAGTTATCTCTTCTATATAATTCTCTCCTACATCACATTATTCTATTCTCATCTTGGACCCTTGAATTTTCATTCTTATGGCTCAAAATACTTAAAATATATTAATATTTTTGGGCCTAACATTTACCCTAGACTAAATCGATAGTCCATCCTATATTATGCTATAGTTTCCTCAGTTGACAAAAATTATAGGATCCAAATATTTCAACATACTTTTCACTTGAGCTCCTCCTACTAGTTGAGGGTTGTTTAAATATTAGAAGTAAATAACTTCCACTTCAACTTTCAATCTGATGGTAATCGACATCAACTTACCATCAATTAGGACCACTTCAATTTTATACTTTAAAATCCATAATTAGATTTTTTTCCATACCTATTCTTAAATAATTTATCCATTTATTATCTCCTTATAATTTTATCTTACGTTCATGTATTTGGATAATCTCAACTCACTAAAGATTCTTCAGGTCTGATCCTATTTCACACTTTAGGTCTGCAGCTATCGTTCTTTAGGTCTGACTCTCTTTACTTTACCTGGTCTATCCACTTAGTCAACTCTTTTACTCTCACATAATAAATTATATCATGATTCCACCCCAAATGACTCAGATTATATCAACTAAGTTTGGAAACATTTTCAAACTATAAACTAATCCTGGCAGATATTTACATGAACACCATAACCAATTATTTCTGTTTGAATGCAAATCGGCTATGTAATTCCCACATTATTCTTTACCTTTAAGTTTTAAAATGGAATAATGAAATAAATATCATTACCATTCATAGTTTAATTCATATTTGACTTAGTATTGGCCTTCTACAAGACCAATTTGAGAAATCATGATGACACATAACATTACCAACCGTTGACTCAGAGACCAGATCGATAGAGAATTACCCGATTACTACTGTATAATTTCTCCATAATCGTTTAGACCAATGCACAATTATAATTTTCAAAATACAACCATAAAAAATTAACCATGGTCTTATAATCCCAATTGATGTTTTCAAACCAAACAACATATTATTTTCCTTTATTATATCTAGAAAATTTATTTTTATCTCCTTGTTCTATATAGACACTCACCCAAGTATCTAAACCAATTTTGCATAGCAAAAAAACATGAAGACTATTAATATCAAGATCACCATTGTATGCAATTCATGGAAGATAAATAATGAATTTGGGATTTTTAAGGCTCTAAAAACTATTATCAATGCCCTGTCAGGAGTTATCTCAAGACTCTTTCAAAATGTAGAGACTCATTCAAACTTTGGGCAAGTTACTAAAAAGGTTTAGACTCAGTCCAATTATAACTTGGTGTAGATCATTAGACTTACATGTTTCAATATCTCCTCCTATTGATGTAAATTTCCTTTTTGTTGATTCACATATGGCTTATAACAAAAAGATAAAAAGAATAATATGCATCGACTTATATGGAAAACATAGTCACACCAATTTTCTAGTAAGCCTATCATAATATGACACAATTTTAAATATACACCACATTGAGCATCATCGATTAAATTTCCATACTCAATCAGACTTTCAATTCTGAGTTAATATGATATTGGTGCAAAATTTTACCAAAAGAAAACCAATTACAATAATCCTTGTTTTGATTGACTATACAGCTCCTTCACCTGATGTCATCATACAAACATTGTCATAGTCATCAAAAGATTTGATTATCATTATTATTATAATCTATTAATAAACACAAACCCAAAATCATGGATTTTGAAGGATTTATTTTGTTATGTTTAAATTCAAACAATCATCTAAGCTTGTAATACAATTGTTATTTATATGGACTGAGCCTCAAAATATAGATTTATCACTTCTTTGTATATATTGAACCAAACAAGTAAACAATTGTTTTAGTACCTTGTATATCTTCCTTCAATGTTCAAAATTGTTTTATTGATTTTTCTTCTATCTTTACGTACAATCATATAACATATACAAACATACATTCATAAAGGACTTCTTCCTCTTACTCATCTACAACTTCTCTTTTATACAAACCTACAGGTTTACAATCTTACTTATTTTTTTCCATACATACTTATCCTCTTATCTTTATCTTTTTACTTAATTTTCTTCCTCACATTATGGTTTGAATTCTATCCCTTTCGAACCAACTCCTAATTTGACTTTCAAACTTAAAACTTCCTCCTTATTGACTTGTCATAAACTTATCCTATTAACTCATCCCTATTTTAGTTCCCTCCTATATTGATTTCTACTTTTGACCATAGTAAATGGATGATAAATATCCACTCCAAATTACTAGGACCTTATGAAAAAGGTCACCATTTTCAATTAAATTCAAATTTGAATCCCCTATTTGGATGGAAAACTTCAAATAAGCAAATATGAACTATACAAACTTGTATTATGCTCCTAAACCTACCAATAACAAGGGTTATTTGACTAACATTAAATTTTAGATAAAAAATGTACATAAATGTATTGATGCTCCTACATCAGACTCCTAGGCCCAAAATGTTTCATGAGCTTCTGCTCATGAGTTGTTTTCTATATAGCCCTTTACTTTTGCATTTTTTCTTTGTTCATCTTCATTTAATTATCCACTCATGTATGTGGACATGTTCTTGGCTTCCACATCTGTAATTTATCCTTTTGGTGATCTTCTCTTCTTTCTTCCTCTTTATATGTCTATCATATTGAATGAGGATGTCAAATTCTATTATCTTATCTTGAGTGCTTAGAAGAGCTCTCTTAATATTTTCCACCTCCTCAATCAAACCTATATATACACAATCAAATGAAATATTAGAAACAAAAAAATGAGACCCTTGGGTCTCTTCAAATTTTTGAACCCATATTATTGCTTAAGTATGTTTTCTTCTTCTTTTGTCTTCATCTCTACCTTATACAAATGGTCTATCTCCTCAATTTATGCTTTAGGATAAGTTTTATCCTCCTCTTCATGATTTATGGCATGCTCCAATGTGGACATCTCTACTTGTATTTGTTCTTCACTTTGGTAGAAAAACATTATGTCTTTTTGCTTAGTTATCAACTCTCCATCACTTGCAATCTGTTGTTCAATATCTTCTATCTCCTTCAGGTGTTAAGGCCATGCATTTAGCCTTCAATCCATCATATTATTCACTCATGAGTCTATCCATTGACTCAAGGACTTAATCTTACTCCACAACATGTGTACCTGCACTCATAACATCAAAAACAAAATAAGATATAAAAACTAGAGGCCAATTTTCCCCTTGAGTATCTTCTTCCTAGTTAAGGTGATGATCACCTTCCTCATGCTCTTCCATTTGCATGTTCATATTGATATTTCTTAGCTCTTCCTTAAGTTACTTACATAACAACTTATTTATCTTCATTCTTCTCTTTGCTATTATCTTGACTATCCATTTTATCCTTTTCCTCATCAACAACCCATTCCATGGGTTCTTCTTTCTCAATCATTAGTTTAATCAAAAGTGATCTTTTCCTTTATCTCATCCATTTATTTTTGAAATTATTCCTCTCTCTACTTATTTAATTGGTCCTTTGTCTTATGCAATTATTTAATTAATCTTCTCATTCTTTCAAATTCTACCCTTTACCTCACCTAAGACTTTTACACCTTAGTATTTTGGTAAACTATTCAAGCTTTCTCTTCACCTTGGATATATTACAATAATAATAACAATACTCTTCTTCTTTTTCTTGAGATTTTCCTAGCTCTTTACTATCTTCTCAATCCTTATCTGGATTCTAATTCTCTCACAAGCCTTAATGGCTTTGAATGCCATGAATCACCATAATATCCTGTAACTTGACCACTATAATAGCACATAATATCAGTTCCTTAAAAAAAATTCAAAATATTATTTTTACCTTTTCTCTCCTCCAATCTTTTCAAATTAAATGAAATCATCCTAAAAATTGTACTTTAGAATGCAAGTAAATATCAATGCCAAAGATCTTATATCACTGACACCAAAAATGATGGCAATCTACATCAACTTACTATTAATTAGAATCACTTCAATTTTATACTTTAAAATCCATAATTAGATTTTATTCCATACTTGTCCTTAAATCACTTATCCATTTAATCTTTCCTTATCATTTCATCTTATGTTCGTGTATTGGGCTAATCTCAACTCACTAAAGATTCTTTGAGGTCTGATCCTATTTCACACTTTAGGTCTGTAGCTATCATTCTTTAGGTTTGATTCTCTTTACTTTACCTAGTCTATCCACTTAGTGAACTCTTTTAATCTCACTTAATCACTTATATCAAGATTCCACCCATAAGGAATGAACTTATATCAATGAATTTTGGAAAAAATTTCAAAACACAAACTAATCTTGGCAAATATTTACATGAACAACAGAACCAATTATTTCTGTTTGAATGCAAATTAGTTGTGCAATTTCCACATTATTCTTTACCTTCAGGTTTTCAAATGGAATAATGAAATAAATATCATTACCAATTTTAGTTCAATTCATTTTTAAATTAGTATTATAATTCTACAAGATCAATTTGAGAAATCATGATGACACATAACATCACCAACCATCGATTCAGAGACTAGATCGGTAGGGATTTACTCGATTACTATTGTATAGTTTCTCGATAATTATTTAGACCAATGCACGGTTATAATTTTTGAAATGCAACCATAAAGTGTTAAAAATGGTATTTTAAGCCTAATCGATGTTTGCAAACCAAACAATAGATTATTCTCCTTTCTTATATCTGGAAAATTTATATTTATCTCCTTATTTTATATAGACACTCATCCAAGTATGTAAACCATTTTTTCATAACACAAAAACATGAAGACTATTACAATATAGATCACCATTGTATGCAATTCATAGAAGATCACTTATGAATTTGGGATATTTAAGACTCTCAAAACTATTATCAATGTCCTATCAGGAATTATCTCAAGACTCTTTCAAAATACACAGACTCATTCAAACTTTGGGCATGTTACGAAAGAGGTTTGGACTTAGTCCAATTATAAATTGGTGTAGATCATTTGACTTACATGGTTCGATATCTCCTCTTATTGATGGAAATTTATTTTCTATCAATTCACATATGGATTATACAAAAAAGACAAAAATAATAATATGCATCAACTTCTATGGAAAACACAGTCACACCAATTTTATGGCAAGCCTATAATAATAGGATGCAATTTTAAATATACACCATGGTGAGCATCATCGATTAAAGTTCCATACTCAATCCAAATTTCAATTTTTAGTTAATATGATATTGGTGCAAACTCTTACCAAAAGAAAACCAATTACAATAATCCTTGTTTTCATCAACTATACGACTCCTTCATCTGATGCCATCATACAAACAGTATCATAGTTGTCAAAAGAGTTGATTATCATTACTATTATAATATGTTAATAAACACAGACCCAAACTAATGGATTTTTAAGTATTTATTTTTTTATGTTTAAATTCAAAAAATCATCGAAGCTCATAATACAATTATTATTTATATGGACTGAACCTCAAAATATAGTTTTTTGAATGTTGTGCTTAAAATATACATCAACAATCTATTGAACCAGATAAATAAATAATTGTTGTAGTACCTTGTAGATTTTCCTTCAATTTTCAAAATCCTTTTATTGATTTGTCTTCCATATTTACGTATAATATTATAACATACACAAACATATAGGCCTAAAGGACTTCTTCCTCTTACTCATCTACAACTCCTCTTCTGTACAAACCTACAGGTCTGCAATCTTACTTATCTTTTTCCCTATGTATGATCCTCATATTTTTATATTTTTACTTAATTTTCTTCCTCAAATCATGATTTGAATTATATCCCTTTTGAGCCAACTCCTAATTTCAATTTCAAACTTGAAACTTCCTCCCTCTTGACTTGTCATAAACTTATCCTATCAACACATCCCTATTTTGGCTCCCTCCTACGTTGATCGCTATTTTTGACCTTATTTAATAGATGATAAATATCTAATCCAAAGTACTAGGACCTTATGAAAAAGGTCACAATTTTCAATTACATTCAAATTTTAATCCCTTATTTAGATGGAAAACTTCATACAAGAAAATATGAACTATACAAGATTGTCCTATGATCCTAAACCTACCAATGACACGGCTTATTTGACTCAAATTTAAGTTTATATAAAAAATGTACAAAATGTATTGATGATCTTACATCATAGTCATTTCATGTCCTCAAGATGCTCCAAAAAAGTATATTCTTGAGTTATCAAAATCTCAAGCTAAGTAATTGAAACTTTGTGAGCATCCTGAAGTGTCCCGATCTCCATCAAAACTTGTCCTTGAAACATAAAAAAACTAGCAATCAACTATTATCGATGGGTGATTATTTATTTTTATAGTTCTTCAACATCTTGAAATGCTTTCACATATTAGGCCATGTCCTTGATTCTTAGAGTGTCCTCAACTAATTGTTGGCATTGTTGTTCTTTAGGTAGAAATCGCACTTCTAAAATTCTATTTAATTGTGCCAAGTTGACAAAAAGCCCATAAGTGATGGGAATAGTGGCACTCAATTTATTCAAAAAATCATGTTAGACATTCATGGCCTCAATGAATTGCATGGTAGCCTATAGTTTCTCTTATTTAGGATCCACCATGTTTTGACATTTATTTAACAAAAGGTCCATGAATGTCTCTAATTTATTAAGTACTTCACCAGTAATGGGAACTCCATCCTTGAGTGTTGGTTCACTTCTCAAAAATGTTTAACAATGGCCCAACATCCTAAGCTGAGCCACTTCAACTACATATAGTTTATGCTTGAGTTATTCAGTTTATTATTCAAGCTTGTACCTAATTTCATGCTCTTCTTGATACATTTGGATGACCTCCCAATGTTTATAGTGAATTGGACCCACGTCATGACTATTAAGAATTTTTTGCGTAAAAACCTCTAGGGTAAATTTGATGATGGATGCACCTGCTTGTATCAAAGATCAATTCGTGGGACTTATCCAAAGTGTGTTTGGAACATCAAACACCTTTGGGATTATGTTTTTGTTAGACTTTAAAATCTCAAATTGTTCACCATGATACACTTTTATTACAAAAGACATCTCATGTAGAGTTTATTATGTGGACTCTTGCTCAAGGAAATAACCCCATTAATATAGTTCTTTGTCTGATGTGTCATGTTGGAACATGATGTGAATAGGGGGTTCCTGATTTATCTATTATTGTTACTCTACCTCCTTTATATGTTCCTTGCCCTTTTAGGGGTTATGATCTAGATCAATAATTTTGAGACTTTTTTGTTGCTCACTGGTACCGATGCCAAGGTCATCCATGTTAGGCTCTTCCCTTCTTTTTTCTTCTTCAAGTTTTGGACTCTCAATGTCCATTTATTATTCATTAGCAAGTTGTTCTTTATTGGGCCCAATAGGATATTCTTTTCTAGGCTTATCAATTAGTTCCTTTGTAAGTTGTGCATCCAAAAATGCCTCGCCTATGTTTAGAATCACCACTCAGAGTGATTTCTACTTGGGATCTACTTGGGTAGATGGATATGAAATAACATATTTATATTCTATAGGTATCCCTTGTATTTTTTTGGTGATGGGGTTTGCCTTTATCATTTGGTCTTGGCTCAGGGTTATTTTTCCTATGCCCTACTTGAATTGGTGGCCTCTTGTCATGGCCTCATCTCCTTCATTTAAACCCTTTCTTATGTACATGTTCATAGTTGAGGGGGGGATCATATATTTTTATGCCTCTCAGCTTCCCAATGTTCTCTTTTAGGTCCTAAGCATATATAAGATCACCCAGATCTACCCTTGTATAATTATATTATAGGGATTAATATCAGTTTCATGTTGCTCTACATATACATGCCTCCCTGGATAGACATAAATATTATGAAGAGTATGGATCTAAACATAAATCTTCTCCACATAAATATTTATAGGGCACACATCTTTAATGTGATTCACAAATTCCATGAAATATATGATAGTGAATGCATAGGGAAGTTTGAGCCATGGTGACAAGTTATCAATGCTTTCCATCCAGATTCATGTAAGGAAATAGTGGTGATTTATTTATAATGCAAAATGGTTTTCCATCTATGTGGGGAACTCTTTGGGTATGCACTATTCACTTCTAATTTTCTCCCTTGTGTCATCAGACCCACCCTTCATCTTTGCCTTGTAAGAGGGTGTGATGGTGCTGAGGCACTGAATTATTTTAACCTTTTATCAGGGTACTTATGCTTTGGTGGGTATACCCACTTTAGCCCCTTGTTTGAATACTCTAGGATGTTAATTTTATTAAAAACTAATAGTAGCAAAATTATGCCCCAAATGAGCTTATAGTTAGGTAGGCAATGCATATTCTTAGCATCCTATTCAATTTTATTGGCAAAGTACAATGATTAATTATAATTTTTTCCCTTGGTCATTTGGTTGGCAACATAGAGGTGGGCCATATCCACCTCTTTCCACCTATACATGCCTCCTAACTTGGTTGTGGCCAACTGCATAACTACTTAAATTAGGGGATTGGTCAAGCTTGTGATGTACATGGCATGGCCTTCGTTTTTATATTGTTGCACCATCACCATCTTATTAATATCCTCTTGATCTTCAATAATTATGCTGGCATCAAAATAAATATAAAGTAACCTTGTTACTTTACTAATCTGCTCAGGGGTAATTCTCATTCTACACCCAACAAAGTAGAGGTAATCTTCATGAATGTGTGAAATTAGAGAGTGAACCACCTCTTATGGTTTTATAAAATAAGGTATTTGGAAGAGTTGGATCAACCTCACATCCTATAGTAATTTTTAGATCATGAGATCATAAGTCATCTCATACTTGGTATTATGGCACTCCACCCAATACTCCCATTGTAAGTCGAGTTCATTTATAGGCTATATCAAGTCTCATGTACTTCTCATAAAGTGATAAAATAATTGGAAATGAAACAAAAATGTTGGGTTTATTTATATCCTTAGTCCCACACAACTAATTACTAGTCATACATCTAGAGGAATGGAGAAGCTAACATGCTAGTTGACTGGTATATCATGTGAGTGAACTCACACACTCACCTAAGGCACACAACCTAGAATATTTCTCATCATATCTATGGTGTGATTGTGAATAGAACAAAATTACTTGGGAACTTGATTTAATACATTTAATCATCATTATTACAAACATCATTATAGAGTTATCAACTTAATGCATTCATAGAGTGTAAGTAATCTAGTATCATAAATAAATTTTAACACCAAATAAATTCAACACATCAAGGTTCACAAAATATTATTTCCATTGATATCATTTGATATGATTACAAATGAACTTCATTCAATATATAATCTCTCTATATCTCTATCTTGATAGCAACATCATATCTATATTTAACAATACTTTCTAATCAAAGCATAAGGGGTATTTATACATAAGCGAACCCCTTCTTGGGTTACATCATTATTACACTAAATATGATAATAAAATTATTATTTGAAAGAAAGAAGACATAACAAGCCATTAAAATTAAGTTCCTCTTGAACCAGGCCCAACAACCCATATATACTCTATCTATTCTAGATATTTGTATTCATGTTCTTCTTCCTTCATGAACCAGTGCTAGATTTATGCTTCCATTAATATTTGATACTTATAAAAACTACTTTGTAATAAAATTTTATTCTTACACCCTTGTCCTATTATTATTTTTCTCTGATTCATGTGTCTTGTGCTCCTTTTTCTCGGTTTCCTTGTCTTTTACAACACTCATCCTTGTCAAGGTCTCCCATGTTGTTCCCCTATTTATCTCTCTTATGCCATTCTCTCCTACACCATGGTATTTTATACTCATTATAAAACCTTTAATATATGCACTTATGGATCAAAAATACATAAAAACTATTATAAAATTTAGGTTTAACATTGTTCTTGATCAACTGTGTATAGTCTCATCTTATCCTCATGGGACACAAGAGAACAAACCAACTTATCAAAATTTATAGTGTTCATGTCCTTATATTATTCAAGAGTGATCACAATATATAACCATATTTAAATTAAATATATCAAACTATTCCTTAATATAACACTATCTTGGATAGTTTCTCCATAAACCCTCATTTTATGCATTAAGACATTTATCCTTATACAATAATTTCCAACTTTTTCATAATCTAGCATTCTCATATTATTCAAATTAATTTTAAGGGTTTATAATTTTGATTCTCTTACCTTATAAGATTCTTGATATGAATTTTCTAAGGTATTTCATGCCACACAGACATTCTTTCTGTGGACATCCAATTCCTAACACCATTTGTGTTGAAATTGTCAATCTTAATCGAATTACACTCAAATGCATATTTTAGGTCAAAATCTATAAAATGCCCTAAATGGTTTGAACTTGTCACTTAAAAGTGCCAATTTAGGTCAAAGTGTCCCTAAATAGGGCAATGCATTTTATGGGCCAGCTAACTTTGATCAGATCATTTTAAGTTAAAATGATAAATTTACCATTTAGTACTCTAGATCACTCTTTTCTTCTAATGCATTGGTACACATCACGTACCTTTATTATTTGGTGTTGGAAACATCCTAAATGGGAATAAAGATCCAATGCATCAAACATCACCTTCTAGTTCCTCTCTATTCAAACTATAATCCAATAATATGACTTTCTAACCATTTTGATTAATTGTGCACAATTTCTAAAGAATTACACTAAACTTGATTAAACTTAAGGTAATTAATACAATTTAAGAGCTTAAGTAAGAATTCCAATGATATTTTTGAATATCTCACTATTGAAAATTGATTTTGAATATCTACATCACCTAGTGACATCATCTAAGGGGTGGCATCCATCAAGCCATAAGTGCATAAAATATTAGGATTATGGGTCACCCATGCCTAGTTAATGTTTCCCATGCATCTTTAATGTTTATTTATCTTGAAAATATTTAGGAGTTTAATTTCAAATATTAGGGTTATCCATGGCCACACATCTCAATCTTGATATGGATAGTCATGGTTGATTGTGACCAATCTGAAAAATCTATAAATAGAGAGGCCATGGACATGAATTTTAAGCTTGATTTATACAAAGTTATTACGCAGAATTGTCTCCAAAATATTTTGCAATAGAACATTAAAATTAGTTACAAGCTTAATTGATAGGATAGTTTAGTGATTTGGAATCATGAGCCTAGGTTTTATGGAGTGTTCTTGAGACATTGGAAGATTTTACCACCTTTGTTGACAAAGACAAGGATGCTTGATCGAAGGAGAACATGCTTTTGAGCCATATGGGTATGGTGAATCCATTTGGGAAGGTAACATGATGTTGATTTCTTTCATTTCTTTATTGATATCCTTTGTAATTCCCATAAGAATAGATAGGCTTAGTTAGTTAGTTCTATAATGCATTTTCATGATTTATGGACTAATGTTTGACAAATGAAGATTTTAAAGTTGAATAATGATCTTATTCATGTGTGGGATGTGTCTAGTCCCACTAAGCATGTCAAGATGTAGAGAGGATTGCAAATCAAGTGTTAAGGTGTGGAGCTAAAAGCTTCACTAGATGAGTGGATGTTAAAGTTGCTGGATCTACACAGTCGCTGACGACTGTAAGGAGTCGACCAGTAGCTGTCGATGTCGGTTATAATCAGCCGATGTCAGTCATGTGTAGGCAAATAGGGACCGATGTCGATCACCTGTGCATCCAGAAAGTCTATTTTCATGGATGGAACAGATTGTTTGCATGATAAATTTAGCTGTTAGTTGTAAGTCTGCATTTCTATTTTTGGCAAGACTGTTTTAAGCCTTTGATTAGGAGGTGTATCTAATGGTTGATATTGCATTGCTCATGATCCCTAATCTTATATAATAGGGATAGATCTTCATAGCTTGTGTGTGTGTAACAAAGAATAGTACAAGACATATTGTATATGTGTGTATCAATCCAGGTTGTTGGAATTGATTGTAAACTCTTGAGGGAAAGAGATCTGTACATCTAAGAGGTGTGAGAAGAAAGTGTGATTTTCTTCATTGTATTTCCTTTTGGAAGAGTTTAATACAAGTTTTCAGGGTGGTTTCTTGTATATCTTATTTTTTTCTATTTCTGATTCTAGTTACTTATTATTCTAGTTTAATTTCGTGTTTAATTGCTTACATAATGGTAATCAAGTTTGTTGGTTGATCCCCAACAAGTGGTATCAGAACTCAGGTTGACTAACAGGTGTTTCAGATCTGGTTAGTGTTTGTTCATTACAGGTCACTCACAGGGGTTTCTATTTGAGTGGGAGAAGCAATGGCAGAAGAAATTAAACTGAGAATGGAGAAGTTTAATGACAAGAATTACCAATTATGGAGAATGCAGATAGAAGATTATCTGTATCAGAAAGATCTATACTTATCGTTGGGTGGGGTTGATAGAAAGCCCACAGATATGGAAGATGAAGAATGGGAAGTTCTTGATAGAAAGGCTCTTGGATCTATAAGATTGAGTCTGGCATCTACTATGATTTCTAACTTGTCACAGGAAAAAACAATGGTAAAGTTGATGGACACTTTAGTAAATTTATATGAAAAGCCCTTAGCTTCAAATAAGGTATATCTTATGAAGTAGTTATTTAATTTGCAAATGCAGGAAGGTGGATATGTATCTAATCATCTTAATGATTTCCATGGAATTGTAAATCAATTAAATTCAGTCAAAATAGTTTTTGATGATGAAATTAAGGCTCTTTTAATATTATGCTCTTTACCTAAAAGTTGGCATAGTTTGGTAATGGCAGTTAGTAATACTACATCTGCTACAAATATCTTGAAATTAGATGATGTTGTTAGTGTAATCTTGAATGAAGAAACTCGCAAGAAAAGCACAGGGGAAACATCAGGTAATGCTTTAAGTATTGAAATTAGGGGAAGGCAAAGAGAGAAGGTCAAGCAAGGAAGATCAAGGTCTTAGTCAAAGATGAGCAATAGATCCAAATCTAGAAATGGAAAAAGAAAGATAACCTGCTGGAATTATGGAAAGAGAGGACATGCAAAGAAAGATTGCTGGTTGAAGGTTAATGAAGAGAATCAACATGAAGGTAATGAAGAAGCAAAAGTTGCAGGTATTGTTGCACAAGATGCTCTTTCACTTTCTTTGCATAATAAAATAGAATCTTGGGTTTTAGATTCTGGGGCCTCTTTCCATGCTACCCCAAATAGAGAATTTTTCAATGATTATGTCTAGGGAGATTTTGGAAAATTTTATTTAGGGGATGATGAGCCTTGTAAAATTGTTGGCAAAGGAAAAGTGCAGCTGAAATTGCAGAATAGCAACACATGGGTGTTGAAAGATGTCATGCATGTCCCAGCCCTGAAGCGGAATCTGATTTTTGTAAGAAAGTTGGGTGATGAGGGTTATACAATAACTCTCATAGCTGAATCTTGGAAGGTTACCAAGGGTGCACTTGTATTAGTCAGAGGTAAGAGAGTAGGTACTCTCTATTTATGTAATTATATTATTGATTATTCTCCTTTTGTATTATCTACTTCATATATGGATGCAAAGTAGTGGCACTATAGGCTCGGCCACATGAGTGAGAAGGGAATGAAAATTCTTAAGTCAAAAGGTAAACTTTTAGATTTGAAAAGCATAGATCTAGATTTCTGTGAGCATTGTGTTTTTGGAAAATAGAAGAGAGTAAGATTTATCAGAACTGGGTCAACAAAGAAGAAGCACAAGTTGGAGCTTGTTCACACAGACGTGTGGGGACCAGCTCAGGTAGCTTCTATTGGAGGATCATAGTATTTTGTTTCTTTCATTGATGATGCTACAAGAAAGGTATGGGTTTATTGCATAAGGAAGAAATTTGATGTTTTTGACACTTTTAAGATTTGGAAAGCTTTAGTTGAGAATGAAACAGGCAGGAGATTGAAGTGCCTTAGATCTGACAATGGTGGTGAGTTCTACAACTATAAGTTCAACTGGTATTGTCATATGAATGGAATACATAGGCAAAGGATGGTTCCAAAGACACCTCAGCAAAATGGAGTTGCTAAAAGGATGAACAGAATAATAATGGAGCGTGCACGGTGTATGAGGTTGCATGCTGGTTTGCCCTTATAGTTTTGGGTAGAAGCTGTAGATACTGTAATTTACCTGATTAATAGAGGACCCTATATAGCTCTGGATGGTGGAATTCTAGAAGAGGCATGGACAGGTAAAAAGGTAGATCTCTCATTTCTCAGAGTTTTTGGTTCTGAAGCTTTTATGCACGTTGATAAAGAAAATAGAAAGAAGCTGGATGCTAAGTCTATGAGGTGCACATTTATTGGTTATGGCTCTGGAGATTTCGGATTCTAGTTTTGGAATCTAGGAACTAACAAAATAATTAGGAGTCATGATGTTGTTTTCAATGAAAAAGTGATGTATAGTGATCAACTCAAGAAGCTAAAGAATTCTGAGCAGGGCCATGAAGAATTGGACAAGGTGACGGTCCAAAATGAGCTCGCGGGAAAGAATAATCATAGATAAGAAAACACAAAGACTGACATTAGTTAGGAAGGAACTGACATCGGCAATACAGGAAATTATTCAGTCAGAAAGGAACCAGCGCCGATCATGTGGAATCGACATCAGTCAGTTACAGGCCTGGAGGTGACCGAGGTCAGTCATTGTCAGAGAATTTGGGCAGATAACAAGCAAAAAATGAGTCTCAGACGCCCATCAGGAGGTCAACAAGGGTAAGTAAACCTCTAATTTGATATTCCCCTTCATTATTCTATTTATTGCTCACTGATAATGGAGAACCAGAGAGTTTTGATGAAGCAATACAGGTGGAATCCAATAATCAGTGGGACCTAGGCATGAATGAAGAAATTGATTTCTTGAAAGAGAACCAAACATGGGATTTGGTTGAGTTACCAGTGGGAAAGAGAACACTAAAAAATAGATGGATCTACAGATTGAAGGAAGGAGAGAATGGACAGATGAGATATAAGGCCAGGTTGGTAGTAAAGGGATTTGCATAGAAACTAGGTATTGATTTTGGTGAGATTTTTTCTCCTGTAGTTAAAATGACTTCTATACGGACTGTATTGTCTTTAGTTGCTATTGAGGATTTGCATCTTAAGCAGCTTGATGTTAAGACAATGTTTCTTCATGGAGATTTGGATGAAGAAATATATATGGATCAACTGGAAGGATTTGAGGTCAAAAGTAAGGAGAAACTTGTGTGCAGATTGAAGAAAAGCTTGTATGGTCTCAAGCAAGCTCTTAGATAGTGGTATTTAAAATTTGACAGGTTTATGACTGAGCATGGCTTCAGTAGATGTCAATTTGACCATTGTGTTTATTTTGAGAGATTAGATTATGGTAGATATATTATCTTGTTGTTGTATGTAGATGATATGCTGGTTTCAGGATCACACATGCAGGATATCTCTGAGATTAAGGTGAAATTAGCTCACACATTTGCCATGAAGGATTTGGGAGCAGCAAAGAAAATCCTTGGCATAAGTATTAAGAGAGATAGGAAAAATCATAGGTTGATTTTGTCTCAAGAGGATTATGTGAACAAGGTGTTGAAACGGTTCAATATGCAGGATGCAAAACTGGTAAGCACACCTATGGCTGGACAATTCAAGTTGAGTAAAGAACAGTGTCCTAATTCACATGATGAGGTAGAGTACATGAGTAGAGTTCCATATGCTTCTGTAGTTGGGAGCTTAATGTATGCAATGGTATGTACTAGACCCGATATTGCCCAAGTAGTGGGAGTTGTCAGTAAGTATATGGCCAATCTAGGGAAGGAGCACTAGAAAGCAATCCAGTGGATTCTCAGATATCTGAGAGGGACCAGCAGTAGGCATTTGTGCTATGGTGGGTCAAACACTTCTCTACATGGTTATGTAGATTTAGATATGGCAGGAGACTTAGATGGTAGGAGAAGCACCACAGGATATGTGTTCACTGTTGGTGGAATGGCAGTTAGCTAGATTTCAAAGTTATAGAAGGTTGTTGCCTTGTCTACTATAGAGGCAGAATACATTGCAGTCACAGAGGCTAGCAAAGAGATGATATGGATGACACGGTTCATGGAAGAGCTAGGAAATGAGCAAGAGAGTTGTAGATTATACAGTGATAGTCAAAGTGCAATTCATTTGGCAATGAATTCAGCTTTTCATTCAAGAACCAAACATATATAGCTTAGGTACCACTTCATTAGATAGGTATTGGAGGATGGTGAGTTGAAGCTGGAAAAGATCCATATAGATAAGAATCTTGCTGATATGTTAACAAAGCCGGTAACAAAGGAGAAGTTGAATCTTCATTCAACTTTTATTGGTCTTCAAGCTTGAGTTTGAAGATGGAGAAGCTAAAAGATGTTACTATACAGGTACTGGTGTAGCTGTTTATCTCCAAGTGGGAGATTGTTAAGGTGTGGAGCTAAAAGCTTCACCAGATGAGCAGATGCTGAAGTTGTTGGATTTACACAGTCACCGACGACGGTAAGGAGTCGACCAGCAGCTGTCGACGTCGTTTATAATCAGCCAACGTCGGTCATGTGTAGGCAAACATGGACCGACGTCAGCTGATTATAACTGACATCGACAGCTACTAGTCGACTCCTTGCCATCATCGGTGACTGTGTAAATCCAGCAACTTCAACATCCACTCATTTGGTGAAGCTTTTAGCTCTACACCTTAACACTTGATTTGTAATCCTCTCTACATCTTGACATGCCTAGTGGGACTAGACACATCCCACACATGAATAAGATCATTATTCAACTTTAAAATCTTCATTTGGATCATTAAAACTCCTGCAATTTGATTTTCTAACTTTATTTTGCCTTTTTTCTTTGTCATGGGTTTACACAGTAAGAGTCCTCGATTAGTAAAATCACCATCAGTTGGCATAGCCCTTATTAATCACTATTGGTATAACCATTGCCAATTATATAACCATAATTTATTAGTAAGTGTAACCATCATTAGTTATATAATTGATGTCGGTCAATATGTTTTTCTTAAAAACACAAACCTGAGAGCTAATAGGCCATTTTAAAATGCTTGGTTTGGGGTCATATGGACTCCGTTTTGGATGATTTTTTTTAAAACCACATGTTTTCTCCTAAATTTTTAGAATTTGAAATTATTTTATCTTCAAGTTTCATAAATTTGTCACAAAATTTTAAAAATCTATTTAAAATGTTTCTAATCTAACATATTTGCTTTTGGGGTGATGCCTTAAGGGTAGACAGGTAACCAATAGACTTAGAACTTGTTAAAAATGCTATTGAGACATCTTTGGCATGATTTTAAAATGAATTAGGAACATTATTTTTTTCTTAAAGTGACATTTAGGTACTTAAGTAGATGTTTTTAGCATAAGTTTTCAAAGTTATAATTAAGACCAAGGGGTCAAAAGAACACCACCTCATCTTTCAAATTTGGGCTTAAAAATGAACTCACTTTTCCAAGATTTTTGTATTTAATTAGTTATTTAAGTTAGATTTTGTTTGGAAAAAAGAGGGATGTCACGTGTATGATCTTCCAGTTATCCCCTTTAGGGAACCCTTGGAATCAAAAGTGACATTTCTATTGCAAAAAAGCCTATTCCAAGGCTTAGAAATAATGTCATCTAAAGTGCCCCCGAAAAACTCGTTAAATTTTGGATGATCTTCAAAATGACCCTAAAGTATTTATATTTTATGATTTATTTATTTTTATGCAAACTTAGCTTGTGAGGGGCATGCCATTACCTCCTATGAGTTCTTTAGGGAAGCTTTGACCTAGGGTTTTACCTCCTGGAATTGACTTCATTTGGATCCTAATTGGAGTTACACATGGGATGTATATGTATTTAAACATTGCACTACACTAAGTGAATAATAGGATGTAGTGATTATAAAAAAGACTAGACTTTTTACAACTAGCCAATGCCATGATCACCCAATTTCCATGCTTGTCTTTTGCATTGTTTGATGTGAAAGTCATTGTGCAATTGATTCCCCTAGAATGATTGAAACCTTGCTAGTTTAGTAGACCCCACTTTGCCATACCTTATTAGTTTAGACTTAAGATGTTTGTTTTTTGTCATTTGCTTATTTGGTCTTGATTTATGTCTAAAACTTCTTGTTAATTCAATGAACTTAACCAAAACACATTGCCCTCAATTTTCTTGAGCAAGGGAGGCATTACGCTATCCAATTAGAAAATTCATCTTTTCCTTGTTCAAATTGTTATCAAAAGCTTTTTGTCGTGTCATCTAATTTGGCACAGTCATGTTGCCTAATTGAGTCTAGATCTTTTACCCAATTTGTTTAAATCCTTCATTTATAATCCACATTCAAAATTTAACCTTTCTGAGTTTTAAGGGTTAGTATGTCAAACTGGGCTCGCCATTTGTGCAATAAGCTTGTTCCAACTTGGGTTTAATTTTCCATTTGGATTGAAGGTCATTTATTAAGACTTAAAATCACATTATCATCTTGGTGGACTCAAGTCATATTGCATATCACTCACACTTTGAGTCCTAGAACATATTTTATCCTACTGAAACCATGTGGAAACATTGTGCTGCCTATTTGGTCCTAACTTTATACTTAGTGATTCACGTATGTTTTTACATCTTGAGTTACTAAGTTCATTTTGTCTTATTTTTAATCTAGAGAGATTTTCTCTAAACTTTTAAGGGTCAACTTGTTGAATTTGAAACTAGCTTTTACATTACAGGTGTATCACAAAGATCTAGGCTTCGGTGTACTAGTTTTCACCTTGGGTCTTTGAGTTACCTTACCCTCTTCTGATCTATATGATTTCAAATTTACTAAAGGTTGATTAAACTCATGAACCAAATCTTCTAAATTATGCATGGTTTCAAACCACCCTCCCTTATAGTCTCATTGGTACCTTGGTTATTTGTTTAAAAGATATCCAAAGCATACTTTGTTTGGTTGCTAAGAATTGGTCCAAAGTCATTCAAACACATAGAATAGCTCTTTTAGACATGACTCAAAGGTTCACTCATAGTGGGGCCTCTTATGGCATTAGTTATGAAGATGAGAATTTTTATGATAGTCAAGATAACCCTGTTATTTTTTATGACATCACCATAACAGTAGGATCTGAAGATGATTACAATGAATATCAACCACAAGAATATCAAGATGAAGCCCTTTTTAGATTGATAGAATCAGGTGCTAGACTACCTTTTGGATTTCCTATAGAATAATTGCATACCTTAGTTAGAGAAGGAGAATAACAACAGTAAGAGCAAGATTTTGCATGAATAAACATACCTTCTTCCTCTAAAAAAGGAAAATAAATATAAATAGATTTAAAACCCATAAATTTAGACATTATAGCTAAGATCAAGATAGTAAGTCAATGATATGCAGATCAACTTATCACAGAATCAACTGATTCCCTAGTTGCCACTTCAATTCATAATGATGCTTCAAAAGATCAAGGAAATATGGTTGAAAGTATGTAACAAATATTGGATGAAGACAATACCATAGTGGATCAAGGTAATCTAAATGAATAGTTAAAGTCACAAGAGACCTTACAAAGTGTTCCATTTGACACAGAACATACATTATTCAATCATCAAGAACCTCTAGTTACTTTACAAACTCAAAAACCCAAACATTTAGTTTGAATTGAGGAAATACCTCAAGATAATTTGGCTAGTTGTTTTCAACCAACACAAAAATTGATAAATAAACATAGAAATTTCAAAAATAAAAAAAAATACAAAACAACTAAATTCAAGTAAAGTTTTACAATCCAAGAATCAATGGCCTATGTTCTCAACTCAAAGAGCAAATCAAAACCAAGTCATGGATTGAAAGGTATACACTCCTTACATATCCATACAAAACTAGGGGCACATTCCACCCCAACAATAATGAAAATAGGGGCACATTCCACCCCAACAACATCTTATTCAATCCATAAGTGCACCAAACATGCAAGAATGGAATTCTATGAAATAAATTGTTCAAAGATTGGAGATGAATAATAGAGTCAAGAATACAAATTTGATGAGATATGCCCATATCCATTTGATTTATCTATTCTCCAAAACCTCTTTCCACCTTATTTTGTGCCCATACTTGATAAGTACAAAGGAAAAGGATATCCATGTAAGCACATACAGGCATTCTTTATCTTATGTCAAGAGGTTGCTTATAGTAGTGAGTACTTACTATGACTATTTTCATAAGTTTAACGGGATAAGCTCTTGATTGGCTAATTAAAATACCCAAGGGATTAATTGTAGGTTAGTATGACTTATGATGCCTAATTTATTTGGCTATAGTAATCACTTTATACTCAAAGTCTCAAAGTCTTAACGTCAACATCAACTCCAATGAATGATTCTCAAGAATACTTTGTAAAACCTAGGCTCATGATATAGAATTAGGCTTCTAGGTAATATACATTTCAAGCTTCTTTGTATATGCTTAGATGTGCATATTTTTGCATGCATTATGAGTCTAATCAATTCTTGGTCATTTTTCATCATTTCTCATTCCATTCTCTCCCAAACTTGGGTGAACTACATTGGCCTCAAGTTCATGTTGGAACATGAGTCCATGGAAATATGTAGGCAGTGTTCAATTTATATTGAGGTCAGCTCAGCTATTTCCATTCTTATTTTCATCTCTCTCATCACTTTGTGCATTCTTATATGCTTGGTTTTATATGGCTTTCTAAGCCATTACACCATCAAATGTACGTTTGTGCCCACTTGCTTTAACCTATATTTTTAGTTATATCCTTGAGCTATTTTGCTTGCTAATTGCCCATGCTGAGGTACAACATCTAAACCACATTTGAATTAAAATCAGCTCTATAAGGGAAAAATCATTATTTATTCTTTATCAATGATCAAAATTTTCCCTACTAGGGTAAAACTATTTTATCAGGATCACATTTGCTCTACTAGAGTACTTATTATCTTCTCTTTGGAGACCCTATTCTAGTGGTGTTTCCCTTCCTAAAGCAGAACACTCTCTCTTTTTCTCTAATTCTAAGATCTCCACACTAATGCCCATGATGGCAATATTTTAGTGTGTAAGTTGTCTTGGGATTGATCAATGTTGTAAGCATGCAACTTGTACTCTCAAATTAGGTATGCTTAAAGTGTGTCCCTTACATTTATGGATTGTATATTTTCCATTCCCCCCATTTTTGGGGCTTATTATACTCCTAATTTTATTTTTATTAGTGATGGTAATCACATGTGAAAGCATTATCTCATGTGGATGTGATATAATCCATGGGTTAATCTCTCACTTTCTCTCTCTTTTCGAGAGTCCATCCTTTTCTTCCATCTTATTATGTCCTCTCAAGGGGCATCATGGGTCTATTCCAATTTCTTCTTGATAACTCTTTTCTTTGAAAATATGTTGCTTCACCTAAATGTCTTGCTACGCCTTCTAAAATAGGGGAAAAATGTAGACATCCAATTCCTAACACCATTTGTGTTGAAATTGTCAATCTTACTTGAATTGCACTCAAATGCACATTTTAGGTTAAAATCCATAAAATACCCTAAATGGTTTGAAATTGTCACTTACAAGTGCCAATTTAGGTCAAAGTATACCTAAATAGGGTACTGCATTTTATGTGCCAGCTAATTTTAATCAGATCATTTCGAGTCAAAATGACAAATTCACCATTTAGTGATTTAGATCACTCTTTTCTTCTAATCCATTGGTATATGTCACATACATTTTTTATTTGGTGTTGGGAATATCCTAAATGAGAATACAACTCCAACGCATCTAACATCACCTTCCAATTCCTCTTTAGTTAAATTTTGATCCAATAATATGAATTTTTAACCATTTTGATTAATTATGCACCAATTTCCAAAGAATAAAATTAAACTTGATTAAACTTACTTAAACTAATTAATCCAATTTAAGAGCTTAAGTAATAATTCCATAGATCTTTTTGAATATCTCATTATTGGAAATTAATGTTGAATATCTACATCACCTAGTGACATCATCCATGGGGTGGCATCCATCAAGCTATAAGTGCATAAAATATGAGGATTATCGGTCACCCATACCTAGTTAATGCCTCCCATGCCTCTTTAATTCTTATTTATCTTGAGGATATTCATGAGTTTAATTCTAAATATTAGGATTATTCATGGCCACACATCTCAATCTTGAGATGGATGGTCATAGTTGATCCTGACCAATATGAAAAATCTATAAATAGAGAGGTCATGGACATGAATTTAAAGCTTGATTTATGCAAAGTTATTATGCATCTCCCCATTCCTTTGAAATAGACCATTAAAATTAGTTACAAGTTTCACTGATAGGCTAGTTTAGTGATTTGGAATCATGAGCCTAGGTTTTATGGACTGTTCTTGAGACATTGGAGGAGTTTTCCACCTTTGTTGACAAAGACAAAGATGCTTGATCAAGGGAGAACATGATTTTGAGCCACATGGGTATGGTGAATCCATTTGGGAAGGTAATATGATGTTGCTTTCTTTTGTTTGTTTCTTGCTATCTTTTGTAATTCCTATAGGAATACATAGGCTTAGTTAGTTAGTTCTATAATGCATTTTTCATGATTTATGGACTAATGTTTGACTAATCCTCTCTACACTTTCATCCTACATTTCTTGGATAAATGCTTGGGTCTATAATACTTTGAAGATATAAGAAAGTTTGTACATCTACCTTTTCTTCATCTTTTTTTGCTCTTCTCTGATCTTGTCTTAATATGTTACAATATTGAGGTGGTGTGTATCCATGGAGAACATTATCCCAAACTCATTTTCATTTGATAATTATCTTCAACTTATTTATCCAATTCTCAAATTTGTCACCTTTGAAAATAAGAATACTCATGGTAGTAAAATTCACTAAAGTCATTGTTTCTTCTGATAATGGCCTGAAACCCTTTTGGACCTTTCTTAAATGTGGTTATATTACCAAATGAATGTTTTGAATGTATGGAGGGATTAAAAATAAACCCTTAATTAATTTTAAATTTAAGCTATGTATCAACTAATCTATCCCAAAATTACTAATTGTTAATCTAGTAGTGTTGTAAGTGAGATTGTCAACCAAAACTTGTACAAAATAACTTCAAAACCAAAAAAATATGCTTTATGGTCTTACTTTGTGAATACCAATAACAAAAATCAGATAAAAAAATTTGAAAAAAGAATTTTTAAAAGGAATTATGGCCCACACTACTTTATGCACAATTATTTATCAATAACTAAATTTAAAATAACCCTATCACAAGATAATTTGAATGATAAGTTATTTCAAACAAAATATAAAGTAAAAACTAAATAAATAACTTTACTTGAAAACTAAGTAATCTATAACTATATTTATAAAACTAGACTCGAAAACAACTAAAATTAGATTGAAACAAATATTAAAGCAAATAAGATTGACTTGAATTCAAGACAAGGTCAACATACTAGAAGTCTTTCTCTACAAATCATCAAATCATTCAACCTAATCAACAATGACATCCCAAATTCCCTATAAAAAAGGGATTGACTTAAATAAAATTTGATATCAGTTAAATAACACTAAACAGTGTGCCCCACCTCTTAAGAACTCATTTGACTACTTAGATAATGAATGAAACTTAATTGGTAGTTCCAACTATTTTTTAATAAATTATTCAAAATTGACCAAACAAATAATTTAGAATGTAAATGAACTAAATAACCTTAATAAATACATAAAACACCAAATCAAATAAATCTAATATTAATAATCAAGTACCCATATCAATATCATACTCAACATTTTTTAAGAAAATAATAAAATTAAATTAGATTTAACAACATTCCATGATCATATCCAAGTTGTTGGTCATGATAGGATCTACTTAGACAATAAAAGTTATTGCATAAATTTAAAAATGTCTTATAGAAAGAGTATCCTCTGGAGACAAGAATATCATAAGATATGGTTAAAATAGGGGGATATGATTACCTAATGCTTTCATGAGTCCATCATAGTGAAGTAAAATATTAGCAGGGTTACAATACTTAAAACTCAAAATCTAGAGCCTATTAAATCAAAAGAGTAAGGAATCTCATTAATGAGTTCCCTAATTCTAACGAAGTAATCAAAATAGAATTCACTAATATTATTCCACAAATTAGTTACTCAATCTAAAAATGAGGAATTGATAGTTTTTATTATCAAAGAAGAGATTCAAAATGCAGTTTAGCATGAAAAATGATTAATCTCCATGTCTAGAAGGCCCCCCCCATTGGATTTTTCCAAGCCGTTTTAGAAATTATCAAGAAAGACAATGGGCTAGCAGTTAATGATCAAGAAAGTCAAGTAAAATCATTAATTAATTTAATTACATTTTTATGGCCTTAGTCTAAAAAAATTCTTATGTTGAGGCTATGGAATATTTAGTCCCTGCCCTGAAGGGAACTATATGAATCAATTTAAATAATAATTATTATCCAATAGACCAATAAAATACATGAATTTTTAGATTTTTAAAGTTTTTATTCAATTATTACAATTTTTGGACCTAAAAAAAACTATTAAAATTAATTATTTCACATTTTATTGGTTGCACAACAATCTTTTCGTGTTCTCATAATATAAATCAAAAAAATTAAAACAATTTTTTTAACATAGACAAGTGTACATCATATCTAACATTTTCCCTGTTAATTATGCAAATTATTTAATTAATTAAGTTAATGATAGTTAATGATTTGATAATGTGGTGATTTGTGAGGAAGGGCGAGCATTTGGAGGGTAGATGTGGCCACATCTTTGTTGTGAGGTTATTATTATTTATTCTGTAGTTGGCAAGAGTGGGATAGGTAGGATCAGGATAGGGTACAAGATATGTCAATTGAAAATGGCACCAAATTGATGCCCAACAAAAGCAAATCATTATTTCGCTAATTCAACCCTTTCAATAATCGGGTGTGAGCAATCTGACTTTTAAACAATAACCCAAAACATTTAAAACCAATAAAATTAAAATGTGATGTGCATATAATTAGCAAATGGCCTCAATTTTTAACAAAACTACTTAATGCCTTTTACTCCTTCTGCTAACATTAACTTGGATAATGAATGCTAAATGCCATGCCTAAAATATAGAAATCCTAAAAGTTAGTAAGAATTTCTATTATTTTATCATTTTTCATGAATCTATCTACAATAGAAGCAATGAGAAAGGTGATAGTTAAATGTTTTGGTTTGAAGAGTAAAATACATATTCAGTCACAGTATCAAAGGAGCTTTTATGTCTTAAACTGATTATCTGAATTTGATTCAACAATGCCATTGTTATAGTTCCCCAATTTTTCAAGGATTTGCAGGGCACTAAAATTATCACTCATATGCATTAGTAATTCCTTAAACCTAATTTGTAGAATTTTTTATTTTCTAGAAAATAATCAATTCTAGATCTTTGCCTAATTAAACAGGAAACATGGTTCATGAATCATAACTATTCTGATCATATGTAGAAACATAGATGGTGGCTTGAGCAGTTAAATGTATTAGACAAATTCAAAGCTTGGGCTAGGTGGAAAGAGAGTATGACTAATTACATCCATAAAAGATAAATGTAAAAAAGTCATTTGTTTTAAACAGATCCAAGATAGGGTATTAGATCTCTTTAATAAAGAGCTTAATATTCATAGTTATTTTGGATTGATTTTTATCAATGTGGAATATCTGGAGTATGTTTAGCTACTAAAGTTATAAATAGTATGAGGATGTACATTTTTCAAGACCACAAATAGAGAATTATTTAAACACACTACTTTCAAATCAATAGGTGTATGGTAGTAATATAGCCATAAATACATTGATTATCACACACCTTTAGTCAATAGCTCAATGTTTTAACAATCAGTGATCTTACTCAGATTTTGTATTAAAATATATTTCAAATTGTGAATTTATTGCTCCTTACATTTAATTTTCATTGAATATTTATATGTTTATCTATAACTAACACACAAGACAAACTGTGTCAGATGTCAGTAAAGATAGAACTCCTGAAACCTGCCAAAAGATGTTTTGCCAGTTTTTTATATTTCCCGAACATTGTTTAGAATTCTACTCATCTTTCTTGATAAAATATATCCATTGTGTCTTAGTCTCCATAGGTCAGTGGCCTTGGATCATAGAAATAGAGTTAAAGATCTGTAGGAAATAATTAATATACTTTTCAGACTGTTCAGTGGCACATGTTGTAGCCTATGGATAAATTCATAACCATAATTTGGGTGTATACATCACTGGCTCACCAAAAATAGAATCAACTCATTTTATTTTTAAGACAATGGAAACTAATAAGTTAGATTATTCAAATATAGTTGATATGGAAGCTTATGATCTATATGCATAGCATTGGCTAATCACCCTACATTTTTTTGTTAAAAAGTTCCAGTTTTCACTACCAAATCTAAATATTAATACTTGTCAATAATACCATAGTAGTATGCTTTGAACTAAATCCTCTTCATCTCTAGGTTGCATTTATCCCTCTAATGTGTCCAATAGTGTAAAGCTTTTTGATAGATCATAGTTGTTTATAATCTAGTGGGTCCTTTTATCTAGTCTTTATGCTTAATTTGATGTAATAACGGCTTATGCTCTTTCTTGTATCTACTCTTTAATTTAATAGTATAGTTAGATGAGAAATCAGATAATACTCATATTAAAATCAGATTCACCAAAATTAGGGATATAAAAATCATTAGTTGAGTGATGTTTTTGGGGTCTTCCCCTGCATTGAATTTTATGAGAACCGCTAAATAAGGAATATTTGTACATATTTTCTTCATCATATTTGTTTTCTTGTCACAAAATCGTAGAAAATAATCTACCATTTTGGTAGGGATTTGGTCAAAAATTATTTTCAGACAATAATGCTTTATTTACTTTCTTTAAAACATTTGCTCATTTTGGCATTTTCTTGTTGTGGATATGCGTAGAAATCAAAAACCGTATGTATCCAATAATAATTTTCATTTCATACATTTTTTATTGACAGGTTTCAGAAGAAAAATAGAGTTTGGCATGAAATTTTTTGTAAAATTTAGATTTGACTCATTATATACATGAACAAAACCATATTTTGTATGAAAAGTAAATGTGAAATGAAATTAATGGTGTTTCATATACATGGTTTGGATAAAAACAAAGTAATGTTGTGTGTTTAGTTAAAAATGTTGTGTGTTTAGTTAAAAATGTTGTGTGTATAATTTTAGTATGTTTCTTTGTTGATTATTAGATTCAATGAGTAGATGATCTTTGTCAATTTTAATGACATTAGATAAGCATAATATATTCAGTGATTAAATTTAAAGGGCTTCTCTTAACTTCTTACTTTCTTCATTGCAGGGATATACAAAGCTACATTTTAATCGATATTGAATTGTTACATTGCAACATGAAAGTTATTTATATAAAAAAAAATCACTATTTTTTTATGTTAACAATGGCAATGCATTCAAATATTAAAAAATGTAGAATAAACAATAATGAAAAATTAATTGAATTGATAACTATAGAGGAATATTAAGAAATAACACAACCAAATTATAAAAACATTGACGATGCTTTAGCAAAATACCATATTTTTTGAGGAAAATCATTCAACTACAATGTTGGAGATTGCCTCTTTGACACATTTCACATGCTATTACATTTTCAATACACATCTATAGAAATAAGAAATGGCATAATTGACAACTTCTTAAACTGTCTGCATACAAGGGATCCAAATGCACTTAAGTCATATGAATTAGAATTAGACTCTAATGAGCTACACAAAATACATGAAATAAATGACATTGAAACATATTTAGGTAGGATGAGATTATCTACCTCGCATACCTCAGAAATAAATGAAACTAAACTATGGGGTGATAAATTTTGCATACATTGGCTTTCCAGATGGCTAAATATAAAAATATGCATATGGTTATTCACAAGGAAAAATAATTATCTTCAATTCAACAAATAATGTCAAAAAATTCCACACTCAATCTTGTTCTATGACATAAATCCTATTTGTGGTCGTTATGAACCACTATAATAGAAGAAAAATAGTGAGTATACCATCCCACTAACACATATTTAACTATCAAGTACATGCATTCATATTGAATCACATTGGAAAAATATTTTATAATAAATTCAAATGTATGGTCTCTCTAGGCTACATGCAAACACATTTAAATGTGGTGAAAGCTTATTCAATTCCATTTGTTAATTAACAAATTTTGAGTTTGACATATAATGTATACGTCGTTATCTTGCATAATATTTTGTAATGAAATACTATGTGGAAATAACAAAGCACTTCATGATGTGAAAATCAAGCTTGAAGACAATTTAATACAAAATACAAGTAAAGTTACAAATTGGCAAGCATATATTGTGAACTTGGGCATGCCATTCAAATAAGGTGAAATTGAAGGAGACAACTTTTGCTTAGAATAGAAATCTATATTATTAAATGTAAAAATACAATTATGGTAAGCAACTAAAAAGTCTATTCAAAAGAAATATTGTAGTTACTTATAACCAACAAAGACTTTTAACATAATGTTTTTTGAAACAAACACATTTCACATACACTATGATTCATTGACAATAAAAGATGAACATCGAAGTACTATAATTACATATGATGAAATAAACCTTATCTTTAATGGAAGACCAAAAACATCCCTTCACACTTACAAACATATTGCACGAAGTTTTACAAATATTGACAAAAAAGACAATGAATGCATGCATTCTATAGCAATGAAAAAAAAACTTAAAAGACATTGAAGACACTCCAAGTCATTCATGCATAGTTTATGAGAAATTAAACTTTAAGCATAACATGTGAACTTTTAAGCAATAAAAAAAAGACACATATCTAAAATTGACAAAAAATAATTCAATAATTCAAAAAAAAAAAAAACATCAAATGTAATAAAGCGTTAAAAAATGGATTGCTTCCAAAAAATTTAACACCTTATTGCATTAAGCTAAACACACCTTTGACATATGTACAAATGCTCCCTGACATAGAAGAACATCTTGTCTCACTAAGAATTGCATTTGCACAAATTAGAGAATTGGTATATACAAATCCATAGATTGGATTAATTGAATTATCAATGTGCCATCCAACATTGACATAATTCAAAAATTACTACCATGATCATTGGATGAAAAATCAACAATAGCTATTCAACTAAAAAGAAAATTAGAATAAAAAAATTCATATCAAGAAGGGAAAGTGTGTGGAAACATTATCATGCATGCTCTAAAACAATTATGTAAGAGGAAATTGTACGAATAAAAAAATGTTAGAATAATAAAACATTGGAAACAGTTCCTTAATGATAGTGACAAATTAAATCCACAAAATAGTGAAATGAGTGACAACAGTGAATCAACTAGTGAAGATGAAGATGAAATTCCCAATAAGAACATGGTGCATGGATTCATAGACTCTACATGTATTCATGACTTTCAAGATAAAATAATCCAAGTTACACCAGCGGAAGGATAATAACCACTCAGAATATTTAAAGATAAGTTTGTTGAAGAGATGAATTTCCCAACAATCTTATATGGCAGTCCTCACAATGATGACAAAAAAAAGGATTTTCATATATGAAAATTGTGTAATGGGAATTGTAACATATAAATTGTGCATTGACATATCACATTACAAACCTATTTTTCAAAGCTATGAAAATTATTATAGAACATGTAGTTGTAACAATCTAGATACGAATTAGAAAAGGACAACTAAAAGGTAGAAAACTAGTAACAAAAGATGTCAAATACAAACCAAATTTAGATAGACTGCTAAAATCTGACATTAGATATGTCAATTTAAATAAAATATGAATATCCCTAGATTATTTACAACATCTGAGAAAAAACACATTTTCAATGATACATCAATTGGGGCTACCAACATTCTTTGTTACATTCTCATATGCTCAACACAATTGAGAGGCACTAACAATTCCATTATCAAAATTATACAATAAACACAAAAAAAACAAAAAAAAAACAAAGGAAACTAATCTTTTTCATACAATCACCAATAGTTACTTGGTGAGGAAAGACCCAATTACCTGTACATGTAACTATAAACATAAGGTGAATGTAATTTTAAAAATGATATACAAAGATGAATCTTTTTTTGGACCAATTCAAGATCACTTCTTGACTGCCAAATTCTAAACTCGAGGGAACCAACATACACATTTCATGCTATGGATAAAATCAGCACCAATATATTGAAAAAACATAAATGATGACATTGCAAATTTTGTGGATAAATATATAACTTATGATGTAGACATATTCAATTTAAACATAGTTAAACTACATGAACATCACCATACAAATTGTTATAAAAAAAATAAAAAATAAAAACATTGTACGCACAATTTCCCATTCCCTCCAATGAAAAGTATAATTATTATTGAACCATCTGACAAAAAGAATGATCAAGTAGTAACTAATTCAAAACATATTTTTTCTACTTTACAATGCAAACACTTTGAATCCTCTATTACATTTGACATGTTTTTGACGGAATTGAACATCACTGAAAGTGAATACATAGAATCAATTACATGCATGCTTACATAACCAATATTTTTTTTGAAAATAAAGCTATCATATGCATGGATAAATGTCTTTTCAAAACAAATGCCTAAACTATGGCAAGTAAATATAGATGCCCAATTCATATTAAATGCATATGTTGTAAGTTCTAATTACACTTCATACATGACAAAACTTGATAGAACACTGACAAGAGGACTCAAAAGAATATGTAAATAACATTAATCAATAAACATAGATGCTATTCAAATGATATATAGCTTGGGAAGCACATTACTCAGTAGACAATAAATGTCAGCTCAACAAGCTGTGTATATAATTCTTTCATTGCCATTGAATAGTTGCTCAAGAAAATTTATATTCATATACACAAGCCCTTTAAAAGAACACAAATTTATTCTAAAACCTCAATCAATCTTGAACCATGAAGATAATAAATCAGAAGATTTCATGTGTAAATATATAATAGACTATCATTTGCAGTGCTCTCAACAACTAAGAGATATTTGCCTTGCAGAATTTGTTTTAGAATACCAAAAAAATGAAAAAAAAACTTGCAAAAAAATCAAAGCCTTGTGTTATTCGATTTGTCAAATACAATAAACATATTGACATTGAAAAATATTATAGAGAAAGGGTATTATTATACATTCCTTTTATACAAGATGAAAATACTCTAAAACATGGTTTCCTAGCTTGGTGCCATGCATATACTTTCCATGAAAAATAAATACAACAAAAACAAGCTAAATTTACATATGACATTAACTCTACTTGGGGTGACATCTATGAACATGTTGACAAAGATGAATTAGATAATGACACAAGTGAAAAAATGAACTCAAACATAGAAAACAATAGTATTGTATATGAACATTATGATCTCAAATCTGATTTATAATTCCTAGAAGAATTAAAAAGAAATAAAACTAATGTAAAACATTTTGGAATAGGAAAGCACCCATTTGTATCTAGCAATTTAAACTACTACAAACTCAGAAGAACATTGAACAAAGAACAACAAGCAATTGTGAAAGACATATCAATGAAAAAATGAGTGAACCCATCTGAACCACCACACATATTCTTAACAAGAAATACTGGCACGGGAAAAACATTTACTGCTAAAGTCATATATGAAACACTAGTTATTTAGTATAAAAATTTCATTGATAGCGATCCTATTAAGCCAAAAGGACTAATACTAGCTTACATAGGAAAAGTTGCATACAATGTTGGAGGAGTAACATTGCACTCTACATTTTTTCTACCTTTTAATAAGTTTGAATTTATTACACTTAGTTCTAAAAAACTTGATGCAATATCAAATTACTATGAACAACTACGAGTACTTTTCATAGATGAAATATCATTAGTAGGTGCTCATTTCTTGTATTCAATAGACAAGAGACCATGAGATATAATGCATTTTCCTACAAAATACTTCAACAATGTAGACATGATTCTCTATGGAGACTTTTACCAAGTTTAACCTGTGAATGACTGTCTAATTTTTGAATATGCTAAAATAAATGATAAATTGATTCCATATGATTTTTGTAAAAATGATGTAAAAGTCTACAAAATTACAAATGATGATGCATCAACAAAATGAAAAATTTATAGCAATTATTAACCGTTTGTATATAGGATCTCAAATAAATGTTGATATAAGTTACATTACTGGAAAAAAATTATGACCTACACCTAACAATCCAACATTCCCATAGCTCTTTTACATAAATGATTATGTTCACAAACTTAATGCTAAGATGTTGCCATTGGTCCCTAAAAATAAAATTGTCATACATGCAATTGATGAACAACAAAATCTACATGACACAACATATGTTGCTTACCACTCATCATCCCTACCTCCTCTAACTGATTTGAAGCTTGAACTGCTAATAGAAATCTATGCAATAAATTATGACATACAATATGGATTAGTTAATGGCTCAGATGGAATATTCAAAACACACAAAATTTCAAGTGATATAGACATAGTCCAGATCAAATTCAATGATCCATGCATTGGATGCAAACCAATAAAAAAAACTAGCTCATTTATAAAATAACTCAATTGAACATGATTAGATACCAATATTACGTTTTTTTAAGCCTCTACATTATACATATAATAATTGATCTCAAAGTATTTGAAAATAATTTCCAATACAACTCACATGTGCAAGAATAATACATAAATCACAAGGCCTCACAATGGATGGCATTGCTTTTGACTCTTTTGGCATAACACGGCATTAGCATATATATAACTTTCATGAGTATGAAATATTGAGTCACTTTACTTAGTTGCTCCATTATCAATGAATAATTTCAATGTGAAAAGTAAGATTTCAATAGAAATATTACGCTTACGAACATATGCCAAATATAAACTAGAAAATAATTCAATTAACATAGACAAAATATACTATTCTCTTATCTCATCATTAAATACAAGAATCCTACAAGCACACATTGAGGATCTAATCAATGACTATGATCTAATGCATTGTAATGTATTGTGTTTCCAAGAGATGCATATATTATGCATTGAAACGAATAATATATTAAAAAAATTCAATTGCATAACAATGGCTCATGCTCATGGAATTGTAATTTGCATTGACAAACATATAGATATTTGCAAAATAATGAAATACAAGACAAACAATGTGGAGCCATACTAACAATCATAAGCATAGAAAGCTAAGAAATGTCAATTGTCAATTTATATGTAGCTCCAAATGCTAATATCTTAGACATTGTATCCATAATTGGCAATGCATTCGTTGATATAAACAAAAACTCAAAGACATATATAGTAGGAGACTTCACCATCGACATCAACAAGCAACACATGAATGCATAAATATTAGAACACTATATGGAAACCCAAAGTATGCATCACTTAATCGAAAAATAAGAAACAATGTCAACTCCTATTATTGACCACATATGGTCAACTATACAAGATGAAAAATATTATATTTACAAAAAAGATTGTTATTGGAGAGACCATGATACTATTTGCCTAGCCATATACAATAAATATTCACATGAGTAATAAAAAAGCCATCAATTTTAAACATTATTATATTTCAAAATCAATTGTCTAAGATAATACAACATTTGCCAATAGAAATGTCAACTACAAGGTACATAAATATAAAAATGAAATTCTTTTTTTTGCAAATTATTTACTTATTTTCTAGATTAAAATATTTTTACATATAGGTGCACATTTTATTATATTCAATCTCATTCTAATTTTATTACATCATCACAAGCAACATGAAAAGATCAATAGAAAGTGTACAAGATAGCAAACTATTGGAGATTGAATCAAAATGGTACGTAAAAATAATCTCATAGTTTAATTTATTTGTCATTACTTCACACCTATTAACATTTTTCTCTTAATTTTGTGCAGTAAAAGAACAACCTATTATGGCCTCACAACAATTGATGACCTTTACAATCATAAAGTTGGCTATATGTTTGAAGCAGAAGTCCTTGTTGTTTACAAAGCAATGTTACAAAAAGAGCAAAACAAATTAATGCTATGTGTTGACTTGATATATGTAAAAGGAGAAATAATAATTAATCTCAATGTACCTAGTGACTTGATTGAAATACATGAACATAAAATTGTTGTAGAGAAAGCAAAATGAATAACAAAATTTCAAATTATGCCCAAAACTAGTTATGATTGTGGAGATTATGACTTCATATTATTGCGCACTCAATCCACCACAATTAGGAGTTTACCTCATGTTTACACATATTAGAAAGTAATACCAGACTCTATAATCAAACATTTGTTAACCAGAATTGATGCATATGCAACTGATATAATTGTTGCAATTGTAACCTCTACAAAAAAACTTGGCCTCCAACTGATATTGGAAATTAAGGATGGAAATTCAGAAGATGATAAAACATAGGTAAGAAAACAACCTCTCACATAATTTGTAATTTTAATCATACTTTATATACAAAGAAAAATAGCTACTTCATCTTTAATTGTGCAGCTCTATCTATTTGAAACATTCAAGCCATTGTTTGCCACCATTCAACAAAAAATATAGAATAAACAATTCTCAATGTATCTCTTCAAAAGTTTGGTGAAACAAAATAGCCTTGAAAGAGCATTCAAAACCAGTCAAGAAACATTTATTACTCCGTTACATTATAAGAAAACATTAGAAGAATTAAATGCATTGTTAAATGTAAAAATTGAGGTATGTTAATGCACTTGATTTCTTTCATTTTATCACTACAATTTTTTTTAAAAAAAATTATGTTCTTTACTTTCCAATCAATCACATTTTTAAAAGTAAAATATGACTCTTCACGGTTTATAACACAATTGAAAAAAATGTTCTTGTCTTATCATTGAAACATAATTCCTATTATGTTTACATCACATTAATTTCTCTTTCCAAATTGTATCTGTATTCTTATAAGTATAAGGAACACTATCAATTGCAAAGGTATATTCTATGCCTTTTTAACTGATTTGCAATAAATACATCAGCCCATTTGAAACCCTTTAGCTATTACATTTTATAACTCCATATTTCAGATCTTGTCAAGAATAAAGTTCATATGTGTACACCCATCATGTAATTTGTAATCTAAAAACTACAAAAAATAGCAATTTACAATGCTTCCTTTCAGGACTATTACTGAAAATACTACTACCTTGATTGACAGAGGTTTCACATGAAGACTAAATAAATGACAAAGTCGATACCATCTTCATGCTTTGAGAATTCTCTATTCAAGGCAAATTTGTACTCAATAAACACAAAGACATTATAGACATTGACATCACAAACTATTAAAGGTATGACAAAACATCACTTACTCTAAACAAACCCACTATTCTAGTTATTTAATATTCCAAATTATATATATATATATATATTTGCCAAAAATATCTTTAATTGTAGCATAGTAATTTTTATTAATTCAATTAGTATATTATTTTATTTATATTATGTCAAGATAAATATATTTTTTTAAATTATAAATTATTTGTCGAATATATTTTGAGTCAACATTTACTCCAAATGTTCTTTTGTTGAATATTTTTCTCACCCAACTCTACTATCAGATTTCATACTTAATATGCCAGAGGAATGCAATACAATTCTTCTAATAGACCTGGACAAGTAGTTGGTAGACATGATAGAACCAGTACCACCTACTTGGGATTACAAAACTTTGTTTCCTATAGGCTATTATTAAGAATGATAAACCATTCCTTTGAGAAAAAATTTGTCAATTTGGTTGATTTCACCAAAATTCTACCCTATAGGACATATGAGATCCCATGAAATAATTTAAATATTATTCTTGTTACCTTTTCAAGTAGATATAAAGATAAAAGTAAATGTTAAGGTTATATTTTAGGTCATAACCAAACCAATCACAAAGTTGGTGCATTATACCCCCTTATTTACATTGACTTTGTTTATTGTTCAGATTTTATACCCTTATGGAAGCTCAGTAATAAATATGACATTTCTAATATACAAATGGATAATTCATCACAACGAGTATGCAAACAAACTATGCTTGTACAAAATTTGGATGAAAAGAAAGATTTTTTATGATTCCCTGTGCACTATAAGTTTACAGTTAAAAGTTATTATTTATTATAGGACTTTTAAATATCTCCATCAACCTATATCTCTATGTTAGTCAAGGATATGTAACTTTCCTCCTGAAAGAACCCTATCAAAGAATACCCCTTGAAGAGATGTTACAAAAATATCTGAAAGGATTGAAACATTAATAATGTCATTCTTCTTGCCTTTTCCATTAATATTACCCCTAGTTAGTAAGAGCCATATTGGGTGATGCAGTGCCAAAACACACACTACTAGAAACACTTCCCATAAGGTTCTTTGTTTATAGATGATTGCTCCAAAATTAACACTATCCCTGGAGTAGAGAAATATACAACAAAATTAGGGTACCAACAAGGAATAAAAATAGGACAATTTATTTCTAGGAAGAAAAATTATGCATCAGCCAAGCCAAGTTAATAGCATATAAGGAGGGGATCAAAAGATAACTACAACCATCACAACCAGAGTAAGAAAAAGAGCCAAGGACAAATATCTTTACCAAATCCTTTTCTTATAGTGTGTGTTTTTGCTATAGTTATATTTTGATCCTCTACTTATCTGCTATTAACTTGGCTCAGGTGATACATAATTTTGTTTCTTGGGAATAATCTACCCTATTTTTGTTCCTTGTTAGTAAAAGCTTATCAAGTTTGGTAAAGCAAGAAAAGGACCTTCAGTTACTTTATTTTAAGTTGTTTAAAACTCCTTTCAACTACCTTTTTCCATGTGAAGATGTTTGTCCCTGGCTCTTTTAGTATTGTGCTTATCATGTCTAAGATTGTATTTTGATCCTCTACTCATCTGCTATTACCAAAGCTCAACTGATATATAATTAATAATGTGTCTTCATACAAGTAAATTGTCATGTATTTATTCTAATAAGGTAATACCCTATTTTAATTGTATGTTTATATGCTACAATCATAGCATTAGTTTTGGATCAATCATCTAAAAATAGAGCACCTTGTGGGGAATGTTGCTGGTAGTGTGAGTTTTGGCACTACATTCATGGGCTGGTAGTGTGTTCTATGGCCTATATAAGGTATAATAAGGGAAAAAAAACTCTTTTTCATTTATACAAATGTACATATAGGATTTATTTCCTAAATAAAGTAGTTTTTCTAAATGAAAGCAATTTTGAGGCCCTCTTACAAAAGTTTTTTCAAGAAAGGTAAGTGTTTATGGTCATGGGAGAACATTGTCGCTATATCAATTTACGTTTGTTCATAGTTTTAACAAAAGGAATAATTTATCAAGTATTTTTTGGAGAAATTTTTATCTATGGAAATACCGAGCATGGAAAGGTGGTCAAATATCAAACATTTGATGCATTTTTTTATTGTGTTGCATGAGTCTCACTTCTTCTTGTGAAGTCCAAGTCTAGTCTTGTTTTATTTTTATTATTTTACATATCATTGAGAATCCAATGGAGTGTGTTATAAAAATATTCTTAATGGTTATGAAAATATGGGAAAAGTGAAAAAATCTATTAAATTCCATGTCCTTCATTACATACATGGATGACATTTGGTGGTCATATTAGCGTTTCAAAGATTTTCTGACTAATATGCTAAAAAAGTTAATAGATACCTTTCATTCGACTTTCTGACTCAAATGATATTTGAATGGATGTCATTCATTAGACTATAAGTCACTATCATTTTAAAATTGCATCATTGCAATATAGATACAATGTTAAAGACCCACTTGAATCTATCTACCATCATATGATTTTACATCAGTTGTCTCTGATGAAGGATCTGAAGCCACAAATGAAGATATAAAAGCTTGGATATTATTAGAACACTTTGTAGGCATCTATAATGGAAAATTGTTAACAACTACTGAACAAGGGGGCTGATGGTATGCAATAAAAGCTTACAAATTCTAATACTAGACAACAACACTAGAAAACTTTTTTAATTACTTTTATGGATAAGCAAATTAATAGATGGATCATTATTTATCTAGTACTTCTAAAACTATGAAATAGAGCTGAAGACATTGATGCTTTCAAGTTTTCAAGGGTTAATGATTCTTTCTAATATTCCTTTTTACTTATTAACAGGAGATTCATGCCATAAAGACACAACTAAAAGTAGGCAAGTATGAAGTGATCGAATATTATATAAGTTAGTTTATCTATTACTTTCTTACTCTAGATAAATTATGCATAAATATGTATTGTTCAGAGTCATGCATACTAATGTCAAATGGAATGTTGTCTCATCAAGTGCTAAATTTTTTGCTGAAGATTCTCACTGCTCTTGAAATCCAACCACCAATATCTAAATATCTATCATATTAAAGGCTATTTACATATTTATGATCTAAATGCAATTAATTAAAAATTTACATATAAACTTAAGCAAATACAACTATCAATATAAAGGCAGGGACTGGCCACTACGCAGCTCTTGTTCATTATGCAATACTATTCATAAAATTATTAAGAATATAATTTTTAATACACTGAGAGGTATCCTCCCTCATCTAATTTCTCCCCACCAAGAAATATTTATTGATAATAAACAAATCCTAGATGGTATAGTTATTATGCATGAGCTTATCAATTCGGTGAAATTAAAACATGGAGTAGCTATGATTCTGAAATTAGCTTTTAGTAAAGCCTATAATAAGTAAAATGGTATTTCTTGATGAAATCCCTCAATAGATTTAGATTTTATGATAAATCGTGTGACTAGATATATAATTGAATTACATCCCCAAACTTCTCAATGCTAGTTAATGATGTCCCCACTAGTTTTTCTAGTGCTTCCATGGGTACAAGATAAGGAAACCTAATTTCCCCATATATTTTCATCCTCTTGGAAAAAACCTTAGGCATAGATTTTTGGAAGGTAAAGAAATTGGGAAATATTAGTGGCATAAAAATTACATAAGGTTTAAACTTCACCCATGGAAAGTTATGTATATGACATTAAAGTGGAAAATAAATCCTTAACTACTAACACTAAAGTCATCAAGAAGATTTTAATTCTATATCAAGATACTTCTGGACTACTCCTAAAGTTGGAGAAATATTTCATTTATTTTTTGAATACTCCATCTATCTTCAAATGAGAATTAGAGGTATTCTTTCTTTTGCATTAGGGACTTTGCCTAGTAAGTATTTGGGAATTCCCTTTTTTGATGGTCTATTCAAGAAAGAATATTGGGAACCAATTATTTACAGATTTGACAAATGTTTGAACTCCTGAAAAGGTTAATGCCTGTGATGGGCAGGTATAATTAATTGTCATTAATTATCTACTTCAAATGGTGCTTGTTTATATGATTATTTCTTAGGCTCCATCAAGTCTAAAATATAGACTAACTAGGATTATGAAAAAAATCCTATGGAATTTTATCAGAGATCAAAATAAAAATTACTCTTATGAAATGGAAGGAGGCCTTCATAAATCTCTAAGAGTGAAGTTGGTATGGAGAATCTTTGAAGTGGAGGACTATTGGAGTAAGATCCTAAGAATAAAATACTTAAATACCACACAAGAACATTTAATAATATTCTCTAACACACAAGAACCTTTAATAATATTCTTTTAAAAAGATTAGATGAAAGAATAAAAAAATTAGAATTTCATTGGAAAAATTAGAGGAATTATTAGTGATAATATTTCTTGGAATGTCAAAAATTGTAAGTCAACTAACTTTTAAATAGAAGATTAGTCCATAACATGTTTTTGAGTAATCACCAGATCTTAAATTGGTTTGAAGGCTATTTTACAGACTTGTGGGGTAGAAAGGTGGAGAATTACTAGGTGGAAATGCATAATGATAGGGGTATTTATCATTAATGGACCCTTTATTTGAAAAATCTTTTTTATAAGGACAAACTACACCTTTCATAAAAAAGTTACAGTCTTAATTTATGTCTAGCTTAGTTGTAGAGGATGAGATGAAGTAGGAAACACGTTCTTCAAGGATTATTTAGTTAAATTAGGATATGATTTCCTAATATTCTCTAATGGAAATCCATGGTCATGGAGTAGGTTTTGGCTCCAAAAAATCCTTACAAAATAAAATATTTTCTTATGGATGGCCTTTAAGAGTTTTTTTTAATGTGGAATTAGTTATAATGTATTGGTTTTCATGGCCATTCAAAATGTGTATTTTATGGAAAAAATGAAGCAACACTCAATCATATTTTGCTTCACTATTAGTTGTCATGGAGGGGATTGAATTATTTCTTCTAAAAAATGTAGTACATTTAGACCCACCCAATTGACATCCATTCTCTTTTCTTTGCCTGGCAAAAAGGAAAGGGGGAGCAGTTAGAATATTTGTGGAGTATGACACCTCCTTTGATTTTTTGGACATTATGGAAGGAATGTAATAACAGGATATTAAAGGACAAGGATAGAGCATGGGAATTAATAAATCGGGTCCTCTTATCTTGTGATTATTACCAAAATATAGAAGGAGAAATGATTACTGATAGAGGTTATTTGGTTAATGACTTAAACATATATGAGTAAAAATCACATAATATATAATGGGGAATACCAATAAATCAGTTAGAATCCCTCTTTCAAGAGGGTTTTAATCATAATTTCCCTCTAAAAAAATGTGTGTAGGTAGTGAAATACTAATTCTAATAAGGTGAAATCTCTTGAAAATTCTTTGGTCGCTAAAACTCCAAAACCGCTAGATCTAAAGTGAAATGGAAAATCCCAAAAATAGGTTGGTATAAAATAAATCTTGAAGAGCTTCAAAATCTATAGTAGGATTAGTTGGATTTAGAGATATTATCAAGAATGAAAATGGGAAGCTAATCCATTCTTTGGTTAAAAATATTCCTAAAGCTATGTATAATGTAGTTGAGTGTTGGGCTTTTGTGGATGGCCTTAAAATTGCTAGAGAGATCAATATCCAAAATCTAGAGTTTGAGGGTAATTTTGTATTATATAAATGAAATGAACAATAAAAATATTAAAATTTGGAATATTAGTCATCTCTTGGATGAGGCATTAGTCTTGGCTAGGGACTTCAAGGGCATTACCTTTGTTCACATCTATAGAGAGATCAACAACTTGATGAACTTCCTTATTGACATTGGCACCACATTTTTCCAAAATGGTAATTGTGTTTACTTGGATAATAATATAAGATGGACTAGTTTGGAGGATATTCTCTAAAAGGATTAAGAAAATTGATTAAATCTATTCCTTTTATCATTATCTCTGGTCTCTCTTATTTCTACTCCCCTTAATCTTTCTTGATTATTTCTCTTATATTTTAATTAATATTAATAATTATATAATCAACATTGATTATATAATTAATAATATGAATTAAAATATTCTCTTAATTAGTTGATGAGACTATTAGTTTATATTTCTAGTTTAAAGGCTCTTCTCTAGAAGGATTTGGAAAACTGATTCAGTCTATTCTTTCTATTGTTACCTCTGGGCTCTCTTATTCTTCTCCCCTTAGTCTTTCTTGATTGATTATCTTATATTTTAATTAATATTATTAATTATATAATAAACATTGATTATATAATTAATAATATGAATAAAAATATTCTTTTTATTAGCTAATGGGACTATTAGTTTATATTTCTATCTTGGGATTTATTTCCCCATCTGCCTGATATTTTTGGCTCATGAGAGGAGATTAGTCATAGTAATAATGGGAAAATGAGTTACTATGGCATGTGTCTAATCTATGGCTTTAAATAATTGACACCCAATACATGCAAAATGGAATTTTAATGGTTTCGCGATGTGGGAATTATTGGTGTTTGGGATTTGTATCATTTACACCCATTTGAGGTTAAATTCATCTTCTTATAAGGAAGAGGATGGGAGGATGTATTTTGATCCCCACTCATATGACAATATTTACTCTATTTTTTACCCTTTTTCGAAGGGTGCATAATATCTGATAAAATACTTCTAAAGGACTCACATATTTGAAGTAATGGAAGGGAGTTAGATAGAGGAGTTATTGGAAATGTTTAGACAAAACCTAGAAGAGAAGGTCTAGGACGTGATTCTGAAAGACTTCATAAAGCAAAATATTAGGAACAAGAGAAAGAACACACTAAGGGATGAATTTTTGGGTATAGTAAGCTTGAAGTCTTCTAAATTTGGTTGTTTTGAATAAAAAATCATTAATTTGGAGGCTACTAGGTATGGCAAAACTATGGTTGGAAAGTCATTAACGATTCTTAACCCATTTGGAGTGGATGAGGTCTTGTGTAATCCACTGGTTATTTTTGTGGTTAGGTATATATTGGATAATATTATTCTTAGGTTGTGCCTTGATGAGATTTATGATACTTTACCTAAGTCCTTTGATGATATGTACTACCCTACTAAAGTGAAAATTATAAAATATATTGAATGCCCCTCGTTAAAATGGGTAACATTGAGACAAATGGTCAAATCTAGTTTGTGGAACCTAGAAATTGAGAACTTGAAGTGCCTCTAGGTTGAGATGACTATTTTAAGGAAAAGGAACACAATGTCAAAGGTGTTTGACTTTTTTTCCCTGTTTGAAAATTATCTTGTGAAGGATACGAATGTTTTTTATTTCAACAAAGGCTATGGATTTTAGTGGTTTGGGTTGACATCCTATTTGGTGATATAACGCTAGTATTTTTTCTTTATTGTGTATTATGATAGGTAACTTACTGTTTACAATTGCCAAAATTTTTGATGCCTTGGTTGGTGGTAGATTATTTGGTTATGTTTTGGTTTGTTGGATTTTTTCAAAAAAATTAGTTTGTTATCTATTTTATTATATCTTTTTTTTTGAAAATAAGGTGTCATCATACACCTAAAAATTATATGTATCCCATCTATATAATAATATACATTGTAAGGCATTATATTCCTTAATTAGAAACCCATACACCTATATAAGCTCATCGCACAATTTCACAATGTAAATAGCTATCAAAGATCCTAGATATAATATTTTTAACTCAAAAAAAAAAAATTTGTCAGTGTTGTTACTTATTTTTATTTAATTTGAATGGAATATAGTGTTAGGTTGTGGAGCTAAAAGCTTCACTGATGCAGACATGGAGAAGGCCATTGGAGGGGTTGCTAAAGGTTGCTGAGCGTCAGAGCAACCGGCATCGGTCTGATCAGCCGACGTCGGCAGGATAGTGAAGAGAAGCAACCGATGTCAGTCATGGGTCGGCCGGCGTCGGTCACCTCCAGGCAGACAGGGACCGACATCAGTCGCCTGTGTGGTTCGACTGCGAGCTAATTACGGGCAGTTAGCTAACGAACCAAGTGTTTGCATGAAGAGAGCTATTTTTAGACTGAGAGCTGCGGATCTAATTATTGTAATTAGATGTCTAATCATTGTTTGGATGAGATCTATATAATAGACTCATGGTTGTATTGGAAAAGGTGTTCTAGTTTGAGTTGAGCAAAGTTTGCTCCTTCTGTGTGTGAAGTGATTAAGGGTGCTCCTCCTAGTTCCCTATCAGTGCCAAGCTTGGTACTGGTTGGAGAATCATAAGGACTTGGTGAGGCAAGGACAAGGGTTCTTTAGGGTGTAGAGTGATCTACATGGTAAGTAAGATCGTTGATCTGTAGGTGTATGTGTGTGCAAGGTCAAGGTTCACAAGTGAGCAGAACCGTGTTTGATTTGCAGGTGTGCAGGATCATATAGACAGCAACACAACAGGGAGCAGTATCAGGCAGGATCTACTTGGAGTACAGGTGTGTACTCGGATAGAGCAAAGAGGAAGGCAAGGGAGTTCCTTCCATAAGTATGGTCTGTTGAAGTGCAGGTTATTGCAGGTTCATGGGAGATCTACTTGAAGTACCTTGAGTACTTGTGGAGTACGTGGAGTACTTGTGGAGTGCGTGTAGCACTTGTGCTGTGTGTGGAGCACAGGAGGTGAACACCAACTCTGTATTTGAGTTGGGTGTTGGGACCTGAGAGGGAGAGCTTTGGGGAGAAGATTTACTATTCACTTGAGGTGTGGGAAACCTCTGTAAGGTGGTGGAGAAGAAGTGGCATCTTCTTTATTGTATTCTTTTCTGTATAAAGTGTTAATACAAGTTGTGTATTGTCTCTCATATCTTGTGTTATTCTGAATTCTAGTTACTTGGTGAATCTAATTAATTTCCGCATATTAAGTTGCTTGGTTTGGTAATCAAATTGTGTGCTTCCGGTTTATTTCCCAACATATAGAACAAAAATTTTAATATTTTTTATGCAAGAGATAGTTGAAAGGTTTCATGAAGAACTATTATTATTGTTATTTTTTATTATTATTGATAATTATATTTATAATAAAATGTTAACATATTTTTTTAGTTAAAAATGATTAGAAAGTAAAAAGAGTGACAAAAGAAGGACATACATATTTTAGCCAAAATAAACCACATAAAAGAACCAAGAGTGTTCACCATACTCTTACAAAGCCAATAACATCCTAACAAATTTAAGAGCACAAAGAATATTCATAATAGATATCTTAAGATGGATGAAAAGTGAAAAACATAAAATTTAAAGTCAACAGATATGCCAATATCTTATAATTTGAATCAATTATATTTGAAAAGAGTCCCTATGAAAAAAATCATTAATTTGTGCCTTTTTTAACAAATCAATAAATCTAAATATGGAAACATTTTCAAAAAATGTAGTTCACAAACATTTAACTTTTTGTTTTATAAGGAGTTGGAGCTTGGAGGCTTAAAATAGCTATGCCTCCCCTAACTCCCCTCCCCCTGGGGAAGGATGGGGAGGGGAGGAGGAAATCCATCTATATTCTCTATATTGAGAGAGAAAGGAAAGACCCAAAGGGTACCTGCATGTCTACCATTTGATTATGTGACTTTTTTGTAAAATAATAAAAGATAGAGTTAGTGGAGAATGGAAAGATATAATAGGCCTGTCAGTGGAGTGGCCATTGCCACAAGACACTCAAATGTAATTTCATTAAATTGAGCATGTTATTGATTGCTTTAAGGTTCATAACTTTGAGATAAAATAAAATAACTTGGAGATTAATATATGTACCATAAATATCATATTTTCCTTTAAACATTTTTATTTATCTATTGCATCATATTGATTGCAACATGTGGCCTATTTTAGGGATATAAATTCAATACAACCTTCACATGATATGTTTAATATAGGGGTTTAAATCATCATCGTGTTCAATCAAGTTTATTAATAGTAGTTGCCTTGATGATATAAGGAACTCTATAAAATCTGTAATTTTCTATTTTCATGTAATAATACATTGGTAACATGGAAAAATGGAAGCAAAAAGATAGACTATGGGACCTCAGTATATTTTTCTCACATTAGGAACATTACATCATTGTTTTTAGTTGCACATCATACGTGAAGCCCTATTTCAATCAAAGCAGCTCTCATGACATCCTTGTTTAACATCAAAAATATTAAAGGACAAATCTAAGATGTCACCACCCTCAAAGCTACAAACTCCTATGCAATTACTAATGTAGGTCATGTAAATCCAACCACTACCTTGTATTTATGTTTGGTGTAATATGGGCACCCTAGCATATGGTGTCACATGAAATAACCTGTCAGCACCACTTACCATTACTGCCTAGTGCAAATTAAAATCTTTCACAATTTGCATGTTCTTTATTACCTTACCCTTTCTTAGAGGGGTCTATGTTTTTTGTTTCCATATGTTATTAACCCTAATTTAATTAATGGTGTTTCAAGATAATTAGTGGATTTTCATGACATGTACCCATTGTAGAGGGGTCTATAACTTACAAGGTGTTGGCATATTTGATTGATCATTTTCTATTATCAAGTGTGGATGAGGACATCATGAGTGTTGATTTAATTATGGTAGGATCCAAATATGATGTGTTGATTGAAGCATCACTATAATTCCACCCATGTGGGGACAAGATATTGAGTTTTTGAAATCTATATGTATATATACTAATTTCCCACTTAATGGTAATGATGTAATTGCATTGTGACATATAATATGCATATGACTATTGAAAATATGTTATGTTATAAGTGGTAATAGAAATAAGGCTCCAAAGTATAATATTTCATGATGAGTTTGAGAAATGGTGAAATAGTGGGGAATGGTAAATCCATACATATCATGCAAGTGGTGAATAATTTTAAGGTGGGTTGATTAGTGATGGCAATGGGAAATTATAAGGTATTATAAGTAGTATTATATATCATGTACCAAACCAAAATTCAAGGAAACAAGTGGATTTACATTAGTGTTATATATTAATAATATATATACTACTTTTATTTATAATAGTATATATTATTAACAAACTGAGTGACACATGCAATCAATATTTATATGTTTCACACTCTATATAATGGTTTTAGATGTGTGTAAAACCTTAACTCCCCTATCATATAGACACAATGTTCTATAATTAATAATGAGTGGTATGAAATTGAAGTGCTTAAAAGAGGAGAGTTAAAAGAGGATAACATTATGTTGTTGATGACATAGAAGATCTTGGAGAAAATCTTAGATGAGCTACTATCATCATTATTCCCCAGGAATCTGATATCTATATAGGTGTTCTAAAGGTGAGCACAATATTGTTTTTTTATGGGAATGGGTTCCCATCAAGATCCTTCCTCCTCTTCAATCACTCCTTCCTACAAGGTTATATAATATTAGGTGGATGTGGATCATCCCTAAAACCACAAGTGCTCCCAATTTTTGGTAATCCACTGGACCTTGGTATGAATGCATCCCAGTCTCTGCATACTCTCTACAAACTCTTTGGTCATCTGATATATATAAAATTAGGCACCATATCAATTGTTATATGTTGGGTTTCTTTTTATCCTTAGTTCTACATGACTAAGCACTAGTAGCATGCCTAGAGGAAGGGAGAAGCTAATGTGTTAGCATGTTGTCATATCATGTAAGTGACCTCATGCACTTACCTAAGGCACATAGCCTAGATCAGTTTCAATTAGTTATGTCATGTGATGTTGGATGAATGGATTTTAGGTGCTCAAGTTAACACAATTAATCATTTTTACTACAATCATCATTCTTAGAGTTAGCCATTAAACACATTCACACAATGTGAGTACTCTATTATCATAAAGTAAAATTAACATCAAATAGACTCAACACATCAAGATTTACATAATATTTATTCCATTGATAAATCTTATAATGTTATAAATATACTTCATTCAGTACACACTTTCCATATCTTTATCTTGACAACAACAATAATAAACATAACAACCCCTTATAAACAAATCCAAAGGGGTATTTATACATAAGCAAACTCCTTTTTAAGTTGCATCATTAATACACTAAAGATGACAAGCCAATGACTATTTCAAAGAAAGAAGTCATGGTGAGCCATTATAATTAAGTTCCTATTCAATCGAGCTAAATAGCCCCTATATACTGTCTTTATGCTAGATATTAGTGTTCATGTTCCTCCTCTTCTACGAGCCAATGCTAGATTTGTGCTCCCATTAATATTTGATACTTTCACAAACTTCTTTGTAACCACCTCCACTTCCTGCACCTTTATCTTATTATTTCACTTCTCCAAGTCCTATATTCTATTCTCCCTATTCTATACTTCCTTGTCTTTTGTAACACCCATCTGCACCAAAGGATTCCACATTATTCCCTCATGTTTTCCTCTTTCACATCATTTTCTCCCACCCCATGGTCTTTCATGCTCATCTCATTCCCTTGCATCTCCGTGCTTATGGATAAAAAATTATTAGAATATATTATAAATTTTGGGTCTAACATTTACCCTAAATTAAATAGATAGTCCATCCCAAACTATTCTATAGTTTCCTCAATTGACAAAAATGTGGAATCTACCTCTTGTACTTTGTACTTGAGCTCATCTCACTGATTGAGGTCTACTTGAAGATTGGAAGTAATAACTTCCACTTTGACTTTTAATTTCTTCATCTACTTGGGATGCTCTAAATAAGTATTTTCTTTAGTTGTAGATGAGTAATTACAATTTTATGGGCATCCTCGAGTACCCCAACCTCTAACAAAAATTGTCCACAAAGCACTAATAAACTAACATGCAACTACTATCGATGGGTGCTTATTTATGTTTCTATTTCTTTGATGTCCTAGAATAATTTTACACACTGGGACCTATCCTTGATTCCTAAAGCATTCTCAACAAATTTTTGGCATTGTTTTTCCTCCAACAATAGTTGTGCTTCCAAAATTTTATTTTTCCATGACAAGTTGACAAAAACCCTACTGGTAATTGGAATGGTGGCACTTTATTTATTTAAAATTTATGGTAGATGTCTATGGCCTCATTGAATTGTGTGATAACCCATAGTTTCTCCTATTTAGGATTTACCATGTTTTTACACTTTTTTAATAAAAGCTCTATGAATGTCTCCAACTTATTTATTGCCCTACCAATAATGGTAACTCCATCTATGAAAATTGGTTCAATTATCAAAATTATTTGACAAAAACCAAAGTCCTAAGTTGAGCCACTTCGATTACATCTAATTAGTGCTTGAGTTCCTTAATTTCTTCTTCAAGATTACACCTCATCTTATTATGTTCCTTGTATAGACAAATGAACTCCTGATGTTTAGCATTAATTTGGTCCACATCATGGCTATTGAGAATGTTTTACCTACAAACCTCTAGGGTAAACTTTATAAGGGCTAGGCCTATTTATGCCAGAGAGAAAATTATGAGAGTTACCTAGTGTTTTGAACACTTGCCTCTTATGGGCTTATGTTAGTGCTAGTCCTTGGAAGATCAAAATGTTCTTCATTATGATACACCTCCATTGTAAATGAATTTTGTGTCGAGTTTTCTCTATGAAATCTTGTTGGGGAAGATAATTCTACAAATATAATTACACTTATGGTGTGCCTATTACAATGTGATACAAATAAGGGATTATTGACTTGGCTATTGTCATTGTTTTATATTTTACATGGTTTCCTTTCCCCTTTGAGGTCCGCACTCCAAGTATGTAATCTCAATGATCTTTGCTCATTTTCTAGTGCTGGTGTCAAGGTCCTCTTCATTGGGGCCTTCTTCTCTTTCTATTTCTTTAAGGGTTGGACTTTTAATGTTTATTTATTTATCAACAACATGATGTTCCCCACTTGGCACAATAGTCTTTTCTCTGATAGTCCCAATAGGCTATTCTTTGTTAGGCCTAGGAGTGGTTTCTTTGGTAGGTTATGCATCTAGAGATGCCTCACTAGTGCCTAGAATCACCATTTGGGGTGCTTACTATTTAGGCTCTAATTGGATAGCTGGTTTCAAAATATAATATCTTTTTTTGCAAGTAGTTCCTAGGCTTTTCTTGGTGATGGGGTTTGATTTTATTGTTTAGTCTCAACCTTGGGATGTTCCTCCTACATCCTATTTGAAGTGGTGGCCTCAAGTCTTAGCCTCTTTTATTTCAATTGTGCCCTTTATTCTACATGTGTTCACATTTGGGAGGGTAGTGGTTCTTTATTTGGATTCCTGGTCATCAATTTTTTCTTCTAGGGCCTAAGCATATAGAAAATCACCTAGATTTTCCCTTGTATGACTCTCTTATAAGGGTGTATATTAGTCTTGTTAGTCTCATAATGCTCCATATATGTGTGCCTCCTTGGATAGACATAAATATTGTGAAGAGTGTGTATCTCAATGTCAATCTTGTATACATCAATATTTATAGGGGGTGCATCTGAAATGCAACTCACATAGTCCATGAAATATCTGGTAGTGAATGCATATGGAAGCTTGAGCCATGGTGACAAGTTTTCAGTGCCTGCCATCCAAATTTTCATGAGGGAGTAGTGTTAATTTAAAATAAACACAACATAGGTTCCCATATATGCAAGAAATTCCTTAGGTATGCACCATTTGTTCTCAAATGCATCCCTCATACCATCAAACCAACCCTTCATCTCTACTTTTTAGGAGGTAAGATGGCATCAAAAAAGGTGAATTTTTTGAACCATTTGATAGGGGAATTATGCTTTGGAGGGTAACCCTGCTTTATCTCCTTGCTAGAATACATCAAGATTCCAATTTTATCAAAAACTAGCAGCAACAAAATTTCACCCCAAGGGAACTTATGGTTAGGTACGCGATCCACCTTCTCATCATCCTACATAATTTTATCAAAAAAGTATAGGGATTAATTATATTTTTATCCCTTAGACATTTGGATGGAGACATAGAGGTGGGACATATATGCCTCCTTCTATTGATCCACACCTCACAGCTTGGTCATGGCCAAGCACACAACCACTCAAATTATGGGATCTGTTAGGCTTATAATGAACATGGTGTGACATTCATTTTATATTGTAGTGTCATCATTGTTTTATCAATTACCTCTTGAGATTCAATATTTATAGTGACATCATTACCAGAACAAAGTAATCCTATTACTTTATTGATTCGTTTAGGTATAATTCTCATTCTATGCCCAATAAAGTAGAGGTATTCTTCATGAATGCATAAAATTATAAAGGGAACCACCCCCATGACTTTCCAAAATAAGCTAGCTAGAAGTTTTGGAACACCCTAACATCCTCCAATAAGTTGTATATCATGAGATCATAGGTGATCTCATTCTAGGTGTTCTGGTGATCCACCCGATAGTCTCATTATAATATGAGTTTATTCCTAGTCTGTCGATGATTATAATTGAGCACTTGATAAGTGGAGACCTTCAAATTCCAATCATCCATGTGTAGATCTGCCTCTAAAAACTACATTTATTCAATAAAAATGGGAGAGGGTGATGGTGTGGCAAGAACCTTCGTTCCCATACATGCCATTTCTAGAGCTTTACCACTATATGTCCCTTCTTCCAAATTTATGGGTTATGTTCCTTACATGTCATGTTCACTAGATCCTTATTCTTAGATATAAATGGGACTTTATATTTCTACACCCTTATATTCTTCAACTTTGGGGACGGCTGGTAATGGTTCTCTGCTCTTGTTAGATTTTTAGTTTGACTGCATCATTGATTAGGGTCCTTGAAGTTTAATGCATGAACAAAAAAATATTTCAAATGAATACATTTTGATTATTTTGGATCTAAACCTCAAATACTTTGGCTTGTTGCATCAACCTCCTCTAATGGTAGGTTTGATCCCTAGAACCTGCAACTTCCTCATATCTTCTCCTATGGTCACTTTATCACTTCATTTATCAAATACTCTTCACCTCAATCTCTACTTTGCATTTTATCCCTGAAAACCTGCATATTCACCTTCCCTTATCACTTATTTTCACTCGCTAGAGCTCTAAATTTTTTAATTTTTTAAACATAAAGAATGAAAATGATAAGCCTCGTGATCTTTTATAATCTACCCTAAATTTTTACATTAACTCCTCCACATTGTCATCCATCACTTCACTTATTTAATGCATCAAAAAACATGCCTTGGTGTATATTTATCAAGCTTTCCATTTATACTTATCTATCATTAATTACCACATTTCCCATCATTTATAAGTTTTTGTGTCTTTCTCAAAGTGCATGTTAGCTGTAAAAATTCAAATTTCCTAGTTTATTTGTTAAAAACTACCTTTTCTATTCTTAACCCATTTTTTATAATAGTTTTTCATTTATAGCCTCCATTCCCCTTCCATGGGTCATGTTCAACCCCTTGTGTGCCTCATGCTACCTATTTCATGCATCCTTTACATGCCCTATTTTATGTTCCCCATTATCTTCTAAGCTCTTTGATCTAACACATTTTTCCATTATTTCCTTCACGTGCCTCCTCTACGTGTTTCCTCTTGAAAACTTACTTTATGTGCCTCCTCTTTAATGCTTCCTTTGCTTAAGCAGTTTATCCATCCTTAAAACTTATCACACATTGAAATCTGTGTATGGTCTTCTATGTCATATCATAGTGCAATTCATGTCAAGAAAGAAAAAGAGAATGCAAAATACCAAAAGAGTATCAAAATGAATCAAACCAATTGCAAAAAATCATGTAACTAATGTGATGCTTATTTTAGAATGAAATAAAATCTTAAACTAACGTAGTGTCATATGCCTTATTTTCTAAATTGAAGAATTACATTGAATGGTAGGGCTGAAACTGACTACCATTGAAAATGCCTAGTAATAATTGGCCATCTAATCTTTTTAATTTTAAATTCACTGTCAGATGGATAACATGAATAATAATCCAACCATCCCATCACATATGTAGTTTACTTGAATGGTGCATAAATTTTGAATCATAGACTATGACATGTATACCAAAATGAAATACTTTAGTTTTGATATGTCAATCATGTTAGGCTTTTTGTTTTTTTATTTTCAACTCCTTGGATCTAGAATGCGAGGAAATGTGTTTCATCTAGATAAAGTAGAGAATCCATGTATGCTTTTAGGGATTCCTCATCATCTAATCTTCCTACATATATAATATGTAAAGAGGGAACCAAGAACTCTATCAATAACACACCAAATATGATATTAAAAGGAGTAATTTTGTTTAACCTTTTGTATGTGGTCCAATAAACCAATAAGATGACATAAATTTGATCATATAAATTAGTGAAATTAATGTTTCAAATATTGGTCAATATGTTACTCAATATCTTGTTGAATGCTTCAGTTGTGACATTAGCTTGAGGGTGGTATGGCATGGTTTTATGATTTGTAATCATAAATTTAGCTAAGAGGATATGCATTATTAATTAAGGAAGTGAGTGTCATGATCAATTGTTAAACTTAAATGGAATTCATACCTTTTGATGATATTATCCCATAGAAATTTGTTGATAGATGTAGCCATGCAATTATGTGTGGATGTTGCTTCAGCCCAACGTGTGAGACAGTCTATGATAGAAATGATGTTCTGAGCACCAGTTTGTCATGCAGCTAGTTGAATGGCCCAAAAAATATCAATATCCAATTTATCAAATGGTTAATGAGAAATTATTGGATGAAGAGGCATAACATCCCTTTGATTTGGTTTACCTACACACTAACATATATCACATTGGCACGGATAAGCTTTGGCATATTTGAATAAAGTGGGCCACCACAATATATCCAGTATAACTTTTTGTGATGTTACATCACCAACATAATGTCCTCCTTTGACAACCTCATAGACCTATTGATGTAATTCCATGTACTCATGATGCACTAGTTTATATAGGTCTCTACCAATAATCTATAAAGGGGTAACACACACAATTAGTTTTTTCTCTTAGGTGGTAAGGTTGTTTGGTGTGAACCCTATTGTAATAAAAGATATATTTTCTTTCAATTTTTTAGGTATACACATAACTTGAAAAAAAATTGTACATCAAGTAAATCATCTTCTATGGTATGTGATGGTTCACCAGATTGAACACATGAGAGGTGGTCTAGATTGAAATCGACTTTACCTAATTTGATGGCAAAAAAAAACTAAAATTATTAAAAAAGAACAATCCATCAACAAATGTATCCATGAAATAATGGCATATTTACTAAATACTTGAGTGTTTCATGATCCATATAGAAGACAAATGGGGTTGCCAACAAGTATTGGTGAAACTTTTAAAGCGCATACACCATAGACAAGGCCTCACGGTCTGTTATAGAGTAGTTTTGTTTCCATAGTGTGAGCTTCTAGATAAAAAAATAAATAGGATGATCAAGGTTTCCCTCATCGAGTTGTGCCAGGATAAAACCTATTTCCTTATCTGAAGCATCGACATGTACATGAAATGATTGGTTCTAGTTTGAGAACTGAAGAATGGGTGTAGTCACCAATTTCACTTTTAGGGTCTCAAACTCTTGTTGATATTAAGTTATCCATAAGAATAAGCCATTTTACTTGAGTAGTTCTTCTATCAGGGTGGCTATGTTAGCATAACCTCGAATGAACTTTTGATATTACCCCATGTGGCCTAAGAAGGTATAAACATCATGCTATGTGGTTAGCACTGGGAGTTGGACAATGACCATAATTTTAGTTGGATCCACCAATAGGCCATCCCCACAAATTATATGTCCCAAAAAGATCCTAAATGGGATGGCAAAGATGCACTTCTTCAAAATTAAATAAATCTAAATTTTTTGGTAACATTCAATCATGAGGCACAGATTGTCATAGTGATCACACATTTAACCATAAACAATTAATTAATCTAAGTACACCTAAAGGAAATTATGGATGAAATCATTGAAAGCCTCAACCATAATACATGAGAACACAGTTGGTGCATTCTTGAGGATAAAATGTATAAAATTATATGCAAAAGAATCCCATTCATTTATAAAGGTTATGTTTACCTTGTCTTCATTAGCAATTTGTACTTGGTGATAGCTATAAAATCCATCAATAAATGTGTAGATCTTTCACCCAATAACACCTTCCAAAATTTCCTCAATGAAAGGCATTTGAAAAGGGTCTATTACACATACCACATTGAGTACCCTATAGTTTAAAAAAATTAAAATGGGACATCCTTATTGATGTTAACCACCATGGGAATAACTCATTTAGATTCATCAATGGAAGTAATAACTCTAATTCATAACATGCTATTAATTTCCTCTTAGACCTAAACATGCATATTTGGGTTCATCTGATGTAGCGATTCCCTCACTGGTCGAGCACCTTCAACTAACTTGATGTGCATTCTACACAATGATGGATGCACTCTTTTATTTCTATGTGGTTGCATGGGAAACATCTTGATACTCATGCAATAATTTAAAGATTTTGGTTATTTCAACATTAGACCAATATTTTCCCATGGTGGCTAGTTTAGGTGCATCATCCATTCCAAGGTTCTGTTGAACCATTTGGAGTGGTGTAAAATATGATTTATACTCAAATTTCATTATATCTCTAACATCATGTGCCCCATACTCTGTATATAGATTTAAGTGGTTAAATGATGGCTCTAGTTGATCACAACTAATACCCTCATCAACTTAGTACACAAATTTTTCCTTGCCCTTTAGGATCTATTTTTGATGGTCATATTTAGAGTGGAATTTTAGTACTAATTGAGCCATGTAGGAGTATCATGTTATTAGAAGATGGTTAAATTTTCCTCAATTATGCCATGCATGTGTTGTATCTGATCTTAAACTAGTACCTGAGTGTCAATGATTACCTAATGAATCACTTGCATTAAAAAATTCAAATCCATTCATGGTGAAGAAAATACAAAGGAAAAAATTAGATCATGTTTAATGTGCTACTAGGTATTTGTATCTCTACATATTTATTGGTGAATGTAGCATGCCCTAGCGCAAGTGCACAAAGTACCATAGAATGCATGTACCCATAATAATTATATTAAAAATGTTTCATTAGTGCTCTAAAGGCTTTCACATTGTGTTATATGTTGTTTTAGATAAGTAATACCACTATAACTTAGGGTGGTATGAACACAATTGTCATGGTTAAAGTGATTATGCATGGCTATACATACTTGTTCCCATGTATCCCATTATTATTGATGAGTAGACCACAATCAAGCAATTGTCCCTTAAAATAAGAAGGTGATCACACAAAACCTTTCATCCTCATTAACATATTAATCCTCTAATTATTGTATGTATTCTTAGACTTCCATTTATCCATGAAACCTAGGTGCCTAGTCCAACTATAAGGGTGGTTCATCTGTTAGGTATACATCAATTAGGAAAAACTATTTATAGCATTAATAAATCTTTAGAGGGGAAATTAGGTGGCTTTATAAGACACCATAGATGCACCTTGTTACATCGTATGCTCCTTGAGTGCATTGGTCACAAGTGACACTAGTAATGTCAAAAATAGACTGAGCATATTCCCATTACAAGATGCCATAAAAAATAGGATCCACATTTTCATGTCCTTGAGCAGTAATGTTATACATTGTATTAACCTACTCATCAACATCAATGGGTTTTATAAAGGGGGGTCCTTGGTAATTATTTATAGGTATGACTAAATTGACCCACACTATGGGGCCTACGACCAAGTGTGTGGGGGACAACCAAGTTTTGGTTGTATAGAGTGAATGATCAAAGCCAATTCATAAAGAAATAACAAAACACATTCAATGGAATGGAATCATTAATTTTAGGAAATGTAACTTTTATTCATTAATAGAGAATAAGGAAAACTAGTATAATGTGTTACCATGCATGTTTTACATAGTAGATATGCAAATCATGTTATCTGTGTTAGTACTATGTAGAGCATCAAACTTTGGATGGATATGTATGTTACATACTTATAAAATTAGAATACAAAAATTTTCACAACCATTATTAATTACCAAAAATATGGTTGCATCGATTCATCTTCCAAACTAGATGATAGTTAGTGAACCCCTTGAAGCACATGGTTGAAATGAGTTGACACGTGGATGTGCTATGGAGTCCAAGAAGTTATCTAGGCATGCAAAACTATGAAGAATGGTGTGGAACTATGAGGTGCATCAGGTTATGAGCTAGAGTGTATAGGAGTTGGTGAGATGACACATAAACTTGTGTAGTGTGTAAATCCTACAAGTTATAGTGTGGAACCTGCAAGCACAAGGGACACAAAATTCAATGAGATTAGTGTATAACTTATGTGACACATGGGATCATGATTTGGAAAGTTTATAATAATGAATTCTTAGTGTGGAGCGAACAAGGGTTAGTACACAAAAGTCTACGATATGGTGTGAGACTTATGTGTATGACTTTTAGAAAAAATTGATTAAGAAGTGTGTATGATTGGGTGAGAGGTGTGAACCATGTGTATTAAAGTGAACAAGGAGTAAGATCAAATGTGCAAAAAATGTGCATGGATCATTTGCACTTTCTTGAAGAGCAATGGTATCCATTGCACTGGTGTGTAGTTATGGAAATTGCACCTAAAGTTAATATAAACTAAACCACTTCGCTTGATCATCATAATTCCCAACCTTAATCACTTAAAAAAATTGGATGTGAGCCACGAAAGGTGTGTGCATCTATCACTTCGATGATCTAGTCCTTAAACATGGGATGCAAGTGTTATGGATCCAAATCAAAAATATGTTATGTCACTACTACCTCAATAAGCAACAAAGTGTAAGGATGGAGAAGTTCCATGTTGAATACTAGGTGCATGTCCTTTTACTAAGGTAAATAAAAAATTAAGGCATTCTCACTAGCTACACATAAAATGGTGTAAGAACCATAGTGTAGAGGCTTGATCTACTGGTGTGGACCTTTTAAGTTCTCCTTCTAAAGTTACAACCAGAATTTATCACCAACTTGGAATGCATGAGGTGTGTGATATGTGGCATGGTGTTCCTTATACCTATCTTGAGTGCAAGAGAGAATCTATTGATATTGATGGTGATTAGACTAGATGTGGTACTAAAACATTTTAGTTTTATTTACTTCTAATTCTTATACACATAACTCATTTCCTGATGGTGCACAATAAGAGATTTACAGAGGTGTCAAAGGTTGAAACCTAAGACATGTCTAGAATGGAATATGGCCAGTAGAGTTGTGAAGATCCCTATTGTAGGCATGTTGAGTGTACAAGACATTGTCATCTCAAGTTCAAGCATGTGAGTAGTTGTACATTTGTAAAAGATGAAAAAGTGTGTGATTGACCACTTCAATTTGCCCATCTATCTAAGGATGAAAAGTCATCGATTGATCTAGCTATATACCCATCGATTCCCACCATGATTTCCAAAAATGACTCACAAAGTTGGATCACGGTTAGAGATGATGGAGGTTGGTAACCCAAAATTAACCCAAACATGGTTGAAGAATGCTTGTGTAGTGCCAAATACATCAATGTCTTTTCTGCATACAAGCATGATGTCCCTCTTGGTAAATTGATCCACTATAATCAACATAACATCATGTTGTCATTTCATCATAGGTAATCTGAATCATGAAATCCATGTTGATAGATTCCCATTATTTGGATGGAACTAGTAGAGGTCTGTAAACTCTAAGATTCTTATTTGTGGGTTTGGTGATGTAATAAAGAATGTAATGCTTGATGTGCCAAGCCACATTTTTATGCATGTGTGTCTATTAGAAGTGTAACTATAATGTAGCTAGAGTATTTATCATGCTAAAGTGTTCTGAGATCTTAGCACAATGCACCTCCCAGATGAGTCATTAGTGAGGTGCACCAAAGGGAGCATAGAGATGTCTAAACTTGTAGAAAATATGGTCAGACAAATAGAACTCCTAAACTTGTGTACCTTGCATGAGGTAGGTATAATTTATTGTGAAGTCTTGATTGACTAAGTAAAGAGGAACCTAGTATTAGAAATTATGGTCATGTATATCTAACACTATGATGAGCACATGAATTGGTGGTTGGCTAAGGCAATCTATGGCCTTGTTATCCTTCCCTTTTTTTTTATAATGAGATGGAACTATTATAGGTAAGTCATCCAATTCATGTGGTGCATATTTTATAGCTTGTTCTATGACTATAAGAACTAAATTAGTTTATGGTCCAAATGAACAACTATCTCCTTCTTAATAATGTAGTGTTGTCATTGATTAATTACTTGCACAATAGCATACAGTTCCTTCTCATAGGTGGACCACCTTTACACCATGTCATTCAATATATTAGAGTGGTATGTAACCAGTGTCCATGTTGCATGATCAATCCACTAAGTGCATAGTCAAATGCATCACTGATTATTTTGAAATTTTTCACAATGTCAATCATTGCAAGAATAAGCATCACATAGAGACATTGCTTGAATGCCTAAAAAACATGTTGTTGTGCATGTGTCCAATCAAACTTGGCTTTGGCATGTGTGAGCTAACTGAGATCCCAAGAGATGTGCAAAAACCAAAGATGAACCTAAGGTCAAAGTTATCAAGTATAAGAAAACTCCTTAATTTTATGAGATTATGCAAAGTAGACTAATCTTGGATCACTTTAATCTTCTCTGGATCTACTCTAATTCTAGTGTGATCAATGATGTAGCCTAGGTATTAGATCTATACCATGCCAAATGTATACTTCTCTAAGTTGGATTGAAACTTGTGCTAGCACAAAGTGTTTAAGATGCATAAGATTTGTTGCTCCTCTCAAGTCTTGATGAAGATGAAAATATCATCCAAGTAGACAATGACAAAGGAATTCAAGAATGGCCTGAGTAGATCATCCAGTAAGTATATGAAAGTGGTTGGTGTATTGGTGAGGCTAAAAGGCATGGAAAACCATGCATACAATCCTTCTTGAGTCTCAAATGTTGTCTTCTAGACATCTTCAGGATAGAATGAAGCATGATGGTAACCCGACTTCAAGTTGATCTTGGTGAAGTATTATGCACCTCAAAGATGGTCTAGAAGGTTTGTAATGCATGATAGTGGATACTAATTCTTTACCATGATTTTTTTGAGTGCATGATAGTCTATGCAGAGTCACCAAGACCATCTTTTTTAGGTGTGAGGATTATCAGAGTCCCATAAGGTCAAGAACTAGACCTGATTTTTCCCTTATTAATAAACTCTTAAATCTAGGAGTAGGCTTCATCATTCTCCCAAACTGATTTGTAATAAAGGGGGATATTCAAAAGATGGAATCCATGAAATAAATTAATGTGATGTCTTACTATATAATGTGTTGGAAAGCCTTCTAGTTTTTTGAAGACTTTGATACTCTACTTAAGTAACTTATCAAGTTGTCTTTGTTATGATAATGTGCATGTGTTGTGCACTGATAAGGTGTGTTTTGGTTTTGACTATGTAGGTGTATTAGGGTAGACCATGAGTAACATGAACTTTTACATGTATGAAACAAGCTTATGACATTACTTGGTAGAGACCAAGGTAACTTTGGTCATGGGTGCTAACTCAAAAAGGTTGTATAAGTGATCTTACATGGGAATAGTCCAAATTTGTGCCTTGGATGGATATATAATTTCATAGTCAAACAAGTACAGTCTCCCTAGTAGGATGTCATATACCTATAGGGGTGTGATGTCACAAGTGATGTCATTCGTAAGCTTGAATTTTTACTGAAAAGTACATTACTGCCATACATGTATATCTTTCCCCTACTTTAGCCATCTTAAAGAGTATGCATTTAGGTGTGAAATAGTGGTAAGACCAAGGCATTGAGTTTTGGATTGCATGATGATGTTATTTTGGCTTTTACTATTGATGATGATGTGGAGAGGCTAACCCTTCACCTAGAATTTGGTATGAAAGAGATAGTTATGTTCTTTAGAGATGTTGATTACAGTGGTGCTAGTGATTAAATAAGAGGAATCTAGATTAGTGTCATCTATTGATGTAGGTCCTAATGTAGATTGTGTGAGCAGGGATTACTGCACATGACATTTAAAATCATTATGAGTGGATGAGTAATGGAAATGGCACCAATTATCATTGAACTTATTCTTCTTACCTTTGTATAAAGCAAAAGGCATTAGAGCCTTTAAGGGTTGACTAGTCTTTTGGTGTTACTCTCCTTTATAATAAGTGTTTTGTCACTTCTATGTAGAAGGTTGTGATGTGGATTTGTGCAAATTTTGTGCCTTATAAGTTGCATTGGATGAAGATGTGACACATTGCTTTGTCTTTGCCTTAGATTTGATCTTTGCAATGTTATGATATGCTTGCCTCATAGTATCAGAAGTGAAAAACTCCATCTTCATGTGGATATAAGGTGAGAGGATGTTGATGTACTTTATCACCTTATTTTATTCACTCAATTTCTCATGTAGGTGCATAGATTAGTCAAGAAAAATGTTGGTATAGTCTTCCATGAACTGATCTTGCACTGGTGCAATTGTTGAAACTTGATGTATTCATGTCAAAGTGGTGCAGAGGGTAGTATTTTTCCTTTAGTGTTTTGATAAAATTCTTCTTTGATTTAATTGGAACACATTCTTACATGCACTATGTGTTGAAGCTTCCCACTAGTAAATGACTGGTATGGACATCTTCAGTAGTATGAAAGTTATGTTCTCAACATCAAGGAAGTAATTGACTAAGAAGTATGCTCCAAGTTGTCAAATACAAAAATATAATGCTTTGGCATCAATCTTGCCTTCTTAAAAAAGAATGTCAAGATTGACTTAAACTTTGAAGGTGGTTTGTTGTTGAGAAAATTGTGGAGGTATTGATCTATACCATCAATTTACAGAAGTGGACAAAAAATTTGGTGTGATGTGCCTCTAGTGCATCAATGATGAGATTTAATACCTTAGGGGATATCTCAAGTTTATTATGGGTATCATCCATCTTAATTTTTCTATAACATTCTTATAGATATTCTAAAATAGAACTAATTGACAAACCTTCCTTCTTGAGTTGTACTCACATATATATAGGCATAGAAAGGAATAGAGTTTTTTAGCTCTAATACCAATGATCCACACTATGGGACCCAAGATCAAGCATGTAGGGGATAATAAAGTTTTGGTTGTGTAGAGTGATTAGCAAAGAAAATTTATAAATAAACAACTAAACACATTCAATGGAGTAGAAGTCTTATTTGCAGCAAATGTAACTTCTATTCATTAACAAAGAATAGAAAAAATTGGTACAATGTGCTATAGTACATGTTTTACAGATTAAATACTTTGAGCATGATATCTATGTTATGAATATGTAGAGCATCAATCTTCGGCAAGATTTATATGTTATATACTTATACAATAAGAATACAAGATCAGTTAAAACCATTATCTATTACCAAGAATATGGTTGTGTCAATTCATCTTTCAGGATAGACGATGGTTGGTGAACTTATTGAAGCACATGGTCCAGGTGAGTCAATAAATGGATGTGTTATGGATTTTAATAATTCAACTATGTGTGTAGAGTTATGAGTCATGGCATGGGATTATGAGGCACATGGGTTTACTATCCATAAAGTGCATAAGAGTTGGTGAGCTGGCACATAAACTCGTGCAGTTTGTAGGTCCTACAAGTAGCAATGCAAAATTATTAAGTGTACTTTACTATAGGTATGAGGGGCACAGAATTTAGTGAGATTAGCATAAGACTTATGTAGCACCCGAAAATATGAGTTGAGAAGTGTGCAGTTGAGTGTATAATGTGGAATGTGTAGGGGTTAGTGCATAGAAGTTTGTGATTGACATGAGACTTATGCATATGACTTTGAGTAAACTTTGGGAAAGGAGTGCACCTGATTCACTGAGAGGTGCATTCCGTATGCATTATATCAAAATAGGAGTAAGCTTGGTTTCGTAAAAACTACACATGGATCATATGTGTTGAGTGTCATTCTCAAAGTTTATATACCTCTTTTTAAAACACAAGTCAACATTGATTTTATAGCACCAAGGTAACCCTAAAAGAGCAGGGAAATCACCAACTTCAGCAAGCTTGATTACCTTGAAATCACCCTTAAATGTGATGCTAAAGTTGTTGATGATGACATCCTTAAGAATGCCTATGCGTAGTGTGTGAGTCTTGTTAGTCATGAAAAAGATGTGGGGAGGGTTACAAAGTGGGGCTCCCCATTTTTTCTAGGCATCTTTGGTTATAACTTTAACTTTTGTGCCACTATCTACCAAGATGTCATAGATCATCCAACCATCAATGAACACATTGACAAGGACCTCTTTATTACACTCTGAGTTTATTTGAATATGGGTCTCTTATCATCATGCATGGTTTAAATAATGGTCTTCTGAAGGCTTTATAGTTTGTTATCATAAACAATTCTTGAGGAGAGGAATGATGTCTTCATTCATCAAGAGTTTGCATAGATCTCAGAACTCATCATGCCTTGAGTCTATGGGTATCATATCTCTTTGCATCTTGACCTACATTTTATCATCATTGTCCTTTAAGAACTCAATTGCTCCTTATAGTTCATAGAATAAGGCCATTATATTATGTAACACTTCTTTTTATCATTAAGAATCAGGATAGTGTTGTGCTTGAGGTTATTCATGTTAAACCTTTTCATCTAGTGGATTTGAAATAGGTTGGGAATGAGTGCCACTTCATGTAATGATATTGACCTTGGTTCTAAATGGTGAAGTGGTAGGGCACGGTCTCCATTGAGTATTATGAGTTTTTAAAATGCGTATCAGCTTGACACCCTTCTCACTTTGTTCTTAAGTAATGGTTTCACATAAATTAGGATATTCTTCCAAGCAATGTTCATTTTTACAAAAGACGTAGGTTAGATAAACTATGCAGTCATGTTGGTAGTGGTCTAGAGAACCACACTTGTAACATATCCTTGGTGGAAAATGACCATCTCTACATCTATTTTTATGCCCTCAACCTCTGAACGATTGAACTCATCTAACCTCATAGTTTTTAGCTATGAAAGTTTGGGATGTACCTCATGTGCATGCTTCATGAATCTCATTAATGACCTAAAAATAATTAGTATCATGTGTTTATACAATACATATTTTATAGTATAGAAACATTTTAGATTGGGTGGCATGTTGAAGCAAGGGACAACTCTTTACATCATAATATTCATTACAAATTTCATAGGACTATTTCAATACAACACAAACATTCTTCTATGGATAGTTGTTCTTGTTATGGCCTTTTACTTTGTATTTAACACACTAAAAGCCACTATGGGTGTTGTGAGAATTATTGGTCATAAGCTTCTCCAGTTGAGAAGTCATCACTTAGATTTGAGCCTTCATAAAGAGGTTTATTTATGTATCTGTATTCCCACAACTTCAGCATAAAGGGTGGCTCCCAGTGCCTGGCATGGTTCAACGAAAGTTTTGTCAGATAAAGCTCATCAGAATGAAAATAATAAACCTCCCACAAACCATTTAGCATGTGTCATTGAGTTAATATAAAATGATAGCTTCAAAAAAAGCATTTTAAAACAAACATCATACATGCAAACACTCTCATTGAGCTCTTGATTGATATCTTTTAAGATAACAATACTTTACTTCTCCAATTCAGGGATATCAAATTCTTGGAGAAAATTAGTCTTTGACAATTCATTATTCACAACCACTTGTTGGGGCTCATATTTTTGGTACCATTTGTGCATGTAATCCAATAAAGTAGTGAAAAACTAAGTTGCCTTTCACTCTAAATAAGTGATATCCCACGCTCGCCAAATGATTTCACACTTGTGAACATGTTTAGATGTATTTTTGACACCTTGATATTTAGGTAAGTGAAGTATCATCTCATAAAAAACTATAGGTGCACTTGGTGGTTGTAGTGGACCTTGTTGTGGCACTCTTCCAATTCCTCTTGAAACCTGAGGTGGTAGTATACCAATACCTCTTACACTATCGCATGATCCTCTAGCTGCGTATAACCATCATCGATATTACCTCCCATGACTCCTATAATAAAAGGTGTACTAGAGATAATAGGCATTGAGGGAGGTTGATTACATATTATGGTCATGTAGTATACCCACTAGTTAGATTTGGTCCACCAGGCATTCCATGGTTAGTCTTATACCTTTCTTGAAATAAAAAGGTAGAAATTAAGGGTAAATTATTATCCTGATCTTGCACTTCTAGAGATTCCTCTATGATTTCAATTTTAGATTCTACATTATCAGTATTCCAATTTCTAACAATAATTTTTTCAAACTCAAATGCATGAGTATGAGTTATAGTTAGGGAATTAGATCTATTTGGATTGGGTTATGTTATCAATGTTTGTCCTACTTCTTTTGCACATACCTATGCCAATGAAGGGTGTAAATCCATGGTTAGAGAGTATTCACCATGCCTTTCTACCCTCTTATATATTCTTAAGGTTGTAGACATCAAAAATACATACACGATGGTCCTGAATGTCAAAATACCCATAGATGCCCACCTTGGCCAACTTCACCCACTAAACCACCTTTAATCTAAAAAATTCACCTTTGACCTTTAACCCAACCTAACCTTTTTAAATACACTAAGATAACCCAATTTTAACCTTTCTACCTTGGCCCTATCGACTATCGAGGGTCACCCTAACCATCGATGATCACCCTAACTGTCAACAATCACCCTGACCATCGATGATCACCATGACTGTCGATGGTTAGCCTGACTATCAACAGTCAAGTCCTCACCTCCTAAACAAAGATAACTCATGATGTGCAAGCTAAATGGCATAATTTAATATGGCCACCTTATCTATTGTCTAATGTATCATAAGCCTCAAAATCATCAACCAAAACCTCCTATGGAACCTTCTACCTCCATCTCTTTTTGTCTATAAATGGAAGGGAGTAGGAGGTGAAAAGGGATGGACAATCAATGATCTTAGAATTCTTCATCAGGATTTTATTTTTTAGGTCTTCCTTCCATCCAACTAGCTATCATAATAGAGACCTAACACTCTACCAAAATTGCTTTGCAACCATAGGCACTGTTACTATGCCAAAATTCCTCCAGGTTTCACTAACAACTTTAACAACTAAAGCTAAGTATTTATTTTCATGTATTTATTTACTTTGTTTCATTTTAAAACCTCTACCTAAATCAAACCTTTTCCCTTGATACTTTTAAGGCCCTCTCTTACCCTCATAACCATTAACCAACCTCCAAAAATGCACATAACCTTTCTATAACCAACCCATAAACTATTTTGGTCAAAACCAATAAGCTGTCCAAACCCATAGTGACCACTGATGATCACCTTAACTTATGATGATCACCTTAACCATCGATGGTCACCTCAACCACCGATGATCTTTGTGTGAACATTTTGACCAAAAACCAACAACCTATCAACCAACCACCAAACTCAACCAAAACCCTATTTTTTTGGCCCTTATCACCTCACAGACCAAAAATAACAACCTAACCTAACCTGAACATTTCTTTAATGATTTAGAATTTACCTAAATGTTATTTTTTTACAACTAGAATTTCATTTGTAAAGTATTTATTTATTTAGATCTAGTATTTTTATGTTATGTAACCTTTTATTTTCAAAATTAACTGGTATCAAAAGGTGGATTGATGGCCTTCAAGATAGCTCACACTTCTTAGATCTAGCTTGTTAAGCAATCCACCTTTCTACCTAACTAACCAACCCTTTTCTAGTTCTCTCTTATTTTAGGTCATCTTCCCAATCCAAAGAAGAGTATCTACAATCATCTGGATTACAGAGTGCACACCATATCCAAGTTCTACTAACCTCTACCCCTCTTTTAGTTTTACTTTTCTTATATAAATAGATAAAAAGAAAAAATTTGAGAAAAACAAAGGTACTTCTATTATCCTCTTGTTTGCCTCTAGGATCACTACCTTTGATAGCCTTACGCTTGGCTTCATCATACTTACATTTTTGTATTTATCATTATCTGACTTCCATGTTGAACTACCAATCCCATGCTGATGCAAACACTTCTATTTCCCCACTAGTTATGTTACTTATGTGCAAGAGAGTTTAACCATCTATGGGGAAGTTCTTAATCCCACAATCAACCATAAGTTTCTTAATCTCTAAGGGAAATTGCTTGAGATACCTCTCACACGATTCCCTTAGAAATTTGAACTATGCTTCCTTTGAACAAGAGTATGTAGAGATAATATATTCTAAAATATAGCTATTGAGTGCTCCCTTCCACCACACATCTACTGCACATATCTAATTAGCTTTCAACTTTTTTAAGGCTATCTATGGCTCTACTGACCAAGGAGCCTTCCATTTGTAATTTCTTGAATGGTCTTGTGCATATGCTAAAAACCAAACATGCAAGTGAACATGTAATTCTACAAAAAATGTTTTATATAGAGAATATATAAGTTCTGCTCTACTTATATGAATGTAAAAGCTTTTAGTTCAATATACTAAAGCACAATGTTCTCTATGGTACCAACCCAACTCTCAACAATTTCTAAAGATACCTGCTCAAGCATCTTTCTACCATCATGATAACAAATTCAATGGGTCCTAGTAATGAAACCAAAATGTTGTGTTTTTTTAATCCTTAGTTCTACACAACTAAGTACTAGTCATGCACCTAGAAGAAGGAGAAGCCAATGCACTAATATGTCGGCATATCTTGTGATTGACCTCATGCACTCATCTACGGCATGCAACCTAGACTAGTTCTCATTGGTTTTACCATGTGATGGTGGATGAATGAATTTTAGGCACTTGAGTTAACACAATTAATCATTTTTATTACAAACATCATTCTTAGAGTTAGTCATTTAACACATTCACATAGTGAGAGCACTCTATTATCATAAAGCAAAATTAACATTAAATAGACTCAACACATCAAGATTCACATAATATTAGTTCCATTGATCAATCTTATAAGGTTACAAAGATACTTCATTCAGTACATGCTTTCTATATCTCTATCTTGACAACAATAGTAACAACCACAACAACAAACCCTTCTAAACAAAGATAAAGGGATATTTATACATGAGGGAACCCCTTTGTGGGTTACATTATTAATACACTAAATATGACAATATAATGAATATTTCAAAGAAAGAAGTTATGGTGAGCCATTACAATTAAGTTCTTCTTGAATTGATCCCAACAACCCCTATATACTCTCTATATGCTAAATATTAGCATTCGTGTTCCTCTTCTTATGTGAGCTAGTGCTAGATTTGAACTCCCATTAATATTTGATACTTCCATGAACTACTTTGTAACCACCTCTGCTTCTAATGCCCTTATCCTATTCTTGCACCTCTTTGAGTCCTATATTTTGTGTTCCTTATTGTCTGTCTCCTTATCTTTCACAACACTTGTCTGATCTAAGCTCTTTCACATTGTTCCCTTATGTTTTCCTCTTTAGAATTTTTCTCTTCCACATCAAAATATTTTGCATCATCTCATGCCCTTGCATCTCTATGTTTATGGCCCAAAAATAATTAAAATATATTACAAAGTTTGGATCTAACATTATAGCTTCCTCTGTGGTGATGTAACTATCATACTGAAGAACATAAGTTGCACTGAAAGGGATGTCAATTTTTATTTTTGTAAGAGGGGTTTTGTAAATTAAAAGAGTGTAAATGATATTTTTACATCACTCAAAACTCATGACCACTGACCCTATATCACCTTTTGTACATGAATCATTAAGCAATAATAATTTGATATTTCTAGTGGAGGTGATGATGGAAAATGAGGTTGTGTGTCCCTTCATATGGCATGGTAATGTATTATACTAGGAGGAGACGTTCAATTTCATGATAAGATTGAGAAATGGTTAAGTGGTGTGAAAGGGCAAAGCCATACAAAACATGAAAGTGGTGAATGATTTCTAAAATCAGAAAAAAAGAATAGCAGTGTTGAATAGTTGTGAGCTACTATTTTTTCTCTCATGTCAGTGGAGACTAAGAAGGTTTTACAAACACAAGTAAGGCAAGAAAATATAAGATCACAATTTCTAGATGAAGGCAATTCTAGAAATATGATCATTTTGATATTTTATTTACTCACATTTATCATTCATAGGATTGGGTTGATTTCTCATATAATTAATTATAATCTAGTAACCACAATATCACCAGCCATCCAGTCATTGGTACATACTCTGTGAAGGGTAATTTCTCTTCACCTACACTATGAAGAAATGCATCTTAAGCATGGACCAGTGTTTGAGCTACCTCTTGATGTGTTCGAATAACAATAACCCCATAAAATACTATAAATGATAGGCATATGAATGTAAGAGATTGAAATTATAGATATAGACACCATAAAGAGGTAGTGAAAAAATAATTAAGAGCTTTAACGGGTTTCAATGACTTGATAGCTCATACATGCAAGCTATTAATATTGGGGCTAGACTCTCTAGTCACCCCATGCAACATTAAGATGGTCCACATTACATGTTTACAACGTAACACTAGTTTCAAGGACTCCCAGACTATGCCTTACCCCAACACTGATATTCTAACTTGTCTAAACATCAAAGTGATAAATATATAGCATCAATGTGAGCTTTCAACTTAGGCCAACATCACACCACAAGTCTGACTCTACTCAAGTCACATCACTACTTGAATTTCTCATCTTAGCCTTTTCCATATTCATGAACCCCAAATATAGCATTAGATAGTTGTCTGCCTCAATTGAGGAGCTCCTCGATCCCCCTGGATAGCGCCTCATGAAACTACACTGCTTGAAGGATTCCAACCCCTCATATTCTCCCCCACTTAAATTGGTGTTGCCCTCAACATTTGTGTCACTTCTCTTCAAGCCAATGAATAGGAATGAGAGAATGGCATTTCTATACAACCACTAATCAAAATGAAATCTCCATTTCTCGGCCAAATCAAGTACTTTCCAACTATTTTCATTGAAAAGATTGGTATCATAAGATAGGCAGATGAATTTAAGGTGCCTTATTTCCTGTAACATGCTTATGGCATAATTTCATGAGCTTTAAGGTTCAATTCTAGTCAACAGAGTATTTCTTATATTTGTTGTCAACATCTGTAGGTATAGATTTCTACTATCAACATTTCTCTTTTAATATTTGATAATTTTGGATTTGTTGTTTATTAATAGGTGACAAGGTTTATTTTATATATTAATGCTACATGTTGATAGAATAATTCTGAGTATTTTTGTATTTTTTAATAGTTGTTTTTCCTTCATTATGCTTTTAAATGATGAACATATATCAAATATTAGTGGTTTTCCCTAAAAAAATGCTTCTCAAATAGATGTCAAAATATACAAAATTTATATATCCCATGCTAAGATGGAGTAAGTTTTTTGCTTTTTATTAAGAGCTTCTTGAATTAACTTCATAATAGAATCAAACTAAAAAACAAAATCTGAAGAAAAAGCTAGGGTATAATATGCTTCCATCTCAATCAACATGAAAGTTTATAGAATGTTGGTTCAAAAGAATGCAATATAAATCAACATTTATGGTAAGAATAAACCAATGAAACAAGGTAACCTATTATTAGAGATAAATAGAGTCTACCTGGTATGACAAACAACTTTGGTTTTATTATTTGAGGATGAAGACAAACATTGCCTAATTTTTATATAAATGATTTAATAATGTTGGATATCACCATTTTTTAATAATTGATAATCCCAACATAGTAAGTAATCCATTATAAAAATTCATAACTATTGATTCTAGAGTAAGTAAATTTTACCTAGATATGTTCTTGCCATTGCTGGATCCACTTCAAAAATTTGTACAAAATAATTGATTTCCATTGTTGGATTTTCAAGATAGTCAAAGGCTAAATAAGGGTGTTCATTTCTCAATGCATAGATGAAAACTGATATGTTATGAAGGTACTTTTTATTGTCAACATCTATGGTTATTATTAGAAATTCTTGGTTTGAAGTTGGGAATACAACTATCCTGGTTGATGCTTAGAGCCTGCAAATTATTTGATGATGGAGTTAGGGATGCTAATAGATAGGCCAATGAATCAATCAAGTCAATCCCCCTTCCCTCCCCTCAATTCAGATAGGGATAGGGAGATAGGGGTCCTCGCCCTCCCCATATATCTATATATGATGGTTGAGAGTAAAGCATAAGTGTATAACCATGCCAACTAAGGGCCCACTAGACTCTACATAGGCAATCCCTATCTCCCTATCTATATAGAGGGAAGGGAGGTCCCAACTGGTCCCCATCTATATATAATGCATATAGATAGTTTAGGGCCAAGTCAAGACTTGTCTAATTCCCCATCTCATCTAGATAAAAGGAAAGGGAGAGGGCCCAACCCAATTAAGACTCTTATAGCTATTAGTGTAGCTAAGCCATGTATATTTATAGGGCCTCGATAATGCCCTTATATAGATAGGGGGATGTTTGGGCGATAAATAGTGTGGGTCACTGGATATGGATATATAGGTTTTTCCCCTTTCCCTTAAATTTATAAGGCATGGTTATTTCTCGTTATATAAGCCATATATATCTATAGGGATAGAGGCTTAAGGGGTATTCTAATTAATAATATATCAATGGGGTGGGCGTGAGGGATGGGGGGGTGAAGTAACTATCAATTGAGTGCCAAGTGTCGAGTTATAGTTATATCGATTGTATAGATAGAGTTATGGATCCATATACAGAGATATGGGTACCATAACTAGATATAGACGGATCCTCTTCCTGGTGATGGTTGAACCCTAGCTAGATATATAGGGCGTGCCCTATCTATATATAGTGGTATTCAAGTCTAGAGTGGTAACATTTGGTTAATGGTTTAAATATTGACATCAACATCAATGGGAGATGGGAAAGCATCTTTAGCTCCCTCTTGTGCATGAGATGGGTGGTAGTAATGCTGACCTAAAGTAGACTAATAGCCAACCATTAGGATTATAGATAGATAGGGGTCCCTTGACCTCCTAATCTATATATAGGGGCAGGGGTCAGCCCTATCTAATTTATATATAGGGTGCCCTATACTTCATACATAGATATGTTGAAATAACTAATGATATTTATGATAAAAATAATGACATTTGTGACAATCCTTGTCTTGATTGGTTTTAGGTGGCACACAAAAGCCATGCATACCAAAAATAAAATATATGCATCTTAATAATGCAATCTGTGCAAGGGAGGGAGTGCACTTGGCTAGAAAACTAATTGAATGGTTTGATCAATGTATTTTTTTTAATATTGAGAGATTTTCCCATATTTTCACAATTTACACTCATGATTCGTGAAAAATTATAGTCATCCTAGGTGGATAACAAAAATTGCATCCTGTATAGAAACCAAACTCCAAACTTCATTTAGAGGATTTTTGTGAAGGTTAGGTTGATGAATTTATTGAATGCCTCCTTACCATACTATACATCACTGTAATCTACCTTCCTACCATAAGGTTAAATTTTCCATGTTGATTGTGCTAACACAAAACAATTTTGTTGCAATCCCTGATCCCATAAACTACTTGGTCTCGTGAATATTATTAAAATATTTCATTCATTCATTCAATCCAATGACTTAAAGATTCAAATTCCTTCCATTGACATGATGGTGACCATCATTCTTACTTTCTAAAAACATCTACCCACAAGGGTTAGGGGATAGATTTTGCAAGGTGTTTAGACATGTTTAGTCATTTTAAATGTCAAAACGTGAAAACTTTATTATTAATCAGATTTAGTAAAACCACTAGATTTAAATTTCATACCCTCCCATTATGGGTGATAATAGTTCTTACTTTCTAAGAGAATATCTTATCCAATATAAATGGACTTGTACAAAATACATATTATGTCAGTGTTGGCGGGGTAGATTCATTGTTATGGAGTGGATCATATGACCATACGATGATCAATCCTCTCTATTATATATATTTTTTGATGATTATTTATTCAATATTACTTTTGAAATATTAATATAATTCACAATAAAAGAAAAATACATTAAAAATAATTTAATATGATTTACCAAAAAAAATGAGTTATATTTTACAACTAAAAATGTAATTTCAAATATATAATTATCAATTTCAATCTCTATTTTGTATTTATATTTAACATAAATATTTGATTGATCATTTTTTAAATTTTCTAAAAATGATCAATTGTGATACACACAAGACCAAGGTGTGTAATTAAAAATGAATTCATAAACATATTATCTTCATAAAAAAAGTTTAATTTTATTGACAAGGCATGTGCAAAATGGACATGGGAAAATGTTCCACAGAGCATGGCGACTCAAATTTGAAAGTAAAATATATGAATTAAAAATTTAATGCAAACATCACTAACATGATAAGATTAAAGATGTTTATCATGTTAAAGATGTTAAACCTCATTTTAAAATTTTAATGTACAAATTAAAATATATGAATTAAAAATTTAATGCAAACATCACTACTATGATAAGATTATGATTCATTTAAACTTGGAAGATTCATTTAAACTTGTATTCATAATTTTCTGAATTACCAAAGGGGAAAGATATTAGAATTCTCTCTATTGTAAATGACTAGTACTAGATTTACTTGAACTTGCATCGAATGCAAGATATGTTTGAGTAATAAAGTAAAAACTAAAGATAGAAGTGCACATGTAAAACTTTTCTATATCAAAATACAAATAAATAAGGTAAATATAGATACTCTATTTTACTATTTCTAGCAAAGAAGAAATTTAATTAATAAGAATTAGTAGATAACTTTAAATGGCTATTAAACCAAAAAGTAAAGGTATAGGTATCAAAATAATGCAAATTTTAAAAAAATCTTCATTGATGAGATTGAAGTACATGCCATTACTAATAATAATAATAAGGTTGATAGCGATTTTCGTGTCAAAATATATTAAGTAAATTTTAATTTTTTTAATATAATACATTAAAATTATTAATACAATTTAAAACTTTTTTTTCTTTTTATATATAAATTATTATTATTTTAAAAAAAAATTGATTATATTATTATTTTTTCTCTATATTTAATTATTTGATTAACTTTTTAAAATTATTAATTTAAATAGAGAGTTATTTTTGAAATTAAAAATTAATATATTGCTATCTTGATAATGGATGAGAGTGTGATCTAAAATGTTTTTATTTGCCCTGAAAATTATTAATAAAATTTTATAGAGAAGTACTCACTTCATCATATGAAATGTAGAGATTTTATTAGTCCCTGCCAAGGTAGGGGATTATAAGAATCACTTTTCGATACCATGCTTATTTATCAACTAATCAAAGAGTTTGAAATACATATTTCAATAATATTATAAAGTTTAACTTTAAATTTGGACATAAATATTGGCATATTCCTTCAGGCCTTATTTTAAAATATTCCATAAAAATCAATGCAACTATGTGGTGACAATTAAATGAAAAAGAACATATCAAAGTAATCTATGGATTGATGATGCTACCTATATACAGATTCATAAGAGCAATATGAAATTTATGGACAGGTTATAATATATGGATATTAAAAAATAAATTTGTATTTATTTGGATAGTGCTGATTTTTTGTTTTGATAATGACTAGTATCGATAATAGAGCCTTTGAGCTAGCTCTGTAAAATTTAAGCTCTAGATCAAGTTGGGTCTATGGTTTGGGTACACAAGATGATGTCATGTGTTATCATCCTGGTGACCTTGGCCTTTGAGCTAATTGTGTATTAATTCCATCCCCATCGTCCCTGGCTCCTGGGTCATCACCACGTGGTGACCTCTCGAGGCCATGAGACTATTGGCTTACCTAAAGTCCCCTGTGGTCCTATCCTCCCAAGATGTTGCCACATGATGATCTCTTGGGGACTCAGGGCCATGAGACTACTGGCTTGTCTAAAGTCCTCTTTGGTCTTGGGCTCCTAGGATGTTACCACATGGTGACCTCTCGGGGTCATGAGACTATTAGATTTTGTCAAGATTTCAAGATGTCTTCACTTGGTGACCTCTCGGAGCCTCAGGGCTATTGACTTACCCAAAGTCCTCTATGGTTTTGGGTTCTTAGGAATTCACCACATGGCAACCTCGACCATAAGATGATTAGATTTTTTTGCTCCTACTCCTGCTCTACCAAGTTTTCAGGATGTCACCATGTGGTGACGTCTCAGGACCATAGGACTATTGGCTTACTCAAAGTCCCACGTGGTCCCAGGACATTACCATGTGGTGACCTCTCAGAGCCTTAGGGCCACAAGACTATTGACTTACTTGAAGGCCCACATGGTCTTAGGGCTCTTAAGATGACCTCTCAGGGCCTTGGGCCATGGGACTATTAGATTTTGTCATCCCAACTCACTTGCAACTACTGTGGTTCCATAATTTAATGTGGAGTCCAAACTTTTGAAAGCTATAATTTTTGATCTATAACTCCATTTGATCTCTCGTTTGCACCAAAGCAACAGTCTCAAAATTTTTAATTCAATAATAACCTATTTTATTTAGTTAAGGATATTTTCGTAATTTTTTGGAAGCCATACGTGACCATGTGAGGGTCAAAAATTGAATTTGAATATTTTTCAAGATTTTTCTATTTTTAGAATTAGCATATTTTTGTAACCAGGGATAAAATTTTGTTCAAATTCATCCATTAGGTTAATTATAGTTTATAGAATATGTGTGGAGATTTTTAGGTCCATCAGAGCTTGCATGCAATATTTACTAAAAATAGAGATTGAAAAATTATGAGAAAATAAAAGTTAATAAAAATAGTATTTTTCTAAAAATTGCATGGATCAGCGAGTTATATTTGCTTGAGGTAGTTTTTGATTTATTTAATTTTTTTAATTATACATGTCAAATCTAATTCTGAGTTGAGCTTTATTTAAAGACACTTATGTTAATATTTTATTCATTCAATGAGAATCAACACAGTTTTTACTTTCATGAAAATTTTAAATTTATGCCTATTGATTTTTGTGCTTAACTAGTATGTGTTTCATCATCAAGTTTGGGCTCTATATCATAATTCAACAAGCACAACCTACCCATGCCACAACCATAAATTATCCTTCATGCCATCGATAAAATCCATATGCATATCACCATTGCTAGATTTGTAATCTGAAAACTATCAAAAATATTAATATACAATACAATCTTTTAGAGCTGCTATTGAAAATAATCATACCTGCATTCACACAAATTTCACACATTGACTATCTCACATACAAGGCGAGCACTATCTACTTGTTAAGAGGATTTTTGTTGTAGGGAAACTTTACTCTTGATAAAGAAAAAGTCATTCTACATGTTGAGGTATTGAATAAAAACTAAGGTACATATAATCTATGTCTAATTTTTTTTTTCTTTTTTCAAATTTGAAATTACACACCACTAACTAATTTCTACTCATTTTCTCTCTCATTGTGTAGATAAACACTTCTTATGCATATGGAGGACTTACATCTAAAACTTTCAAGAATAAATACCTCCCTTGCCTACATGGATAAGATGAACAACTACTAACATTATTGCCTACAAAGAACTTCCATCTCATAGATATACTATGTTTTATTTCTGTTACAAATGTAAATGGCTTTTGTGAATCTAGTCTAAACTTTAATACATTTTTCTTTTTCAATACTGTATAGCTATATATCTTACTACTCAAAGACTCGCATCTCATACTTATACTATGTTTTATTTCTATTACCAAATACTGCCATCACTTTGTAATTATATTGTTCTATGTTTGAAAACAAAAGAAACTACTTTTTATATTTTGTAATTTTATTTTTGTTAATAAATACTTGCTTGGTGGATATTTGTTCCCTATTTTTAAACTCTTATTATGACACAATTGAGAGCGCACACTTTCAAAGGTGAACTAATCTGCTAGTTGCATTGGGTGAAACAATGCTAATTATATAGAATAATATACGTTTTCATAAATTTATGATTCCTTATGACCTATATAGTGTCTTCAAAGCTAATAACCAATGCTACCATCACTCACATCTTATATTTGGCTATGTCAAAATTATATTTTAATAGTCTATATTGGTTAATTATCATTTTTTATTTATCATTTCAATTTTTGCTTTTTCTTATCATTTATATCATACCAATTTGGCTTGATTTTAAAACAAATTTGGGTGATCACACATATATGTACCCTAAATCATCTACATTTGTCCTAGTTATAAGTGAAAATGGTTTTTTTATGTGGATTTTAGAACATTAAGGGCTTAATCTCAAGTAAAATCAACATAAAGTAGTGGTTTGGTGTGCACAGGTCATCAATGTAACATGTGTTATCCAAATCACACCACCTTAGATTGAATTCAAAGTGAATTAGGGTGATCACACATACATGTGCCAGAAATTGTTCACATTTCCATGGCCACAAGTGGATATGGTGTTGTGTTACTTTTGGTATATAGTAAAGCTAATTACATGTAAAATCAACAAAAATTATTGGTTGGATGTGAAAGGGTCACAATAAGACTTACATTTCCATAATCATACATTTTTTTCAAGAATTAGAAGAAAATTGTTTGCTCATAAACAAATGTGCCTTATATTGTTTGTATTTACATTGGTCACAACTAAATATGGTGTTTTGTGTCTCTTTTAGCTATAAGGGACCTAATCATAACTAAATTTGGCATAAATATGTGGTTGAGTGTGCATGGGTCACCAATGCAACCTATGTTTCCCCATGCACACCACTTTGGTATGAAATAAATTTTAATTGGGGTGAC